>CM031236.1:666921230-667493730 GCA_018340775.1 Taxus wallichiana var. yunnanensis
CAAGATAACATTTCGAAATAGAAACAATTACAAGAAGAGAATTAATTTCAAACGTGATCTGTCCCTATTGGTTTAAGTTAGTTCACCAAGCCAAGGATTCACTATGCCACTGGAAGATCCCAAACAATCAATCGACATGAGAATATCTAAACCAACATGACTTATTAATATTAAGATGATGTGCCTATAACAGCTAATTTTATGCCAGTACCGAATAAATAAATTGGAAAGAAAAGGGATGAAGCGCACAAATGACCTCGTATGGGTCACATCCTATCCTAACAATCCTTCTATTAAACTTTCTTCTAATCAAGAGAGTGTCTTAAGAAAAAGGACAAACTTGGCAAGACCAAACATAACCATTATAAATCTTACAGGAGGGTTATTCAATCATTCACAAGAACACAACACAGGATACATAGCTTCCAAAGGATCTGTCGTCAACAACAAGTTGACTTAAACCTTTCTGGTTAATACATAACCATTCTACTACAACGACAGCAAGGAGGTCGTATCACAACGATCATCACAAAAACCAGTCAACCAATGAGTTTCCAAACACACCAACCTCTAAGTCACAGAAGAATGAAATTTAAGCATCTTTACGGAGCAAAACGTAGAGTAATTTCTTACGCATAAAACCAACATCCCAATTTTAAGATTTGAAAACTTCCTCACTAACGATCAAGTAGATCTTGTATCCTCCAACATGTGTGAAACAAAATCAAGGTAAGAAAGAGTATTTCCTCTGACATTTTAAGCTATCCAAAAGAAAAGTGAGTATCGTCAAAAGAAGACATTCCATAGGATCAACTACATTCCTCAAAACATACAACAGTCACCAAGGGAGAGAAGGTGATTCCAAAGACAACAATCTCCAAACGGTGAACATGAATTGATATCAAATTATGACGATCAACCATGACACTCGAAGAATAAAAGTATTTCTTCGAGCGATTCAAAACAAAAACAAAAGCAACTAACCTAGTTGAGAGTAGTATCAGCTTGGCTCACTTCAAAGATCAGTCAAGCTAAGCACACACTAAGCCAACCGAAAAGGGTTGCTAGAACCTAAAACAACTAAAAGAAAAGGATAGAGACAGGAATAGCATCATTTACCTATACACAATGCACTCGCAGTACTCAATCACTATTTCGCAAAGACCCAACATAAACCAGAACTACAGATCTTGAACCAAAACAAGAATAAGAACAAAACAGGAACTATAAGGTCGAGTCCAACGACAATGTTGGATAAAACATTCAAATCGTGAGACCAACACAAAGAACTCGGGAATTTTCGTTACAGGACCCCCACCTCTTTTGTTTTATTAGGCTTAAGAACAAAGTTCACCCAACTAATATTTATTAAAACCCAGAACACAATATAAAGGCTTCAACCAGCGCAATCATTTCTAATGCCAAAAAAAATACAAACGAGCAAGGGAAGTGGAAACCAAACAGCATACCATCACACGAGACATTTATATGAAGAGTAGAGTTATTTAATGATTCAGTTAAATAACAGCATAAGAATCAATGGTATAGAGAATATCGTGCCTGATTAAGCTCCCATGATCGATAGCAAGATGGGCGGGGCTGCTGGCGCAACAAAGAACCCAACCAGCGCAACTTCCCTTCCTCAGCTTGCTGAAGGTCCAAAATCTGTTAACGGCCATGCTCTTGTCTTCATAAAATCAATTGTATAGTCTGCAATGTGCATCTCTGCCCATACACTGATGGGGTAAATGTTAAAGCCTCGTTTTACAATATCATGGGGATGCCGTGACATTGAACTGTTTTCGAGAAACTTGTGCAAGTCTGGGATGATAAGCTCGGGGGGTTTGGAGGAAAGGAAAAAGAAAAAGGAGTGGTGAAAGGATGTTCTGAGAGAGAAGGGTTTTGCAATCAATCCAGCACTTCAGGGACACTCTGAAATTACATGCCTGTTTTCCTTTGATATGCCATCATCCTCTCCTTTTGACGACCCATCCTGGTAGTTGACCGCACAAGAAAAGACTTTGAGTGTCCAGACCATAAGAGCCCCAGTTCCATCAATCCCTCCTTCCTTCCAAGCATCCCCACTCATATAATAACATGGCAGCCAAAGAGATAGGCAAAAGCAGCCACAAAAGTGATACGCCCACAAGGACTTCTGCACAGCAGCATGGAACTATAGCCCAGCGTCAAGGGCACCATAAAATGTAGATTTGACGACAACCCAAAAAGGCAAGAAAGATAGCAGAGCTCCTGGCTCTGAAAGGCATCTACCGTATTGATGGATAAACCTTTTTTTTTCTTCAGCAGATTTGAGGGCAGCATCAAACACTCGGTGCAAACATTTCAGCTGTAGCTTGAAAGGTGTGATAATTCCAACAGAAACCTTTATGCCTGCCAACTTAGTGACTCGTAGAAGATGCTCATATAGTTGCAAGGAAAATTGTGCTTCATGAATATTCTGACATGATACAGATCCACGCCTAAGAGATTCTCTTCCATGAGTTACAGCGTAAAACAAGTAAAGTCTCAAAAGAGAATCCTTGCAATAATTTTCATCAGGTCTCCTGGTAACTCTCTCACTGTCACAAGGTCGATTCTGACAGGAATGTCTTGAAGGAGAGTCCCGACTCAGAGGATGCATTGATATTGCACAGAAAACAACATAGTTGGACAACCTGCTCGCTGGAAATGCTCACATAGGCTTCCACCAACTGTAACAAGCCCGTTGCACGGCTATTTACTGCTGCAGTCAGTTGCTGTGGATCCCCAACAAGAACACACCTTACAGCTCCCAAGGAAAGTGGAGGTAACACGCCTACTTCCCTAGCTTGTAGCTTCATCTATAACCACCATATCAAACCCATGGGCTAGGCGCTGGAATAACTTCTGGTCAGAACTAGAAACAGCAGTGAACGCACTCTCAGCCTCATTGCAAAACTTGCCTCAAGGTTTGATCGAGCTTCTTCCATGTTAGATTCGCCACCTGGACAGAAGTGACTTCCCAAAATGAAAAGGCAAGACAGCTCAACTAAAACTTTATCTCGTCCTTCTACTACGGCTGCAAGATTCTGCAACAACTGGTCTCGACTGTGGTCGCGTCCAACCAGAACATCAGGATCAACACCACGGTTCCTTGGGCTCACCCTGCAGCAGCTGCAAATAGCCAGATACTTCCTCACGGCCCTCCCAGGAGAAGATCAGTTCTGCGCTCCACTGAAGCTGCCTGCACAGACGAATTTGAGAATCCACGCCCATTTCTCCATCTTCAACTCCCGCACACAGGAAGGAAGGCAAGGAAGACGCCATGACCGAGAGGTTTGTGTAAGCAGGAATAAAACTGCGAAAAAGGGACAAGAGACACTCAAACACGTTTTTCTCCCTCCATCAATGTCCGCAGCTCCAGAAAATGCGCCTCCCAACCATGCACATTGAATACAGGATCCAAAAGAGATCAAGGCGTAGAAAAACGGGACTCCACCCACTCCCGTCTCCCTCACGCAAGGACAGGAAAGAAAACGCGGTGGTTGGGAGGAGGCAGGTAGAACAAAGAATCCGATGCCCAGCTGGGCATTACACTTTTAAAGACTTGAACAACACCGGTTTATTGGGTCCCTTTGTGATTTTGGATGAGCTAGGTGTGGTCGTAGAAATGGGTGTTGGTACGTAAAGAGGAGTTTGAATGATGTTGTTGATGAGGTCTAAATTATTTGTATCTTTTGTAGCTTTAAGATTAGTTGATGTAGAGGTAATTGATTTTGTAGATGAAGAACGAATACGATTTGTTGTGGCCTTAGGAGGAGGTGGTTGTGCATAATTATTTCAAGAGGTATCATATTTATATTGGAAAATTATAGCGTATATGTATGTGTGGTTATGTTAGAAGATGTGAATTGTGTGGAAGTGGATTTAGTATGTGACAAATATGGGAGAATATTTTCAATATTATCCATAATAGATGAGGACTTGGTGGATGTTGATGTAGATGTGGTAGATGTTGATGTTGTTTCAATAGGTGACGATGTGGGCTCAGGGAATACATAAATTTTCAGAGATAGTATTAATGGTATGGTGTGCATGGACAACATTTGTTTGTGGTTGATCTGAGGATGGGGAGTGATTTGGATAGGGTTGTTTAAATACATCAAGATTTTGATTTGGGGGTGCATTTGGATTGTCTAAGTGGAGGTCACCCTTGTCAATCAAATCTTGAAGGACATTGTGGAACGTATGACACCTTTCGATGTCATTTCCCTTAACCCTATGGTATTTGTAATATTCATTATCTTGATACCAAGAGGGTTTGGATACATATGTGTCGATAAGTCAAATAGGTGGGAGAGATATCATATTTACAACGAGCAATTTGTCAAAAATTGCACTATAGGTCTCTCCTATGGGTGTATAGCTATGTTGTTAATGGGAATGGTTGGTAGAGGGGTTTTCCTTAGGGGAAGATTTAACTAATATGATATTGGTAGATGAATTAGATTTTTCAGATTGGATGATGACTTGGACAGAAATTCGGTTCGTGGTTTCTCAGGATGAAGTTTAACTCAACCATATTCTAGAGCTCATAGTTCTAATTTATGGGCCATGGTAAAAGCTTCATCAAAGGTCTGGAATGATTGAATTTGTAACATTGATGTGATTTTTGAGCACATGAGTGATAGAAAAGTTCAATCAATTCATTTTGTGGTAATGAAAAGGACAACTCGATTAATTGTAACCCTCCAACAAGAAAAAAATAGCAACGAACTCATCCTCAAATTGTTTAATAACGTAGAGTCCGTTGATAGTGAATTTGTCGACTATGTTTATAGAAAATTTCTCTAAGAATAATTGTGTGAGTTGTGTGAAGGAGAAAAGGGAATATTATGGAATGCTATTGTACCAATCCAAAGGCTTGAAGGTCTAGTTTTTTCTTTGTATAAAGACTGTTCTAAGCTAAAGTATGGAGTCAAATAAGTGATCAAAATGAAAAGCATAATTTCATAGGGATTTTTATTTCCCTTGTAATCTTGTTCAAGGTTAAATTGACATGATTTGTGATAAGCTCATAAAGACAATAATGGTTGCAACATACAATGATGATGAAGGTGTGCACTAGTATCTTATACATTTGTTGAGCCTTGAAGAATCTTCAAACATGTCATGTATTTTTTTTTAGCTACATGAGTTTGCATCATCTAGAGGCAGAAAAATATGTTGAAGATGTCTACAAGGTTCATAAAGTAGGATAACAAGTATGAAGGGAGTTGGCAAAGGTGTGTAATAGTCACTAATCCTCAAGACTGCCATGGTTTGAGTATTTTTGTTCACCTATTTGTTTGATCTCACTCATTTGATGAAATCAAAGGAGATATTTGTCCTGGTTCATTGAGAATGATTATAATATAGTAATGAAGTCTTGAACTCTGGGGAGTTAGTCAAATGACACAAGTAAGCATGATCATCTAACAAGAAGCGTTGTACATCTCTGGGGAGAAAATATGTTTCTCACCATTATGTAAAGCTTGAAGAAGATGATAAGTGTCCGGTACATTGTGTTAAGTTCCAAGAGAAGGATATGAATTGATAAGGTATGTATGATTGATTATTTTGACATACATATAATCATGGTGAAGATTCAAGTGCGGGTGTGTGTGGTGTCTTGATGATGTCAAAGGAAGGATAATTAGAGGTTTGCAAATGGTGGATAAAAAGTAGTAAAGGTATTGTTTGATGAGGTTTACCCTCCTATTCCAATGTAATGAAATGGTATGAAGGAAAACAAGAAACTCAAAAATATGGGAGGGTTTATGGATACCTTTGAGATACATGATGATAATGAAGATGAAGATACAAGTGCAAGATCCTCTCCGTGGTGAGCTCGATAACCTACACAAAAATATATAGCTTGAAAAGAAAATTTTGGTAGATTAAATGGTGGGTTTAATGAAAATTCAGTATCGAGAAGTGATAGACTTCCTAGGGAGGATGTCAACCCACTTTGATTAAGATATTGATAAAAGATAATGGATTAACATGAAAGAGATAACTAGAACAAAGATAAAAGATATATTGGATATGCGGGATAAATATTTGATAATAGATGATGATAAATTAATATAAATGAAATTAAACCTAATCGGTCGATGATAAACCGATAAAAATATAGACATTCAATGGCGATTGTGGTAGAGTAGATCAAAAGATGTGAGAAAAGTGGATTTGGATCTGATTGTTGAATGCTATAGATGTTCTAGATTTGATTCAGATGTTGAGAATAAATCCTACCTCTTCAACTTAATTGACTAAGCAAGAAAGTAAAATTTAACCAACCTCAAAATGATGGGGTTTAGTGATACCCATGGATGTGACTAATAGTAATTGATATTGTGCTCTATTTATGAAATGATGTAGGCTCTCTTCTTGCGAAAACACCTACAGATCACAAACACTAAACAAAATATGATTAGTAAAATATGAGGCGGATTTCCTAGCAAAGGACAATCCTCAGAAATCAAAGGACTTCCTCATTTAGGTGTCAATCCACTTTCACACAATCAAGTGGATTTAAATATGTGCTATAGGACAAATAATGAATGATAAATGTTTTGACAAGTGTTAAGTTTATTACAAGACAAACGAATGATAATAATTAGAAATGAAAGGTATAAACTCGCTCGAATTTAATCTAAATCCAAATCTGAATTCACAGAGAAATATGAATCCTCTCGCTTCAGTTGTATTTTTGATATTCTTCTTCAAAGAAATATTAATTTTCTTCTTTAGTGTCATCTTTGGTACTCAAATTTAGAATCTAAGTCCTCGAGTCGTTTCGTCCTCGTTTTCATAATTGAAGTTTGAATCCTCCAACTCAGCTTTGTACTGATATTCAAAGCAAGCAAGATCAACTTGGATATGATGGACTTCAAATTATGCTTCCCAAAATTCTTCTACAACATCATGGATTCTCTTAGTGGACTCAAAGATACTCTGCAAGTGATCCAAAGGGGTATAATGAATAGCATACAAATCGAGATCATGTAGGATGTCTTCTGTTCCCGATCAATGGATGACATACAATGAGAAATGAGTTGATGCTAATAATTTCATGACTTGGACCACCTATTGCCATCTAAAATAATCCATGCTAGCAAGAATGTTAGAATAAAAATATTTGAAATTACTGATAAGTAGATTATATATATATATATACTTTGGAAGGAAGATAAACATAACATGAATCGCTGCAATTCATGCAATCATTGGTGATTCTAGAGGATAATGACATACTGATAAAATGTAGTATTTAATTGATTAATTTGAAATTGTGGTCTTTTTGGGGACTTAGATAATAATGTGAGATAACCAAATGAATAGATAATAATACCTAAATGTAGTAATGAAGATATAAAATTATATCTAAACTTGATGGAAGATGATGCAAAGAATTGGTGAAGTTTACAACTAGATGATGAAATACTAATTTGTAGAGGCTCCAAAATTACTCCTAAGATGCTTAATGATTATGAATAATAATGTTGTGTGATAGCACAAATACTTTGAATGCACAATAATACTAATAAAATTAGGTAGAAATATCATACTCGAAAATGCAAATAGATGATCCCGAAGAGAGACTGAAAATTTATCTTAAGTAATCACCGACGATTACCCGAATTGCCAGTGATTTTGATGTTCGATTTGCTTAGAAAATGGTTGAAACAATTTTCCAAATTCAGGTTTCTTGTTTTGAATTTTGAGGGATGAGTTGTTAATTTGTTGGGATGTGTTGGGTTGGTGGAAACGTGTCGGATTTGTTTAGGGAGGTGATGAAATAGGTTAGATATTGTCTAATTTAGCTATGTTTGTTTTAGGATAGATATTAGGTGGTTATTTAGTGATTCATTAAGTGTACGAATATAAGATTATATAGTATAATTGGTAGATAATAGGATATTGATAGGATAATGAAATATGTATTATATTTAGGATATGTAATATTAATATATACTTAAGGATAAACATGTATAATATATAACTTAGAAGTGGAATATTAATGTGTTAATCAAATGGGGGTGTTATGTAGGACTTAGGATTATGTAGGTATTAATATTTAATTAATTGAAAGGGGAAACATTAATGTGTTGATTAAATGAAGAGGACAGATGTATTTATGGAATGTCGATATATTCCCTCGAGTCTCACTCTCAAGCCTTTTTCATCATGAAATACTCCTGATTTCACTAGATCCAAAGTTACGGCATTGATATTAACAAGATTTTCAATATCTTGTTTCAAAGCATCACCTGTTGATAGTAAACTAGGATCCGCATTAGATTTTTGCTTGAACAAAATCTTTAGATCTGTGTCGTGCTCCTTGATAATTTTCTTCAATATATTATTTTGTTTATTTTGGAGCGTAAGTTTTTCTTTTAGTGAAATACCAAAAATGAGATTTTTCGTGTAGTCTTCAGATGAAGATCTAAGACATGTGCTTCATTCTTCAAATTTTCATATTTTGACTGCATTTGAAAAAAAAATTATTTACAAATCTAAATATGTAAAACTAAAATTTCAATGCAAAGAAATAAAAGTAAAACTTACAATAGCTTTATCTTTTTCTGCGTTTGCAATCAGAACAAGGTTTCTATCTCTATCCCATTGGTTATAGTGACCTTGGGCTTCACCATTTAATTTTCTAACCTGTTCAACATAACATCAAAAACATTATCATTATAGCCATTGTCTACTTGTTATGGTTCCTGAAACATCCTTATTCACCAATATATCAATTTTTCCTAGCTCATTTTGAATTAAAGAAAATAATGAATTTCTTAGGGAATGGTTATGAAAATGGATATTTATTTCCTTCATCAAAAATTTTTCCCGCAATTCCCAAGTTTTCAATTTTTTTATATCAAGCAAAATAACTTTAGTCATATTAACATGACGAGTTGTATACCAACAAATTATTCAAAGGAAAATATGTTAATTTGTAGTGTCATATTTTATTTTTTTTACTAAAAGTAAGCACAACTAAATATTTCAAATTTCAAGTGTATTGCATAACTATATTTTGCATATTTCTAAACAACAATTTCTTCCAAATGAATAACATTGAAATAAAGAAAAACTCATGGTTTCATTATGATCTCAAATGACAATCTTACAAGATTCTAGCAACAATAAAATAAAACTTTCTTAGTAATGACTAATGTTTTTCAAGAAACAATAAGTACAAAAATGGGTATTTACAAGAGTGTGACACTTTACAAAGCCACATTTATTTACAAAGTGAAGGCAATGTCCTCCAAAGATGAGGAAGACCAAGATGGCAAGAGGCTCCACTATCTCCAACTTGAGTGTTCTTCCAAAAATGCTGAAATAAGAGGCAAGGCTTGTTTACCACCCAACCAATAGGCATCATCACATGCCTTTCCATGGTTGGAAGCCATGCTAGCCTCCCCCAAGCCCATGGGAGAGAGGAACAAACTTCCACAATGTGCACAAGAATAATGGGGATAAAACACAACAAGAAAAACATAAGACCATTTAACCACCTACTACACATGAAAACAACAACATGAGGATAACAAGGTCAACCTCACAAGGGGGAAGAGAAGGAGTAGGATGCCCAAATCAAAGGTGTCCAACCATAGGAGCACCAAAAAAACATGTTAACAAAACTCCTTATACCTCCTAATCAATCATCCTCCTTATTCCTCCTTTATGTTAAAGAAATCCTTCTTGGGAGGATTTTCAAACCCAAAAGGGTTTCCTCACCAAGAATGGGGAAAGGTTCAAGCCATATGATCCTTTCTCCCACCTCAAACCATATAAGGGGATGAGAAGGGACCTTCATGGTTTGACCAACAACCATGAGGTTTGAGAGGGAAATCCCTCTCTCTTCCCCTACATTCTCCAAAAACCATCAATCCAAATGATGGTGGAGAGAAAACAAAGAAAACAACAAGAACAATCAAACAACTACATTCACCATACAACTTCACAACACATCATTTCACACACACCATTTCATTGATCAAGCATAGTTAACAAGATAAGCACAACTAAGAAAGAAAAAGGTTAAGAATCCTACCTCTACAATGCTTTCCAAGACTCTAAGCTTTTCCCTTTGTCCAAGCTCACCTCCAAGCTCCCAAAATTCTCCAAGTGCTCCAAAAAAAAAAATGAACCAAGAAGACCCCTTCCTTCCACATGAGGAAGAATAAAAAGAGGAACCCAAAAGTTTCCTCACCAATGGGAAGGTGACAAGTGTCACCCCCTCTCCTCTCAAGAGTCAAAGATTCCAACAACCAAATAAGTAAGAGTAAACTCACCTTTTATCCCTTATCACCCAAAATACTAAAAACTAAAATAAAACAAAGTGGAGCAACTTTTAACAAAAACACACAAACCAACCATCTTACATGGATGGTGACTAAGGAGGGAAAAATGGGAGGGAAACTCCCTCCAAACCTTGGAAATAAGCCCCCTACCTATTAGGTAGGGTCCAAGGGCCCATTTTCATGCTAAGGGAACTCCCAAACTCAAAAGGGGTCCCTAAAAATGCCCAAAATAACCTAATTTCGGGTTTGGCATGCTTGTGCACAAGGGTAGAGGGTGTGGGTCCCATCCAAGGTTCACATGTGGTCCCCAATCCCTTCTACCAACACACACACACTATCCCAAAACCAACACTTAAATTAAGATGAGATCATTAAACCCTAAGCTAGTTTACTTAATAAAACACACCCTAAACATAATTAATTTTACAAGACATAATTACATTACAATTGAGGGTTCACCCATGGTGCCCAATTAAATACATCTATTCTAAGGCCTCAAAAATTTAGCATGGTTAGGACTCATCCCGTGGGCCACTCGTGCACAATTGTGTAGCTGCCACGAAACCCATGCTCTCTATACTGTCACTGCACACTCATTGCACACATTAACCACATCTATCCAATATAATAAACATCATCTACACATCACAAATTCAATCTAACTTATAATGTCCTAACATTATTAAACAATTGATAGTGCAATGCATATAATTATTCACATAGTTTTCCATGAATCACCCCCAAATAAAATTGCAACGACATACACTTAGGTTAGCATGAAAATTACCATTATTAAATCCAGAACACTATATCATTAATCAAATCAACCACAAGAGACTAACATTTAACCAATAAATCTATCATATAAACCTGTTAGTGTCATCAACATCATAAGAAATATATCAATATACGAATCTAGTCCAATTAGTGCTACGCGCCCAAAATACCATAGTGTCCATGAGGATAAAATATCATATTAAAATGTCCAAAGTCTATCAGAGTCTCAATAAAAACATGTCTAGGCATAAAGGAACCAATAGATAACTGGAGCTATAAAAACGTGGGCACTACATCCCCCTCTCCTAGAATTAGACTTCCTCTTGGAAGTCATTGGAAGAGATAGGGATATCTAGCCCTCAGTGGTGTAGCATCCTCCCAGGTAGCTGATGACTCATCATATCGGTCCCACTGCACTCTAACCTGGTCCAAATATCGACCCCGAAGGGCCAACCTCCGATGCTCCAAGTATGCGTACGGGCTCCAGTCTCCACTACCCTCCATCCTCTACCTGTAATGCCGACCAATCCAAAACATGAGAAACATCTGGTACATATCTACAAAGTACAGAAACATGAAAAACATCATGGGCCCGTGCAAGGCGTGGTGGCAAAGCTAGACGATAGGCAACTGGACCGATGACCTCAAGAATATCAAAAGGCCCCACAAAATGAGGCGATAGCTTAGAACCCTTTCCATAACGGATCGGACTCTTATGAGGACGAACCCTCAAGAAGACTTTATCACCCACTAAGAAGTGATGATCGATCCTCTTGGTGTCCGCATACGCCTTTTGGCGTGCTCTAGCTTGCTCAAGACGCTATCGAATCAGAACAACCTGCTGCTCTAAATCCTGAAGATAAGTTGGCCCCAAAATAATCCTGTCATCTAGTCTGTCCCAAGCTCAAAGGTGTCCTGTAAGGTCATCCATACAAATCCTGATAGGGAGCCATGCCAATGGAGCTATGATAACTGTTGTTGTAGGCAAACTCAACTAAATGCAAATAATCTTCCCACTTCTTCTGCTGGTCCATCACATACATCCTCAACATGTCCTCAAGAACTGATTAACCCTCTCTGTCTACCCATCTATCTCTAGATGATATGCCGAACTGAAATTAATCTGTGTACCCAAGGTCTCTGAAAAGAAGTCCAGAAAACTGATGTGTAGATGGTGTCTCTGTCATTGATGATCGTCTTCGGGATCCCATGCAATCTAACAATGTCCTCCATGAACACTTTTGCAATGGCCTATGCATTATAGGTAACCTTGGTTGGCGAGAAATGCACAACCTTGGTCAACTTATCCACAGTGACCATAATGGCATCATGACGATAAGAGGACATAGGAAGTCCTGTTATGAAATCCATCGAGATCACATCCCATTTCCACTCGAGAATATCGTGAGGGTATAAGAGTCATGCGGGATGAGAATGCTCTGCCTTGACTCTCGACACTCAAGAAAACGTGCTACAAAATCTACTATGTCCGATAAAGACCCGACCAATAATATAACTCTCTCAAATCGGTATGCATCTTCTTCACTCATGGATGTGTTGCGTATGGGGCTCGATGAGCCTCAGTAAGGATGAAACTACACGAGATCACCTGCTTTAGTCACATAAATGTTCCTATGGAACCGAAGCAAACCATCTCGAATCTAGCATGCATCCTAAATATCTTCCCTCAAAAGAACCTGTAAATCAACATCTACTCACAGCACCCTCATAAAACTGTCCTCTGGAAGATGCTCAAGTATCCTACCTCTCAAATCTGATTGCAGTGTTAAAGAAGCAAGCATATGTCATCGTCTACTAAGTGCATATGCAACAACATTTTCCTTTCCTTTGATATACTGTACCTCCATGTCATACTCACATAGGAACTCCATCCAACGTTGTTGATGAGTGTTGAGGTTCAGCTGAGAGAAGATATGTTGTAAGCTATGATGATCCGTCCTCAAGATGAAAGGTCTACCCAAAAGGAAATGTCACCAACGCACAAGTGCATGAACAACTGCTGCAAGCTCTAAGTCATGAGTAGGATAGTTAAGCTCGTAGTCTTTGAGCTTACGTGACTCAAAGGCGATCACCGACACTCCTACATAAGAACTGCTCCCAAACCCTCTAGTGATGCATCAGTGCAAACAAAAAAATCCTCTGTTAGGTCTGGAACTGCTAAGATAGGTGCCGTGGTTAACCTTTCCTTAAGTAAATTGAAGGCCTGCTCACACTTTTCTGACCAATCAAACTTCTTCCCTTTCCTTTGAAGAGAAGTGATAGGGTGAGAAATCCTAGAAAAGTCTGTCACAAACCTGCGGTAATACCCTGTTAAACCCATGAAGCTCCTCACCTCGGTGGTGATGTGGGCATTGGCCAATCCATGATATCTGAATCTTAGAGGGATCTATGGAGATACCCTCACCTGATATGATATGACCCAATCTTGAATCTATGTCGAAAGAAGCTGCATTTTCCAAGTTCTCATACAAATTTTGCTCTCTCAAAACCTAAAGTACCCTCAAATGCTCCTCATGTTCCTCCTCGGAACGAGAATAAATCAATATGTCATCAAGGAACACTAAAACAAAGCGATCGAAATGTCCTGAATACTCCATTCATGAGGCTCATGAAGACAACTGGGAATTGGTCAAACCAAATGGAACCACTATGTGAATTCATAATGCCCGTAACGTGTGTGAAACGTTGTCTTATGAATGTCGCATCTGAAATCATAGCTGATGATACCCGACTTGAGATTGATTTTGGAGAACACTCTATCTCCCGCATCTAATCAAACAAGTCATCAATCCTAGGGAGTGAATAACGGTTCTTTATTGTGACTTTGTTGAACTTTTTGAAATCTACACAAAGCACGAGAGAGAACCATCCTTCTTCTTCACAAATATGGTCGGGCGCTCCCCAAGGAGATACACTAGGGTGAATGAGACCCTTCTCTAACAACTCCTCTAACTGAATCTTGAGCTCATGAAGCTCTGAAGTCGTCATCTGATAGGGTGCCCTAGAAATTGGTGCGGAGCCAGGCACTAAGTCAATGGTGAAGTCCACCTCCCTACTAGGTGGTAAATCTGGAAGCTCTCTTGGAAACACATATGCATACTCCCTTAAAACTGCGTGATCATCAAGGGGTGAATGCTCTAGAGTACTATCAAACGATCACTGATAGTGATAGCAAACAACTGGAAACCCTTACGCATGCTCGCTTGAGTTGCTTATTTGAGATCATGCGAGAAATGGGTCTCTGCATCCTGAAATCACAATTGCACTACCAAGATCATCCTAACACTCAATGACCTTCTTTCTGTAATCCACCTTGGCTCGATGAGCCTCGAGCCAATCCATACCCAACACTACCTGATAGGACCCTAAAGGAATAACTGGAGGTCAAGTGTAGTGGAGAAGACTCCTAAATCGAGTACACAACTCTCCACATACGAGTCACGGCGAGTTTAGCCCTAGAGGCCAACTCAACCTCGCAACTATCTAGCTGCCTAGCCACCACTAGCCCACACTTTGGTCTACAAAGAAGGAGATATAAAAAAGAATCGAAGCACTTGAATCAAAAAGTACTTGAGATAGAAATACCCCACGATAGTACTGTCATCTCAATGACTGTGGCCTGATGCTCAGCCTGGCGGTTGTCAACCACTGCATATACACGATGGGCGCGTCCCACATCACCCATTGTCTACTTGAATCTAGGGGCTCTCCACATATCTGTAATAGTGGGCTTATGTGGAAACATACACACATAATGGTCTGCAGAGCCCCACAAATAAAACATCCTCCTGTACCCCTATGCGATGGGGTCCCTCATGTGCTCTGGTGGCTGAACTGCCGGTCCAACTCTAGTACTGCTGCTCACGAGTGGGCTAGCTGTGAGTGATGAGTACCTGGCCTCCTGTCTCTAGATCCACTAAAACCACCTCTAGACCCACCTTGCTGAAAACTCTGAGTCTGTCTACCCCTCTGATGTTGGTGTCCCGATGATCTTTGTGTCATTGTGATGGGTGTGGAGGAGCTCTCGATGCTACTGGAGAAGACTAGAATCCTCCTCTAGGGGGTGGTACTACTCCCCGTGCTCTCTGACTCTAAAATGCCTAAATCCTGTCCTGGAACTTGCTCTTGTTTCTATCTCGGTGCTCCTGAGCCTTGGTCCTATTCTCCTTAGCCAAGTAGGCCTTCTCAATGGCCTTCTCGAGTGTGGGAGGAGATAACATCCTAACAGCTCCTGCTATATCTGCATTCAGCCCTGAATGAACCTATTTACCTGCAATTTCTCATCTTGTAGGTAGTCTACATACTGCAAGAGATCCAAGAACCTGCTCTCATACTGCGCCACTGAGCCAGAACCCTGTCGTAAGTCGTGAAACTCATCGATCCTCTTCTGCACAAAATGCTCTGACATATATCGGGCCTGAACCACTCCTCGAACAACTCCCAGGTCATCGTATCTTGAGTCAAATGGAGCTTCCACTCCTCATTCCTCCACCAAACACCTGTTGTGTCTCGGAGGAGGTGTATGGAGAATATAGCTTTGACGTTGCTCTCATGAGAGTGCAAGCCAAAGTAGTTATCCAAGCTAAGGATCCAGGACTCTGCCCCAAAGCCATCTGTCGAACCAGTAAACGTAGGTGGCTGAAGGCGAAGAAGGTCTCGAATCACACTTTGCTGTGTCTCGATCCTGGCGATGTGGTCTAATAGGTGAAAGGGTCCCCTATCTCCAAATGGTCCCTCAAAACTGTGTGATCGGCTGTGACGAAATGAGGCCACCCTCTTGCCAAGGATGGAAGGGTTGCGTGACCTCTCTCATCTCGGAATATCATGCTCAGGTGGTTCGGAATGTGCGTCCTCTCCAATCAACTCCTCATCTCCCAACTGAATGTCCTCCCTCGCGGCTCCTGCGGTGGTGGAAGGCATTCCTACACGACGCCTATCAGCTGCTACAGGGTCTCTAATATCTAAGGCCCAAAATCGGGGCCGGCGGCTCCCGCGTAGGTGCACTACGTCTCGAGCCTCGAGCCGATCGTCCCCTCTTGGGTGCCATCCTGAACCCGAGGTAAAAATAAATAAATAAAAATGGTTTATAATTTTTTATTTTTTTTTTTTTTAGTTTTTTTTTTTATTTTTTATTTTTTTATTTTTAAAGTTGCGGAAAACGTTAATTAATTAATTTTTTTTTGAAGTGATCAATAATTACTAATGCTTTGCTTAAGCCTCTCACATTAATAATTAATTTATATTAATCATTAATTTACCCAAAATCAAATAAACACTAGCCTAATAATAATTTAATTTGTTTTACCCTATCAAGCTTCCTAGGGTCATGATTAAAAATCTACACTCCTAACAAGTAAATAGTCTTCCTCCCTTTTAAAATTTTCCTTACACACTCTTTAAATTTAATTTTGTTTTCCCCTTTTAATTTAATCTACCCACACACCTTTTTTTTTTAATCCCATTAAAATGTCATGTTTTAAGGAAAGGTAGGGTTGAAGGAGAGCCCTAGGATCAAATCAAATCTTGGCCCTTCATTTCAAACTTACCCTAAATTTTCCCTAGATTTCTCTATGGTGTTTTTATTTTCTTTTCCATTCCTTTGTTCATTCATTTGTTTCTTCTTCTTTACTATTTCTCTTATTTTGTTTTCTTTGTTTCCTCTTGTGCAGGTGGAGGAGCTATGGAATCTTGGCTTCATGGATTCTCTTTTTCTTTTGTGAAATCCATGTTTTTTTTTTGTGAGACTTGTTGAAGAAAAACCCAAATTTTGATGAACATATATATATATATATATATATATATGAGAGAGATCATGGCAGGGGCGGTGCGGTTGGTTGGGGAGAAAAGCGGTGAGTAGGGGGGGGCCGCAGGGGGTAGGGTGTGCGGCGGCGGGGAAGGTGGAGGCTATTGGTTGGGTGGGCGAGTGCATAGGGGGAAACAGAGGGCAGGTGGGGGGGGCAGCATTCGAACCGGGTTGGGGGTCATGGTTGTGGGGGGCGGGGAGGCGGGGTTGGGGAGTCCGTCGTGAGGGGGGGGGTGCGAGGAGGGGGGGACAGGGGTCCGAGGAGGTTTACGGGCATGCGCGGGGAACGGGGACAATCTTTGGGGAGGGTTGGGACAACGGACACTGATCAGAGTGGGCTTGGCAGGGGGTTGGGGGAGTTGGACCGCCCTCCTCCCCCCCTTTGTTTTTATATATATATATATATATATATATATATATATATATATATATATATATATATATATATATATATATATTTATATTTTATTTTAAAAAAAAACTATATACGTTTTTAAAAACTAAACTTCCATTTTATTATTATTATTATTATTTTATATTTTAATTATATATATATATATATATATATATGATATGCTTAAAAAAAACACAATATAAAGGAAATGTTGGTTCAAGTTGTACAATAACCAATTTTATTATATTGATTATTTTTTTTGAAAGAAAACACCCATTAAACTTTCACAAAAAGGAAAGTGTAAACTAATTTCTAATGGTAAAATAGACTTGGAATTTAGACAAATTTAAAACTGGTTTTGACATTAAATCAACTTACTAAACTTTGACATGGAAAGGAAATAAAAAGAAAAGAAAAAGGAAAAAAAAAACTGATTTCATTTCTTGTATAAATCACTAAAATTTTGCAAGCAAGTTTCCTACTAAGAGGTTAACATTACTTCAAATAAATCAACTTTCCTTCTCAAATAAAGGTTACAACAAATCCTCATTAGGGAAAACATTTAATACAATATTTCATTTCCAAGAAGCTAAAACTCAAATACATAACTATCCAAGAACAACCCCCCCTTTTTTTTTAAAACAAAACAATAAGGATAAATAAAACAGAAATTACCCAAAGAGTCCGTGTGTTTGAACCACGACTCTAATACCAAAATGTAGTGTCATATATATATATATATATATTTTTACTAAAAGTAAGCACAACTAAATATTTCAAATTTCAAGTGTATTGCATAACTATATTTTGCATATTTCTAAACAATTTCTTCCAAATGAATAACATTGAAATAAAAAAAACTCATGGTTTCATTATGATCTCAAATGACAATCTTACAAGATTCTTGTAACAATAAAACAAAACTTTTTAGTAATGACTAATGTTTTTCAAGAAACAATAAGTACAAAAATGAGTTTTTACAAGAGTGTGACACTTTACAAAGCCACATTTATTTACAAAGTGAAGGCAATGTCCTCCAAAGATGAGGAAGACCAAGATGGCAAGAGGCTCCACTATCTCCAACTTGAGTGTTCTTCCAAAAATGCTGAAATAAGAGGCAAGGCTTGTTTACCACCCAACCAATAGGCATCATCACATGCCTTTCCATGGTTGGAAGCCATGCTAGCCTCCCCCAAGCCCATGGGAGAGATGAACAAACTTCCAAAATGTGCACAAGAATAATGGGGATAAAACACAACAAGAAAAACATAAGACCATTTAACCACCTACTACACATGAAAACAACAACATGAGGATAACAAGGTCAACCTCACAAGGGGGAAGAGAAGTAAGATGCCCAAATCAAAGGTTTCCAACCATAGGAGCACCAACAAAACATGTTAACAAAACTCCTTATACCTCATAATCAATCATCCTCCTTATTCCTCCTTTATGTTAAAGAAATCCTTCTTGGGAGGATTTTCAAACCCAAAAGGGTTTCCTCACCAAGAATGGGGAAAGGTTCAAGCCATATGAACCTTTCTCCCACCTCAAACCATATGAGGGGATGAGAAGGGACCTTCATGGCTTGACCAACAACCATGAGGTTTGAGAGGGAAATCTCTCTCTTCCCCTACATTCTCCAAAAACCATCAATCCAAATGATGGTGGAGAGAAAACAAAGAAAACAACAAGAACAATCAAACAACTACATTCACCATACAACTTCACAACACATCATTTCACACACACCATTTCATTGATCAAGCATAGTTAACAAGATAAGCACAACTAAGAAAGAAAAAGGTTAAGAATCCTACCTCTACAATGCTTTCCAAGACTCTAAGCTTTTCCCTTTGTCCAAGCTCACCTCCAAGCTCCCAAAATTCTCCAAGTGCTCCCAAAAAAATGAACCAAGAAGACCCCTTCCTTCCACATGAGGAAGAATAAAAAGAGGAACCCAAAAGTTTCCTCACCAATGGGAAGGTGACAAGTGTCACCCCCTCTCCTCTCAAGAGTCAAAGATTCCAACAACCAAATAAGTAAGAGTAAACTCACCTTTTATCCCTTATCACCCAAAATACTAAAAACTAAAATAAAACAAAGTGGAGCAACTTTTAACAAAAACACACAAACCAACCATCTTACATGGATGGTGACTAAGAGAGGAAAAATGGGAGGAAACTCCTTCAAACCTTGGAAATAAGCCCCCTACCTATTAGGTAGGGTCCAAGGGCCCATTTTCATGCTAAGGGAACTCCCAAACTCAAAGGGGTCCCTAAAAATGCCCAAAATAACGCAATTTCGGGTTTGGCATGCTTGTGCACAAGGGTAGATGGTGTGGAGTCCCCCAAGGTTCACATGTGGTCCCCAATCCCTTCTACCAACACACACACACTATCCCAAAACCAACACTTAAATTAGATGAGATCATTAAACCCCTAAGCTAGTTTACTTAATAAAACACACCCTAAACATAATTAATTTTACAAGACATAATTACATTACACTTGAGGGTTCACCCATGGTGCCCAATTAAATACACATCTATTCTAAGGCCTCAAACATTTAGCATGGTTAGGACTCGGCCCGTGGGCCGCTCATGCACAATTGCGTAGCTGCCACGAAACCCATGCTCTCCTATACTGTCATCTGCACACTCATTACAACATTAACCACATCTGTCAATATAATAAACATCATCTACACATCACAAATTCAATCTAACTTATAATGTCCTAACATTATTAAACAATTGATAGTGCAATGCATACAATTATTCACATAGTTTTCCATGAATCACCCCTAAATAAAATTACAATGACATACACTTAGGTTAGCATGAAAATTACCATTATTAAATCCAGAACACTATATCATTAATCAAATCAACCACAAGAGAATAACATCTAACCAATAAATATATCATATAAACCTATTAGTGTCATCAACATCATAAGAAATATATCAATATATGAATCTAGTCCAATTGGCGCTACGCACCCAAAATACCATAGTGTCCATGAGGATAAAATATCATAGTAAAATGTCTAAAGTCTATCGAGTCTCAATCAAAACATGTCTAGGCATAAAGGAACCAATAGATAAGCTGGAACTATAAAAACGTTGGCACTACATAATTGATCCACAAGTATGTGGTATTGCAAGAGAAGGAGAGGTTGTGTCATGTGAAATAGGTGAATCAATATGTAAAACTGGAGCTTCTCTGCAGTCGGCCTTGAATAATATTATGGGGATTGAAGGTAGTTGGATCACCAGTACCACTCTCAATACCCAAGAAATCATCATCAAGATCAATTTGATTCAAAATGGTGGTGCCCATTACACTTGGGAGACCACTCAAGGAGAAATTGGGAAACTAAGATCCCTGTCAAATGAACAAGTTTGCCGCCACTAGTAGTTGGAAAAGGTAGTCTTTTCCCCTTACCTAAACATGTCTCTAGGGTGGTGGTGGTAGAATATTTTTCTTCTTAGGAGAAGGACTGAAAAATGTCAATTTAAAAACACAAGAATTCAATATTTAGAAAATATAGAAGAAAATTTAAAATGTAATCGATTAAAAATGTACTTTATACAGATTATACTTACCATACTTGGGTATATCGAGAAGTAGGGGTTGAAGTTTCTTCCATGGTCAATGGTTGATTCATTGTGGAGCACATGTCTTCAACATGATGTCGGGAAGATTCATGAGAACGATCAGCGAAATCTGTAAATATGTTGTAATGTTTAAAATTACGCATAG
The DNA here is from genome assembly GCA_018340775.1 of Taxus wallichiana var. yunnanensis. Classification (NCBI taxonomy): domain Eukaryota; kingdom Viridiplantae; phylum Streptophyta; class Pinopsida; order Cupressales; family Taxaceae; genus Taxus; species Taxus wallichiana. The sequence goes on from CM031236.1 coordinate 666,942,329, forward strand.
CCGATAATATCATAATTGATTAATAAAAAATTAAATAATATATGTTACATTATTTCATGAATCATATCTTGAGTCTTGACTTTTGACTATACAATTACATACTGGACCCTAGTATTAATACCTGGAATAATTGATGTAATTTCTTCTAGTGCTTGTAATTGAGTGGATGTAAGAGAATTCCTCATGTGTTTTTGTTCTCTTGAACTTATAGTTAGAGATAGTTGTGAATCCAGGTAAGAATCTGCACTATCCTTAGGTGGTTGACGACCTCTTAGTGTAGGTTGTCTTCTTGTATTTGATGCAACTCTTGTCTTCTGAAAGAAAATTAGAAGTTAGCTAAAATTTACAAATAAATTAATGAAAATTTGTTGCACAAATTAAAGCTTTAGACTTACAGGTTTCTCATCAATACAAAGGCAATTTACTTTCATTCTTTAATCAAGTGTAGTAGGAATGTTAGCATTAGAGTTACAATTATGATACACTTCACAATATAATGCAAGTACATAATTGCAACATGAAAATTTCACACTGTCATTGCAAATAGTGTGTATCAAATCTTGTCATATCATGTTGGTAACTTAAGGAATGAAGCATATAAACAAGAGCCCAGTATGGTATGTTTGATTGTCTACCCTGCAAGACTATCCTAGCCTAAAAAAATTGATCATAGCTTACAAAAATCATTTTGAACACTTGCACGTTAAGCCTCATCTTGATTTAGAGGTGTTTGCAATATACCGCACATGCCATTGAGAAAAGGAAAATTCATTATTCATGTTATGATATTATTAATCTTTTGATAATAAAAGACTACTAAAAAGTAGATTGTTACCTTTTCCTGTACACCGAAGTGGGATTCCATATACTTTTTGTCTGTGTCTAAGAGCAATGCTTTTGTTGTCACAAGGTTGGCATTTGTGTAAGGAATCCCGATTAAGTGATGGATATCTTCTGGAGATGTCCCAAAAGAAAATGTTCATGATGGAAGATTCACTTTGAAGACATAAGTCGACTTGTTGAAATTGGGTAAAATAAATTGTAGTATACTATTGTCTGGTTCGTATTGGGGCATGTAAGTTATCCCTTGAAAGCAACATTTCTAGACCCAATCAATGAATTTTTCCTTTTACAGGAGAAATGTGCAAATTTGGGGGCACATAAGGTTTTTGAATTAAGTTTTATGTTTTTCATGACCCTGGGCTTGGGAATGAACCTGTGAGGACGAATGACAATAAGCCTGGGAGGAGGAATGGGAACCGGAAGCCATTTATGAATTAGACTTTGGTCCTTGGAGTATCCTAGAAGGATGCTTGATTTGGATTCTAGATTCCTGTAGCGTGAAACATGAGTGGAGTTTGGAGACATGGAGGCTGGAGCGAGGACTTGAGAGTTAGAATGAAATGAGCTCCAGGATCGAGGACCCCATATATATACCTTGTGATTTGCATGACACGTGGTAGTAGAAAGGCCTGCAACCGAACCAACAGGTTGTACACACAGTCGTTTAATGCAGATGTGCCTCATAGGCATGTGGTTGCACATTCAACCTAGTGGCTAGATATGCAGATCCTCGGTTACATATGCAACCGCACAACTACAAGACATGTATGCATTCATGTAGTTTCATATGCAACCAGGAATTTGCATATGTAATTGCACAATCGCGAGACATGTCTATAACCATGTTGTTACATATGTAACTAGGTGTGTTCATATGTAATTACATGGATGGAACCCACATATGCAAATCATGTGGTTGTATATACAACTAGGCATTTGCATATGCATTTTCCCGATTGCATAGACGTAACCATGCAATTGCATGCGTGTTCAACCACCTATCTTTTTCCATACAACTACCCACCTTCGTGTCTAGTCACCCACCTAGATTTACACCTGCCATCGTTCATTGTGGTCATTCGATGCACGAAATTTTTGCCATGAATCCATTTTTTTAGATTTTTTCGATTTTCTGAAATCTTGTTTTAGAGATTTGCCACCCGTTACAGTAATAATTTTTCAGCGGAGGGGGTGTCTTTAAGTGAACCCGATAATAGGTAGAGTAAGAAGTAGGATGCACTTTTTCTATCAATTCTTTTAGTTTTTACAAATAAAATTGATCTTGTTTATTCATGAGGTTAATAGTGTCCATAAGTATATGTGTTAATGTTATTTTATTACAAACATGTTCTACTATATGAACACTACAAGCATCCAAATAAGGGGAAGAAGAACTAGTCATTTATTAGAACTAATCCTCATTGAATTCAATTGAATAAGTAGTATACATCATTAGCATATAAAGCTACATTATCATCAAAAGTGTGAGCATCATCATCTATATGGTCATTTTTACATTCATCATATAAGTGTAGGGAGCAACATGTGTATACAAAAAAATTAATAAGATGAGGCATCATAGGTAGCCTAGGTTTTGAAGTTTGTACATGTATGGAAGTGAATTTGTGAAAGGAACGATAAATAGATCGTACCAATCCAAGAACACAGATGCTAATCAAACACCATGATCAATAAGATGAAAGCAATTCGCTAGAATAACTTTACATAAAACCTTTGCAAACAAATGAGAAACAATATCATATATTATTATGGAACTCAATGCAATACATTGAGAATGGGCCTTGCTTAAATAGGAAAGGAATAACAATCTAAGAACCAATCAAGGTCGTAGATCAAGCCATAAATCAAGGAAATAACTAGTCATCAAAGAACTAGTCAAGACCATAGATTTAGGAGAGAACTAGACATCAATGATCTAGTCAATACCATAGATCTAGGAAAGAACTAGTCAATACCATATATCAAGGAAATAACTATACCTAACAACTAGATAATATCTCGTAATATCTAAATAAGATAAAAGAAATATCCACACACATAAGTGGGTGAGGATAAATACAATAAAGGTAAATAAAGTACCTAGGTGAACATGAGCTAAGGTAAATACCTACTCTAACAATTTGAACCTAAGAGGATAAGGAATAACATCAAAAACCTATCCCTAACATAAGGGAATACATACAAACCTTGAAAAAAGAAACCCTAAAAGGGAAAACCCTATGTTGGTATTAAATCAATAGTGGGCTCACCATATTTTTATATTATTTTACACTAAGAGATATAAAATGCAACGAAAATAATTGACATAATCCAAATTATAATCATGAATACAATCAATAAATGTAATTTTAGTTTAATTAGGATAAAGACATATCTCGAATTATTTACAATAATAAAGAGAATCTTATTGGATAAGATACTTGAATCACACAAAATGTTTATGGATTTGGGAAGTAGTTAAAGGATCAATGAAGACTCAACATTAGATAATCAACAATTCCTATAAGTGACAGGGTGCTAAGATATCTATAGACATTCTGCTAAAATTTGACTCTTGTGGTATGACATTGTCCAAGTTTACTTATAGCATCTAATAAGTCAAAATCCTTTGAACCATTACCTATGTTTATGAAAATCTTCTTTAGATGTTTGCAATATTACACAAAAATCACTTAAATGCCTTATCTTCCTGAGTGGACCTAGTAAGACACTTGAATGAAGTACTTTTAAAAGGGGTTGGAATTTTGGGTTAGATTGACCCCAACCACCCCTTTGGCTAAGTATTACCTATATACCAAATACTATAAAGATGTCTCAAACCAATACAAATATCCCTCACATGTGAATGTGTACTAAATTATATAAATGCAAGTATGTAAATGTAAATGACATGTGATAAGATTTATTTCTCTTTGAAAAATTCATAGCTATGTTTAAGTAGATATAAATATTAGAAATTAGTTATGTGCCTCTTGTGCTAGGTGAATGCATGGTGTTAAAATGCCTTCAATGGATTTGTACATATAATGTTCTTAATTTACAATTAGAGACCTAATGGAAAGAAAATTGTGACTAAAAAGATTAATAAATCTAACAATAAGGGTTCCCATCTCAAGAAAAATAATCCATGACCTCCATGGATAGTACTAGAACTTGGAATAGTCCTAGATTTCTAACATTGGCGTGGGTGGAGAAGTAGGTATAAGTGTGGACAAGACAAGACAAAGATCCATACAATGTACTAACAGATTGTGAGATAGAATAAACATGAGGATTGTGACCAAACATGGGTAAAAAGAGTGTAAAGGACCAAGATGAAATACATAAATAGTTATTTCATTCAAAATGAAGTTTATATATGAAAATTCACACAAAAAGAATTGTGTAAAATTTCAATATCTACACAAGCCTAATTATTTAGTTACAAAATAAAATAAAAGAGGATTTGCATTGTTTAGGATTATGCTAGTTTATTTCGTGATATTATTACAGTCATCAAAATAAAACAATGGAATGCATACCCAAAAATGACATGGATCTTACTCAAACATTTTGTAACAATATTAAGATGAACCTTCATTATTGGTGTCTACTCTCCTTATAATGTCCAAATAATTTTGGTGCTCTTGAAAAAAACACATATGAAATAACTTTTTGTTTGTTCGTACTCTCATGGCGATGTGGTTTTGTTTCTCCAAAGCTTTAATTATTCAAAATAAAATAGGTTTTATCACATCATATTAATGATTCTTTATTAGAATTTTATCAAAGTGATATGTTGTTCACCACATTTTCCCTAGAATAAAAAAATATTATGCTTTCAATTTGTGATATGCCCTCTAATGTGGATTTTTCTATTTTCTACAATCTTTGTGGATGAATAATTGATTCACATCAAACTAATGTTAACATGTTGGTCACATTTTTCAAGCTAACTAAAATTAGAAAAGGATCCAATAAATAAATTAGTGACCCTAAAATGGTGAATATAAAAATATAAAGATCTATGAACCACACGAATTGAAATATAAATTATAACAAGTGGTATCCCTGATCTAATATAGAGGCATAATACATTGGTTTTGTATATGCTTTTAAACAAGAAACTATAGTTCTTATATGAAGATATAAAATATGCAAGTTACATTCAAGGATGAAGCTTATCAAGGAGCTACTATATGGATTAACTAATGGGAGGATGTTATCACTTGTACCACCACTTTTCTTCATATTTATGGTAAGCAGGAAGTCCTCTTTAGGGAGAAAGCTCACTCTACCGCCTATGAGGAATTTCAAAGAGTTTCCCTAGTGCAAGATGAGGCCCCTTTCAATCTCCAAATCCAAACCCAAACGACCATTTGGCAACATATGCTCAAAGTGGAGGAACTTCACAAGGCTTGGGAGCACAAATCGAGCTCAAATGCATTAGCTAAAATTGGGGGATCATGTTACCAAGAAGTTTTTTTCTTGCTTCGATCTAGACAAAACATTAAAATTCCATTAAGGACAATAATACTATATTGTTGTGATTACCTAAAATTTTGCGGGACTTTTTCATCCATTATCAAGGAGTATTTACTTCCATACCTTCTCTCTCTTGTCAAGCCAACACTCTCAAGAAGTACCTCCCATCCATCCCATGTAAACTTTCGAGAATCCCAAAGGGTGGCTTATGACAAGCCTATTACTGAAAGAAACCTTAAGGAAGCTGATATTAGATGGTCATTGATAAAGCTTTAGGCCTTGATGTCTTCCCTTGTGAGTTTACGCCATACTCTACAGGATATTGTTTATCTTGAATCTCAGTAAACGAACACCTTGGAGATATCATTAATCAAGGTAACATCAAATTCATTCCCAAACGGGGATCACGAGAAAAATTCCAATTGGAGACTATACGATGGAAAAGTGACAAGCGAGCGTGGGAATCTACAAGTAAATTTTCCTCGCACCCGACCTCCCGAGGTCGTGCCGAGACAGTCGATGGGGATTGAATATGCATGGGATGCAGACAAACTAGTTAGGCAATCTGATGTCTTCGACGCGTACTAGTGGAAATTGCGAATCTAAGGCAAAGAAGGCCCTCCTAACCTGAACTGGTGTGATAGATCGATCGAGGAAGGATGATGACTGCTCAAGGCTCCAATCAATATCGAGCTCTAGCGTGATTCGGTCTATGGGTTGTGGAATACGTGGAAAATGACCTAGGATAGTTTCGTGTATGTCTCTAGATAAGGTCATAGGGTAGATGGTAAATATAATTGACTCTATGGGCGATTCTCTGGCCTAGTCCAGAACTCCTTAGCTTCGTTAGCTGCTATGTCTAACAAGGATAACTGTTCGATGATGATAGGTGGAAGTGGAGTAGATCTGAATACTAATGTACATAGGCCAACATCTATGTCTGATTCACCTATGGACTCGTTGGGTTATGGGATTTGTGGGTCACAACCATAGATTCATGTTTTTTGTGGTCCTGCTATGGTCATGTACGGATTCAGTCCCTAATCCCTAGTATCCAATAGTCATATGCTTTCTCAGCCTCTATATTCAGAATTACAATTGTGTGATCTTTTCAGAGTATCTCACAAGCATTCGTGCAACCTGAATTCTTAAGCTGGTATCTATATCTGTGAGAGTGTCTCCTGCGTCTAGGCTGTGGGACCAAAGGATCACAACCGAATGTTTGCTCTCTTTCAAACCTTCCATAGTCATGTAGATATATATCTAGGGTAATCTGTAGTTTGGTTGATTTGACCAAAACGTGTGCGCTTTGTCGTCTTCTATGTTTAACCCGCTTAACTGGAGGTTGATCTATTGTAAATTTTCCGTTGTTTGGAAGACTTGGATCCTAAGATTCTGATCTATGTCAGTTATTGCTGTGACGAGATTGGGTTGGGGCACGATTGGCTTGAATACGTATTCTCTGGGCTCTCTAGGTCCCGTGATTGTCATACAAAAGCAACAATGTAAAATTAACTATGTGAAGTATATCTATAGCATATATGGCTTCTCACAACTATGTAAAATTAACTATATGAATGAAATTGAAGGAGCAGCTATTTTAATATATCTAGAAATTGACAATTAATCTAATGACGAATTTAAAACAAACAAAGCAACCGAGTATAGCTACTTGCCTATGTAGTTGTAAATCTATTCTAAACAATGAAATAACTGATCTAATCTATTTGAAAGACTCTCGATCCTACCTCAGAAGTGAGGAATGAATCATAGTCTCTCAGAAACTATCAATCCCCACAGCTTCCCTGGAAATATCGAAAGTAAAATTGACTGAAATAAAGTGATTGGCTACTCTATTTGATATGCTCCTAATTAGAACTTTGAAAGCTAGAACTTGGATTCTGCAAAACAGTGGCAAATCCGATGGTGTGTGTGATTTTGTCCCCTCAGTGTGATCTCCTCGCTCCTTCATGCTCACGTGGATCCAGAAAAGCGTGTAATGCTAGCATCAACAGAAGTAGATATTGGGACAAAGGCAGCTTAGGATACAGACTGAATACAATGCGAGTAGGAGAGAGATAGCGCAAGAGTACAGAGCTTGGCTTATGTAATTCCTAGCGGGATTTATTGCGAGTCATGCAACATAAAACGTCTAACCGAAACTATCCTGTTTGAAGAAAAAACTCTGCAACTTTAATGGCTTCCTATTGAAAACAAACTATCCTATTCCAATTGATTTGGATGAAGTGATAACAACAATTGCACAAGATGGATATGTGGCTTCCTAACAACAAGACAACACTAACTAAACATGCAATGAATGAAGCTAAGAATTCTAAGCAAAATGAAAGACTAATCTATTGCAATGAGAAATTCAGAGGCAAATTTGAGGGGCCATTTGCTTGAGCACAAGCCAACTATTTATAGCATTTGCATTTACCCAAGGTAAAAACCAAATTGATCTCTTAAACTATAAACAATGGCAAAACACTATTCCAGGGAACCAAAATCATTAATGCAAGCCCAAGGCGGTGAAAAAAGCTGGTAAACGTTGAAATTTATGTGAGTCATGTTAAAAGAGCATTCTGGAAAACACGTGAAGGACCGCCGCCCGAGTAGGCGGCCACCGGTTCCTGAAACCGCCACCTGTCTAGGGCGGCGGTTTCGTAACTGAAGAGCAAAAGGCAAAGAAAAGAGGGGAAAAGGGAAAAACAAAGCACGCGGGGGCTAAGTGGGGCATGCGGGATGATAACGCATACTTGGAGAGCTTTTTGGATCCCGAACACCTTGCGAGGAGACCTGTATCATCATTGGGGCACGTGTTACGTTGTTCAGTAGTGCAGTACCTTACAATTTTGGGTACGTACATATTGCCCCCTCAAAGAAGTGTTTTAGCCATGAAGAGGCGTAAAACGGTGGATCCGAGTATGGTGGTCCCGAAATGGGAAGTTGGAAGTTATACTTGATACATTCGTGTGTCGAAATGATGCCATCCGAATTCCGCCACCTGCAAAATGAAAAGAGGAATCAAGTGCAGATAGAAAAAATAGATCGGAAAATAAATGCTAAAATAACGTGAAATGAGGACATACCATTTGTGTGGGGGTAAGAACTTACCTCGTCGGTGCTTCAAACCTGTGAAAAGGAAATTTAAGACAAGTCAGGCTGCTATATATATGAAAGTGGGCCCATTTTCCTATTCATTTTCGCGTGTTGATTTGATTGATTCTGAGCTCTGGGACCCACGGTGACGGTTTCTTACGAGAGTAGAGTCAAAACGTTCGTGACGAGATAGTGATCATGCCTCCGTGAGCAGATCATCGACCCGCGAGATCACATGTTAGTTTTCCTCAATTTATCATTTTTACCTCCAAACTTTTAAAATGCTAAAATCTTTGTCATGGGGGGGTTATTTTTGAAAATGTTAGGTTCAAAAGGTCCATCTAGGGGGGGCACCTACTGGGTAGGCTTTGTTTTTAGTTAAAATGGTCCTTTTTTGTGTTTTTTTGGCTTTTTAAGTTATAAAACCCGCGTGGGTTTTTGGGACACGACCGTCGCCTTTACAAGAGGCGGCGTTTCTAAACTACCACCTGCTCAGGGTGGTGGTTCTTCACAGAATGCCAAAAGAACACTTGTTTGAAATTGTTTTTGCATTTTTAGCATCTTTATGTGTTTTCGTGATTTTTCTAATGTCATTTGGATGCTAACTTGCTCTATTTTGTGTGTTTTTGGGTGTATGCAGGCGAGGGAGGAGTACATTCGGTGGAGCCGAGAGAGAGAGAGTGTGACTGGCTCCCGATAGTATTAGATGCCCTTTCACAGGATGAGCAGGACACTCTACAGAGGGCCGGTATACTACGTATATCGCGGGTTCCACACGTTGCACCATCCAGTCACATACTCTGTGACTTATTCTCATATTGGGATGCTGATCGGAACACCTTCTGATTACCAGGGGTCCGAGGTGAGTGGACCATCACTTTGGAGGATGTCTATCGTATATTGGGGGTCCCGATCATCGGGAGACGTCTTACTCTTGAGACAGCAGGTTCACGGGCCCAGATAGCACAGTGGGCCTCTTACATGGGAGATGCAGTCATCTCCACTGGTTTGAAGAAGGGGGTGAGAGTTCGGTCTATTCCTAGCTTGCCCATCCCCTTGATTCGCCAGGCCATTATGGGGATCCTTGCCTCGAGATTGATCGGGGACAAGGGGGAGATACACTATTATACTGCTGGTCCCCCATCATTGCACAGATCGAGGGACATGGCCGGATTTATGCCTGGGGAGCAGATATACTTGGGACTACCTACCATGACTTGTATAGGGTAGTCCATTTACAGGGGCAGTCTTTGAGCCACCCGACCCTAGTTATGAGTTGGGTTTACGAGCGCTTCATCCCTTATGGTAGAGGTGTAGAGGTGACAGATCCCAGAGCTGTGAGGGCAGCCAGATGGATAGACATGTCGGTGCTCAGAGCACCTCATCAGCCAGTTGCTTCTCTGACCACCGATGACATGGAGGCCACACCATATCAGGCCATGGCAGGCTTATGGGGTGAGGAGGCTCTTACTTTGATCTCCTGCTCCACCACAGGGCAGCTCATTGACAGAGTAGGGCGAGTGGAGATACACCCCTTTGGCCTGAGTTCCTCAAAGCAATTTGGCCTACCTTACATGGGCATACTTCCCCAGTAGTGCCAGTATATAGGTTAGTTCGAGAGGCCAGAGGGGGTCCTAGAGGCGGGGTTGGACAGTTGTTACCCCTAGCATTCCTATTGCGGCTAGGCGGGTAGTACGTGCCCGAGGGAGAGCCGGTGCTCCTCAGGCACCCTTACTTCAGATTGCCGCGGGTCCTGCCCATAGCAGCGATGACCCCATCGACATAGACTCCGAGTCCGAGGAGTTCATGGGGAGAGACAGAGGAGGACGAGGAGGTGATCCTGAGTGGCATGACACTCAGGATATCATGCAGTAGAGAGAGGGCAGAGTAGAGTACAAAGAGGGTGACTCGGTTTCAGAGGAGCCACTCTCCAGGGCCATGGTGGGGAGGATGAGTCCATTGCGGGATGCTACGTCGCTCCAGCCATGGGGAGCACCTCAGTCAGCAGCGGCATCTGTGGCAGGTGCTGACCCTAGAGATCCATCCTGGAGGCCTGGTGATCCGAGTAAGTTACCATCCTTCCTTTTAATGTTTGTTTTTAATTAGGATTGCCTTAGTTACTATCTCTCCTTTTGTTTACACTTGTGTTTTATCTCTTGTTTTATTTCTAATTCATTTTCTCCTTTGTTTGCAGAGACCGCCGATGAGTGGCGAGACTTGATTCACAGGGTATGCACCGATACCCTGATGATCCCCATGGAGAGGACCCGTGCAGAGTTGTCTATGGATGCAGGGGAGCCCTCAGCAGCTGGCAGACATACTGACATCTTTCCCCTGTCTGGCATGTGGCTAGGATGGTATCTACCCTCCGTACTGAGCTGGCAGGGTATAGGACAGCCGAGCGCCTGATGAGGAGTCATTCTCATGGCGAGACCACAGCTGCCCCTCGGGATCGTGAGCCCTCCGTGCATTCAGAGTGCCGGCGTAGCCGGAGTCCTAGGCGTGGGCGTGCACCTTCAGAGGGATCTCATAGGGGTTGAGAAGCCACTTGGCTCTCTTAGATTTTTATGTGATATTTGTGTACTTCCCGGGCTCTTTGAGTGTTTTGACCATGCTTAGCGCATGATGGCATTGTACAGGAATTTTGATCATTTTATATATATATATATATATATATATATATATATATATATATATTCTTTTTGGATCAGACTCTTGGCATTTATGGCTTTGCTTGCATTTCCGTTTCCTCATGTGAACTATGATGTTATGCTTATATGCTTTTTAGAATGTATGCAATGGAGAACAAATGATACAAGTGTCTACTTTCTTTTTGTATTTCATGATGTTGATATATGATAATGTAGATATAACGTGATTTTGAATTTTTAGCTTCTTTAAGCAATTTTGATACCTCATATCTGTTTTGGCAAAGTGGTGAAGATAAGCCGGTATGATGAGCAGATAAACTTGCCCCTACTCCTAACTCCACGCAACTAATAAGATGTGAGGGCTCATCACCGAGAGCTGGAAAGGGCACAAGTTATGAAATGTGTTGAAATGATAGTGATGAAAGATAGACAAAGCTTTGGTGGAACCAAATTAGGATGCTACAAGCCTACTCTACTTGAGTGACTCCATAGTTTGGGATGCAACTTGCTTTGTGGTTTATCTAGACTTAGATCCATAGATGGCCACATGGTAGACAAAATCTGGGTTTTTAGGATTTTTAATTCTCTTGGAATTTTGGACATCCGATTCATTTGTTTTTGACTCAAGACTTCAAGATTTTATGACCTTTCACATTTGTTTGTCAAGAGGACCCCCACACCTTGCCCCATGCTACTAGTAAGAAGCGTGGGTTTATCACCTTAGGCAAGGCATAGGCGAGTAAGGGCATTTCCATCCTTTCCCAACCCTACGTCACTAGTAAGAGACACAAGCTCATCACCAAAGGTTGGTGGGGCAAGGAAATGTGTAAATTTAAAATTTTTTGTTTGATTTATACTTGACTTGTTTGTTTGAGTAAAATGTCAGCATGCTCTTACTTCCAAAGAGATATTCATATGGGATAGATGTGACACGATGAAGCTTCTAGAACAGACCATAGGCAAGACACCTATCCTAAGAAGAAACCAAAAGTGAGAACAAGCATGCAGATCTTGGTATGGTTACCGTTAAGACTTTGTCATATCTAACTTTGTTTGATGAAATGATTCGAAATAGTTGATGATATCTTGAAAATGGAGAAGTATGATTAGAGCATTTATGCCAATACCATCAGAAGTTTGTAATGAATTACTTTTTAAGAATAAATTCCTCGATCACAAAGTTGTACAAAACAAGTGGACAAAATGATCCTAACTATATGAAGATGCAATGTAGCTATAATTATACAAGTAGTGCTGGTTGCTTATGCATAGAATTGTTTAAGGTGTAGGGAATTGACCGTTTCACCAAATTCCTCACCCTCCAGTGTGCATAAGAGATATGCACCATTTCCGTAGTCCTTCATGACTCGGTATGGGCCCAACCATTTGGGCGGAACTTCCTTCCTTCGCCGGTCTTTTTGTCGATCCATTGTCTAGCCTTAGAACCAGATCACCCTCGTATATGTCTCGTTCATAGACCTTCTTGTTATATTGCCGAGCACATCCGGTCAGCATAGACTCTATGCCGCTGTTCAACATCTAACCTAGCTTCATCTAGGCTTTCTAGTTGGGAAAGACGTGCTTCTCTGTAAGCATCTTCATCCAGGATCCCTTGTAATGAGATACGGAGACTAGGTATTTCAACCTCAAGCGGGAGAACTGCTTCTGCCCCGAATACTAGCGAGAAAGGAGTCACTCCTGTTGGTGTTCTTATTGAGGTTCGGTGGGCCCATAAGGCCGGATATAACTTCAAATGCCAATCTCGTTTGTTTTCTTTCACCATTTTAAGGAGAATGGCTTTTAACGTTTTATTTGTTGCTTCAGCTTGTCCATTGGCTTGGGGTAATACAAGGAGGCCGTATGATGGCTTATTTTGAATTTATTGCACAATTCGTGAACTTCATCATTCTTAAAAGAAGTCCCATTATCGAGATAATGATTTGCGGGATACCGTACCTGTAAATGATTTGGTTCAAAATGAACTTGGCGATCACAGAACCTGGTACAGTAGTAAGAGGCATGGCCTCTACCCACTTGGTAAAATATTCGGTGGCCGTGATTATGAAATTATGGCCGTCTGTAGATGAGGGAGAGAACTTCCCTATCAAATCGAGGCCCCACGTAGAAAAGGGCCATGGAGTAGCGATTGGTTGTAGAGCTTGTGCCGCATGTGGATCTCATGGGAGAATTCTTGGCACTTATGACACCTTCGTACAAAATCTATTACGTCGTGTTCTAAAGTAGGCCAGAAATAGCCCATTCGATGTATTTTACGAGTGGTGGCATGGCCACCAAAGTGGCCTCCACACATTCCACTGTGAGATTCGTGGAGAATCTTCTTGGATTCTTCTGTGTTGACACATCTTAGAAGCATTCCATCGAACACTTTTCGATAGAGCACTTGCTCTATAATGATGTATTTGGCTACAATAATGCATAACCGCCTTCTTTGTTGCGATGTAATGCCTTCCGGATACGTATGATCCATGATGTAATTAATAATATCAGTATACCAGGGACACTCAGAGATGGGAGGTCTGTTTTCGATGTAGTATACGCATTCATCCGGAAAGTCCAGATCTACTAGATTGCCTCCGTCTAGTGGGTTATCAGCTAACCAATCCATGATGATTTGTCCTTTAATGGACTTTTGATTTACAAACATTAGTTTGAACTCCCCCATTAAGGTTATAAAGCATCCAGCCTTTTTAGACAAGGACCCTTGCGTGAGGAAAGTTCAGTAAATGCTCTGTCTTTACAATGACCTTTGTTTCTTGATTTAGCATGTAATGTCTTAAGCGTTTGGTTGCAAAGACTATGGCAAGGCATTCTCATTCTGCCTATGTATAACATGTTTCATAGTTGAGCAACGTTCGGCTAATGAAATAGATCGCACGTTCTCTCATGTCATCGTCTTCTTGAGCCAGCATACAGGCTAGCGAGACATTGGTAGCTCGCGAATACAAAATTAACGGGTGATCTGGCTTAGGTGGCATTAACGTAGGTGGTGATAACAAGAAACACTTGACTGCGTCAAAAGATTTATTGCAATCTTCGGTCCAATCAATACTATAATCTTTCTTGAGTAGATTGTTGATTGGATGAATGGCGAAACTTAAGTCGGGATGAATCTCGGATTGCACCAAGCTTTCCGAGAAATGATCTGATTCCAGATTCATCCGAAGGTGGGACCATTTCGAGAACAACCTTAATTTTGGTTGGGTCAACATCGATCCCGCGTGATGATATAATGTAACCTAGGAGCTTCCCTCCTGTTACACCAAAGACGCATTTTTCTGGATTTAGCGTGACTCCATATTCTATCAGATGTGAAAGAATGATGCGAAGCACTTCCGGATGGTCACAACGCTTCTTGGCCTTGGCCAACAAGTCATCTACGTAGGATTCCACAATTTTATGAATAAGATCATGAAATATATACGTCATAGCCCGCTGGTATGTAGCGCCGCGTGTTCTTGAGTCGAATGGCATAACAACATAGCAATAGGTTCCCCAAGGAGTTATAAACGTGGTTTTAGCTTGATCTTGTTCGGATATTCTGATTTGATTGTATCTCGAGAATCCATCCATGAGAGACAAAAGCTCAAATCCAGCTATTGCATCAACAATGATGTCTATGGATGGTAACGGGAAGTCGTCTTTAGGACACACCTTGTTAATGTCTCGAAAGTCTATGCAGATGCGTATCTTCCCATTCTTTTAGAACGGGAATGATATTAGATATCCACTGAGAGTAATCGACTGGCTTGATGAATCCTACTTGGAGGAGTTTTGTTACCTCCTCTTTTACCATGAGAGCTACCTTAGGTTTCATTGGTCTTGATTTTTGTTTAATCGGCTTTGCATCTGATTTAGTGACGAGGTTATGTACCACAATGTGTGGTGCAACCCCTGTCATTTCCTTATAATTAAATGCAAAATCCTTTCGATGTTCTTTGAGGATTTGAGTGTGTATTTCTACTTCCGATGGAGTTAACGAGGATCCTAACTTCAATATCCTTGGTTCATCTTCCGTTCCGATATTAATATCGATTGTTTCTTGATTAGAGAAGCGTTACCTTCTTCAAACTCAGGCGGGGCTGGAGGTAATTCCAGATCGTCTCTATTTTTCTGTGTATATGCTAAGTTCCTTTTGTGGGGGAAGCTCTGTCATGGGATTTCGAAGTAGGAGGATGAATGCGGGATTAGGGATAAATCTACCACGTGATGGGTGAGATGTAACGCCACATAGGCGTTTAAGAAATCAAGAGTGGTTGTATCACTATCGATGTGGTCTAGGATAGTAGATTTGTTTTCATTTCCATTTAAAAGAGGATTTGACATTGTTTTTATCAGTGGTTCAGTACGAAGGGATACCATGAAATGGTATCCTCTAACTTACTATTTGGAGTAAAGCGCGATGCTGAGGTTGCTATTGAATCGGTGAGAAGATTTTGTTCTCGTGGGATTGCTTCAATTGATATGAAGTCAAACTCCTTGCTTAAATTCAGTACAACTGTTTTGTAGAGTTGTAAGTGCTCGGCTCTGGTTTCATACATCTCAGAAACTTGGTTTGCTACCAATTGCGAGTCTCCTAACACTCTGATGTTATCAACACCGATTCTCTTAGCTAAGATGAGGCCAAGGAGGAGGGCTTCGTACTCAGTGTCATTGTTTGTACATTCGAAATTTAGTTTAAAGGAAAATGGTAGGACTCTTCCCTTGGGAGAGATAACAATTACACCTGCCCTAGCTCCGTAATGACATTTAGCTCCATCGAAATGGAGAGTCCAATACTTAGCTGGGAATATGGGCGTTGGGATATTTGTTGTGTTAACATCTTCTACCTCTACCATGTAGAGATCTACTGCTGGGAGAGAACCGACACCTAGGGTGTATCCCATGCCTACCGAATCAAATGGTAGGAACATTGGTAGATCATGTTCTAGCAATTCAACAATTTTTGTAGTAGTTCCTAATGATATTGTTTCTACAATCTTAGCCTCATCTTTGAGGGTTGGGATTGTCTTGGCTAGGCTCATGGTTTCAAGATCTGTCGTAGGTACCAACTTTTCTTCCAGTTTCGGCCGGTAGGTTTATTAAGTTGGTTTGTTGGGAGTTCAAACTCCGAGTGCACGCCTGGTCTTTTCTTTAGGTCAGCTAGGTGTATATCGAATGGTTTTGGATCACCTTTGGCTATGAACACCTTTCCTAAATGCAAGAATCTTACTTCTTGAAATAACATAGAAGGGATAGCCTTCATACGGTGTATCCATGGTCAGCCGAGGATCATATTATAGTTAGTTTCCCGATCTATAATATAAAATTCAGTCAGGATTGTTTTGGGTCCTAAGGTGACCGGTAGTATTATAGTTCCAATCGAGGTGGCTTTAAGGCTATCATAGCCTCTTAGTGTATTTCGCGTCGTGGAACAATTCGTTTCTCCATACCCTAGCTTTTGAAGGAAAGAAAAAGGGACTATGTTAACTGCTGCCCCATCATCAACCATCGCTCGTTTTACATAATTGTTATAAACCCATACTTGCAAATGTAAGGTTGGATCACCTCGGCGTGCAATCTCAAGCGTCTGTTGGCATTTTGTTTATTTCGAATATGAATTCGGTGTCCCTATCCGGCTGCCCGGAGGGTGGATATCAAAGTCTATATGGTTTACCTGTGTTTCGGGAGGTGGAGTGATGTTAATTAGATGACCTAAACCCAATGCTTCTAAAAGAGCAGCCCTGTGGGCAGGGGAGTTCTTCAATAAATCCAAAAAGGAGATGTGCGAGAAGGTTTTCGTTAGATCATTAATTAAATCATAAGCACCCATGGGTTTTATTAATACTTGTTGGATATTTTCTGTTTCTAGCGGGTAGCTTGGACTTAGCTGAGAGGAATACTCTCGTGTCCTTGTTACAGCTTCTACGGGTAGTTCGGCATCTAACTCCACTAAACCAACTATCTTAGGTCGTGGCTGACTTCCTAATTGTGGCGCAACTAATGGATTCAGTGAAGTTGAGGCTTCATGATCATTGTTTCCTGTAATTACACCCTTGTTTGTCCCATTTGGATTTAACTTGTTATTGTTGTGATTTGGGAGCGGATCATTGAAGATCTTGAGGGGTGCATTTTGAGGGGAAACTGCCCCTGTAAAAGTATTTGGTGCTGGTGACGTAGGATCTGCCAAGAACATATCTATAAAAAGTTGTCTTTGTTCCTCTGGAAAATGTTGCATGAATTTATTGTAGTCACGACACGTTCTAGTGTCATGGCCTCGGATTTTGTGAAAACCACAATACGAGTTAGGATTGTAATTCCTAGTTTGTTGGCTTGGTGTATATTGTGGCCTAAAACTTTGATCAAACCGTTGCCTATTAGGATTAAAGTTTTGCATTTGTTGTTTCTGGTTTTGGCTTTGGTTTTGATATCTAGTTGAGTTTTGGCTTGGACCCTGTGTAGGGTTTCACCATTGTTGTTGTTGTTGTTGTGGATGATTAAAATCCACTGTATTGATTGTTGGGGTAAAATTGTTGTTTCGTTGGTTGTTTATTAGCGGTGGAGTATTCACAACATTTACCCTTTTGGCCTGATCAGTTACTCCATCTGTTGTCACTCCACGATTTCTATTAAGGATTTTAGGTCCTTGATTGATGCTTGTGGTAGTGGAATAAGACGTAGTATTCTGGTTGGTGGTGATTAACCTCCCGTTTGTTCCATACATCTTACGACCGCTATCTATTGCCGCTTGATCTATTCGGAGAGCGCTTTCAAGTACTTCATCGTAAGTCCTTAGTGGGAACTTTTGGACTTCTTCCTTCACTTCTCTGCTGAGAGAATGAAGGAATAAATCACATAGTTCCATTTGGTCCATATTTGGAGCACTGGCTGAAGAATAAAGAACTGTACGCCACCTTTGGATGAAATGAGCAACGGATTCATTGTGTTCCTGCTTAATGTGCAAGAATTCCCTGATTCCTGTTCTTAATAGTTTGTTCATGTCAAATGCCTTGATGAACTCTGAAATGAGTTGCTTGAATGAATGGATGGAAGCCTCAGGTATTCTATAATACCAATCGAGAGCGATACCTTCCAAGGTTTTGGGAAATATTTTAGCAACAACCCCATCCCAAGGGAGTAGTTCTCGGATGGTTGTGGCGTAAGCCTTGATATGTGCATTCGGATCTCCCTCACCTTTGTATTTGGGTAAATCGGGAAGAGGTCTTGGAAGCATGACGCTTCGTATGGTGAAATCTAAGGGCTCTTTCAAGTATTCTGAATATGTCCCTATCGCATAGGTTTCGACCATTGATGGTGCCTGTTGAGGGAGTGGAGGTGGAATGGGTTGTTGATATGGCATAGCGTACGCATTGGCGGGGGCATAAGGAAACCCCTGTGTTTGAGGAACCATGCTAGGAGAGGAGAACATATCCCCTTGTGGTGATTTGGAGTACATGTTTAAGTATGAAGGGGTATTGTCCAAGAATGGATTATTTTGTACTAGACCGGGAGGTGTCAGAATGGTGTTAGAAATGGCGGTTCTTGTTGGGGTTTGTTGTGAATACTGAGGGGTCATGCCTAACGTGCCTATTCCTATGAGGAGGTCTACCCGAGCTAGGATGGTGTGGAGGATTAGAATTTCCTGCTGCATGAATTGAGAATGGTGATTTTCCTGAGCAATTTCTAACCCCCTCACTTTTTCTACTAACGTTGAAATGACTTCATTTGGTGAAGTCACGGTATTTTTCCTTAGTGGCGTTTGTTGTATATCATGGTGTTGTATAGGCATGTGATATCCCACTATGAATTGATCATTGCCCTACCAAATTTCCCGAGGGCATTTCCTATACGACGTGGCATGGAGGTATTTTCTTGAAAAGAGACTTCGGGTTGTGTTTGTAAACCTCCTATAGGTGGGTACATACTTCGAGAACATTGTTCATTCCTGGCGTAACGTATCGAATGTTCATCATCTAAAACTAGGTATGGGTCAGCTTGTCTACTAATTTGTGGTCTAAGTAGTACCTGAGGAGACGAACTAGATTCTCCTGTGAGCATCATATTGTTCGAGCCTGAAGGCTTTGTTTGTTGTGTTTGAGCGAGCTGATCCAACTCTTCTGTTTGGAAAGATGAGTTATATCTGACCCTTGGCGATGGAGTTTGTGTTGATAATTGGTTATCTGAATAGTTGTCACCCCATACCAAGAGCGAGGGCGATGACTGTCTATTCAGTTGAGTGTAGTATGCCTCAAGACCTAGGAGAGGTCTACCATATGCATCGAATCCTGACATATTCGGGGGGTATATGAATACCCGCAGAATAATGGGAAAAGCGAAGGTGGAAGGAAGAAGTGAAAATAAAGAAGAACTATTTCATTTCATGTCAGGTTCACCAATTTTGTTGGTGAAGCTGATGGTGAAAGCTGATGAGGTAGATAAGATGAAATAAATGTTATTTGAAAGAGCAAGTAGAAATATGACTCAAACCGAAAGTAGGAAGTTCACGTCGGGTTCACCAATTTTGTACGATGGAAAAGTGACAAGCGAGCATGGGAATCTACAAGTAACTTTTCCTCGCACCCGACCTCCCGAGGTCATGCCGAGACAGCCGGTGGGGATTGAATATGCATGGGATGCAGACAAACTAGTTAGGCAATCTGATGTCTTCGACGCGCACTAGTGGAAATTGTGAATCTAAGGCAAAGAAGGCCCTCCTAACCTGAACTGGTGTGATAGATCGATCAGCAAGGATGACTGCTCGAAGGCTCCAATCAATATCGAGCTCTGGCGTGATTCGGTCTATGGGTTGTGGAATACGTGGAAAATGACCTGGGATAGTTTCGTGTATGTCTCCAGATAAGGTCATAGGGTGGATGGTAAATATAATTGACTCTATGGGTGATTCTCTGGCCTAGTCCAGAACTCCTTAGCTTCATTAGCTGCTATGTCTAACAAGGATAACTGTTCGATGATGATAGGTGGAAGTGGAGTAGATCTGAATACTAATGTACGTAGGCCAACATCTATGTCTGATTCACCTATGGACTCGTTGGGCTGTGGGATTTGTGGGTCACAACCATAGATTCGTGTTTGTTGTGGTCCTACTATGGTCATGTGTGGATTCAGTCCCTAATCCCTAGTATCCAATAGTCATATGCTTTCTCAGCCTCTATATTCAGAATTAACAGTTGTGTGATCTTTTCAGAGTATCTCACAGGTGTTCGTGCAACCTGAATTCTTAAGCTGGTATCTATATCTGTGAGAGTGTCTCCTGTGTCTGGCTATGGGACCAAAGGATCACAACCGAATGTTTTCTCTCTTTCAAACCCTTCCACAGTCATGCGGATATATATCTAGGGTAATCTGTAGTTTGGTTGATTTGACCAAAATGTGTGCGCTTTGTCATCTTCTATGTTTAACCCGCTT
Source organism: Taxus wallichiana var. yunnanensis (assembly GCA_018340775.1). NCBI lineage: Eukaryota > Viridiplantae > Streptophyta > Pinopsida > Cupressales > Taxaceae > Taxus > Taxus wallichiana. Next base: position 666,962,833 of record CM031236.1, read on the forward strand.
AACTGGAGGCTGATCTGTTGTAAATTTTCCATTGTTTGGAAGACTTGGATCCTAAGATTCTGATCTATGTCAATTATTGCTGTGATGAGATCGGGTTGGGGCACGATTGGCTCGAATACACGTATTCTCTGAGCTCTCTAGGTCCCGTGATTGTCATACAAAAGCAACAATGTAAAATTAACTATGTGAAGTATATCTATAGCATATATGGCTTCTCTATTTTTGCAACTATGTAAAATTAACTATATGAATGAAATTGAAGGAGAAACTATTTTAATATATCTAGAAATTGACAATTAATCTAATGATGAATTTAAAACAAACAAAGCAACCGAGTATAGCTACTTGCCTATGCAGTTGTAAATCTATTCTAAACAATGAAATAACTGATCTAATCTATTTGAAAGACTCTCGATCCTACCTCAGAAGTGAGGAATGAATCATAGTCTCTCAGAAACTATCAATCCCCATGCTTCCCTGGCAATATCGAAAGTAAAATTGACTGAAATAAAGTGATTGGCTACTCTATTTGATATGCTCCTAATTAGAACTTTGAAAGCTAGAACCTGGATTCTGCAGAATAGTGGCGAATCCGATGGTGTGTGTGATTTTGTCCCCTCAGTGTGATCTCCTCGCTCCTTCGTGCTCACGTGGATCTAGAAAAGCATGTAATGCTAGCATCAACAGAAGTAGATATTGGGACAAAGGCAGCTTAGGATACAGACTGAATACAATGCGAGTAGGAGAGAGATAGCGCAAGAGTACAGAGCTTGGCTTATGTAATTCCTAGCGGGATTTATTGCGAGTCATGCAACATAAAACGTCCAGAACCTGAAACTATCTTGTTTGAAGAACAAAACCTGCAACTTTAATGGCTTCCTATTGAAAACAAACTATCCTATTCCAATTGATTTGGATGAAGTGATAACAACAATTGCACAAGATGGATATGTGGCTTCCTAACAACAAGACAACACTAACTAAGCATGCAATGAATGAAACTAAGAATTCTAAGAAAAATGAAAGACTAATCTATTGCAATGAGAAATTCAGAGGCAAATTTGAGGGGCCATTTGCTTGAGCACAAGCCAACTATTTATAGCATTTGCATTTACCCAAGGTAAAAACCAAATTGATCTCTTAAACTATAAACAATGGCAAAACACTATTCCAGGGAACCAGAATCATTAATGCAAGCCCAAGGCGGTGAAAAAAAGATGGTAAACATTGAAATTTACGTGAGTCGTGTTAAAAGAGCATTCTGGAAAACGCATGAAGGACCGCCGCCCTGAGCAGGGTGGCGTTACAGACCGCCACCTGTCCAGGGCGGCGGTCTGAGACCTGCCACCAGGCGGGGTGGCGGTTCCAGAATCAAGAGCAAAAGGAAAAGAAAAGAGGGGAAAAGGGAAAAATAAAGCACGCGGGGCTAAGCGGGGCATGCGGGATGATAACGCATACTTGGAGAGCTTTTCCAGATCCCGAACACCTTGCGAGGAGACCTGTATCATCATTGGGGCACGTGTTATGTTGTTCCAGCAGTGCAGTACCTTACAATTTTGGGTACATACAGAGACCCATCATCCTACTTAGTTTCTCTTATAAAATGCATGCCAAATTTCTTTTCTCTCTGTCTTAGAGATTTATTTCCTCTTATTGTCTGCAATGAACAAATGGGTTTCAAATAAAAACTTGGTATATTATGGATAATGTCATTAATGTTAGGGAACACGTGGAATGGGTGAGAATCTCTAACCAAAAATCCCCTTTCATCAAAATTGATTTTGAGAAATCCTATGATTTGAATTGAATGGTATTTTATTATTCACATCCTGCAAGCCCTAGGATTTGGACCTTAGTTTATTTGCACAAGTGAATATGTTATTCCAACATGTTAGCACTGCATTACTATCAATGGTGTTCAACCTTCTAGGTTTTGGCTCTTGAGATCAATACAACAAAAATGTCCCTGGCACCATCTCTATATGTTTTAGACAACTCTGAAGTTTTTATCTATTTGCTTGCTCAATACACCTCGCAAGGTCTGGTGAAAGGTATCTTCCTTCCCAACTCTAGACATCAATTGACTAATGGTCATTTTGTTGATGATTCCTTTTTCACTTTTCTTGAAGAGGAACAAAGTGTTAATACTACCAAGGAATGACTTAACTCTTTTTGTCTCGCCTTTGGTTTAGCCATGCGGTGGAGAAAAAATCAATGTTATAGGAAAGCTTCTACCCCAACTCATCATTGGCTCGTGCAGTATCAATGGTTGTGGATTGACGGGGTCTAATTCAAAGTCATTGGCATTCCCTTTTCCTTCAAACTCTCCTTTGTAAAGCTTTAGACTTTTGTAGTTTAGCAGATTGAACAAAAAATTGCTTATTGGATCACCAAACTGCTTTAATGTGTTGGAAAATTGCGGAGTCTACTCTAAGGTCTTGGCCGCCACCCATGTTTATTATTATTCATGTTGGGTCCCCTCCAAAGAGGCTTAGAATTTTTTTGAAAAACTACTTAAATATTTTCTTTGGGCTAGCTCTGAAGGCTCTAAAGGATTCGACAAAGTGGAATGACATATTTTTTGCATACCTAAAGAGGTGAGAGATTTAGGTCTCCTTGATATTTAACTTCAAGGTCATGTTTTGGGCATCAAATGGATCATTTGAAGCCTAAATGGCTTTAAAGCATGGAAAATTCTTCTCGAACATTGCATTCTCCAAGGGCTTCTGTTTGGAAGGAAAGCTTGGAAAGGGATAGATTTGCAATCCTGTTACTCACTCCTATTCTAATCAAAATTGGAGGCACATTTATGGCCAAAAGCATTTTGACACACCTAGGAATTTCTTAAACCCCATCTCATTTGGGTGGGGAATGGCTTCTAGAATGGTTTTTCTATTAATTTTCATTCCATATGGTGGTCTCCCCTACTTTAATTCCAAGGTTCTTTTATTGCACTTGTTCTTGGAATAAAAGGGTTTAGACTCTTTAAGAAAGGAATTTGTTATCTCACTGTTTATTTTCTCGGCAAACCATGAGTTGGTTGTCATGGGAAGATCTCAAATAACGATTCCAGTATTTGAATGATGATTTCCATTCCATCTCCACTATCATTTCATCTGTTCCTAATGAACATCTTCACAAAAATGGGGTTTACACTCCAATCTTTTGGCGGCAGGACTCGAAATGGCTTGTCACCACTCCTCTTTGCTAATAGATTTCCTGGATTGGTTATCACCTTTTGGTGGAAAATACCATCCCAACTCATACTCTCAATTGATGATGGAATATCAAATCCTCCCCTTAGGGTTTTGTCGGAGGAGATTTGAGAAAGTTTGGTAGATTCTCACGGAACCCAAGAAAGCTGATTTTCTCGGTGTATTTTATATCAAGGCCTTCATATTGAGGATAGACTTAAGAAATAGCGAGTTACTAACTCGTTGTGCCCATTTTGTCATCAACTAGACTCCATCAAACACCTTTTCTAGTTTTCTCCTATGCACAATCTACGTGGTGGTGGATTCACTCCTGTTCTTTTCCTTTTCTTCTCGGAACCTTTTACGAAAAATGATCCTCTTTTGGGACTCGACTTTGTTTACTGCAAAATACAACAAGATATGGCAATTATTCGAGTGGATATCATATTTCAAATTTGAAAGATATAAATAATGTAAGTTTCAATCAAATTCAAATGGATAGAAGCTTACTATGTTTCTAATCGGGTTGTGATTTCAAATGTGTTTCTCTATATTCAAGTCCGGGTAGAGAAGATCCACTTGGAAGTGGAGCATCTTGAGACCCTCATTGATCATTGGGCCAATGCTCCTTTTGTTGTCAATCGGGGAACCGTCAACTCACACGTGCCCTCACTCCCCCATAGGGACATAGTTGTGCTCAACTTGTTTACCTCTCTCGTAACAAACGCAAAATCCCTAGCCCTCTTATTCGGAGGGCCGAGGTGGATGGAGAAGTCCTACTCCTACTAGAATCCTCGCGACTGAGCAATTGGCGGACATGATGGTTGGAACATCCTGGCAATAGTGGTCTGCAATATTTGTGGGGGGCTCTAATAAATTCCTCGCCTTGCTCGGCTATTTCTCCACAACACAAGGACAACACGAAGAACATAATTTTTGTGTTGGAGTCTCGAATGCAAAACCACAATGTGGTTCGGTTGGGCAGCAAGCTTGACAGTCCGCCTTTGCCTCCCGCTTTGTTTTGCAGAATCGCGACTAATGTTTTTCCTCGCTTCTACTCTGCAACTTTTTTGGTTGATAATCCATTAGTCCTTTTTTCACATATGTGATTTGACCTAGTATATATTGATCACGTGCACTTACTTTCTAAGGTGCGCTACCATGCCACCCACTTTTTTGTATGATTAATTATGTACATTAATTTTCTTTATTAATATGAAATGGCTTTTCAATCAATTTTTTTTATTACATTGAAAATTTCAAACCTAAAAAATATTAAAAGAAGAAAGATGATTGATTAACTATGTAAAATCTATTATTATCATGTGGCGGTGAAACTAACAATTGGTAATAAATATAAACCTTTGCAGAAAATGAAGATACATCAATTTTATTAAGTTGGTTGCATGCTCCTCACCAAGATTGGAAATTGACAAGTTGTGGGCTGTTTTTTGTGATTTTAACCATATAATATCGATAAAAATTTAGACATGATAACCATTTATAAAAGTGTATGTATGTATATGTGTATGTGTGTGTGTATATATATGTGGAAAATGAAATTTACAACCACTTCAAATAATTATACCGTCAATAAATTTTGATATGAGAGGCACATATAATTTGAAAATACACAGCTGCTCCTCACATGCATATGATATCATGCCCAACTTTTATTACGGTCATTTGAGAAAGACTCCGCACGCCTCCTGCCAAAAGCAACTTTTATTTAATATGTTCTAATTATATTTATTTTGATATCTTGGTCTCTATGATTACAAGTACTCGTTTGTCAAACTGGTAATAAGTGTACTTTCCATTCGTGGTGCTCTTGCTTTTTCATTACAATGATTTTGTTGGCACTTGGCACAAATTAATTCTTTCAAAGTTGACAAATTACGAAGTTCAATGGACCTGGTTTAATATCTTAGCTTATTTCTTTGGTGGCACATGGAATCGTCTCAATTATGGAGAAGAAAAAGTTGTTTTTGAATACTATTATCCTCATGTGGTTATGCTTGAGAATCATAAATACTAATTTATTCAATGACATTATTACAAAATTATTGGGGAACTCTTTTTTTCAAAGAAAAACTAACCATGAAAAGAACCATATGACAAACCAAATTATAGTAGTTTATAGGCTAGTGTGAAAAGTTTAAAGTTACTTTTTTTGGGATACCAATTTTTTTGGAGGTTTTTTTTTTTTTTTTGGGACTTAAATTTATGACCAAATGAAATAGTATATGTTTTAGCTATTTAATCAACTCTTGAAGTAGTAGTATATGTTTTCTTTATTTAAACAAAATATTGAAGTAAAATATTTATGTAGTTATTATCTATTATTATTAGTTATTTATTTATAATATAATAGTATATATATATATTTATATATATATATATATATATATATATATATATATATTTGAGTAGTAGATCTTTTATTTGTTATATAAATTTATATTGTTTTAGTGTGTTTATTGATTATTAGTTCATATTAGGCTCTTCTTGGCACATTTTCTCTGTCTCTAGTTGTCTTTAGACATGTTTCTTTATGTGGTTTTCTTTTCTCTTATTTTCTCTCTGTACTAAATTATTTTCTTATGATTCTAGGTGTTTTTTATAATTGTACATCCAAAGTTCAAGTTCCCTATAACTTGTACAATTTTTGTTTCAAAAAATTGTATCGTGAGGGTTATGGGGCTATTTTTCGAGTGTGCCCTTTTTACTCATGTTGGTCCTTCTTTGTTATCTTTTCCTACGCATTGTGTCCCTGGATGCGTATTAAAAGGATCCTAATTTAAATTCAAGAAGACTATACCTACATGCATGCATTAGTGCATCTAGGACAATTATACAAGAAAGAAATATAGAAGTAAATGGTAGAAGAATAATCCATTTCAAAAATTAATTATAAGCATTTAGAGAAGCTTTTAACCATTTTAAGAAATCTAAATAGACGAAGCATTTACTTTTTGCATTGATTATGTCATTGAAAGTGATAAGATTTGGGTATTTGCATTGTATTGGATTTCATGTTGACTTCTATTTTACATGGTGTGTTACACTAAAAGAAATGTTAAAGTCAAGAGGCCTAGTAATAATTGAAGGATAACACACGACCCTCCAAATATTCCTTTTCTATTATTTCTTTTTACAAGGTTTTGTAGCTCTATCAAGGTTGGAATGAAGGACATAATTTCCCTAATATTCGTGAAAAGTGAGAAATAGTTTTGAAGCCCCCAAATCATATGAAAAAGACTGTGAAATCAAATCTTCCCTAGCTTAAAGTTTCTATTACTATATTGTTACGGTACCAATTGAGAACAACACATTTATGGATAATATTATATTATCATACCTTTTTGGGTCTTGTTTTCCTTCTTATACATGATCTACATTGCATTGTCTATTTCGCTGACTATCTCTAGATATGCATCGATCATGTATTCCTCTAAAACCCATTCTTGTCAATTACTATTACTTTAAGAATAATGTTTTATGCAATTAGGCTTGACTTTATTGTATTAAATTTATAAGTAGTATCTAAAAGCTTGTCTAAGCACTTGCCAATGTGACATTTGGAACTTGTCTTGACATTTATTCCATTTATATAGAAATGGCCAATTTAAGGCACTCTTCTTCTTTATCCCAAATCTTAATCCCACTAGATGAGGACTATTCTCCAACTTAACTTCTTGCAAATCATTGCACCTCTTATAGAACATATATATAGACTTACTCTTGTCTCATAACATATTCTTTTCACACCTTAGACTAGTTTATAGGTCCAAGACGGAGGTCACCCATGAGTATGTCCCACCTTCCACAAACATATTCCTTAAAATTCTATAGGTCATATTTTTGAAAAGGTGACTTAGTTTAGTCATCCTAAATTGCACTTTTGATCTCAGTAGACACCTACAATATGCTTACACTTAGCATTTCCTCGATTGACCAATTGACGACACTTTGTCCATTAGTTATTCATCGCTCCATTCTCGGATGCCCATTCACGACACTCTTTCGGTCGTATTCCTCCTATAATAAGCTAATTGGGTTAATATCTCTCTTATTAGCTAATTATTCCTCCTTTTGACCATTCGAATCTCTCTAGTTCTCTCTAAACTACTCAGGGCTTCCTAGGTTATTTATCAGTCAAAATGGTTAATCAGACTCCTCCCAACTCTCAATGAGTCTCTAATCACTTGTTAATCAAGTTTAACTAGCCTAAACCTAGCTTAACTAAGCCTAAAGCATGTTTATCCTAATCTAATCTAAAAGTGCTTTTTGGCTTACCTTTAGTCCCACATGCACCCAAATTCCAAACTCTCCCAAGTGGAAAACTATAAATAGAAGGGTCACCCTCCCTTTCAACACACCTTGTTTACATAACAAAATATCATAACACTTTGGAAAGGCATTAGAAATCATTTGTGATAGCTTTAAGCTATAAAACATTTGGATCTTGGCCATACTCCATTGTTAAGAGCTCCTCCATCTTGCATCCATCCACTCCAAATATAGTTAGTAAGGGAAGATCTAAAGCTTGGCCATGTAGCCAACTTGGAGAGATCTCTTCACTATTTTTGGGAGAAAACAACACACAAATATGATTGCTAGGATCTTAATAGGTTCATGTTTTATAGCTTTCAAAGAGTAGAGAGTAATATACATGTTAGTTTTTGATGTTTTTGTCAAAGTTATAATGCTTGCATGTTAGTTTCCCTTGTTTATCTCTTATCTTATGGTCCATAGATGAGTTAGTTAAGCTTTGAGGTTTTCTAACCTCATTTCCATAGCTTTTCAACTTATACATGAACACATGATCAATTGAGCTAGAAATTATATGAATGGTCACATTTAAATACACATCTACCCTAATCTAATTTTTTAGTGTATTTAATTTCCATACATTATTGTATGATTTTTAGATGCATGTGTTATATTATTTGTAATATAATATGTAGAAGATTCACCCATCGGTGCTTAGGTATACACATCTATTCATAGAGAAAAGATTAAACCAATTTATTGAATCGATTGACTTATGTTATTAATAGCCTTTTATAAGACAAACTTTGTAAGAAATTACTCTCAAACTCAAATCCTAGCCTTTTAGCTTTTCTTTATGAGAGCATAGAGCTAATGTGTAAGGAATCATTGTGGAAGAAAGTTATTCTTACTCTAGAAAATTAGAGACAGATTCTTGATGAAATATGGTAGACATGATACCCTTGATAAATTTGTGTTATATTATTGATTTAAGCTTTCATTGATTTATTATATATTCATCTATGTGGGTGTTTTCTTATGGTTATTTCAACAATACTAGAGAATAAAAAATAATTTAATGTACAATATATCATAGCAATAAAATCTAACACCTTGTGCTCCATGTAGGTTTATAGATTAGATATGTATTTTTCTAAGTTTCTATGTAGGTATTCAAGTTTATTACATTTTTCATAGTTTTTTTATGATTTCTATCCCAATCTAGTGGCTCTGCTGCAATTAACCAAACTTATTCTCTCATGTTTCCCTTTATTGGTGTTGGGTTGATCATAAATTGGTGATAGTGGTGGGGAACTAAAAGTTTATATTTGTGTATTTTCTTACATCTTCCCGAGGTAGAACCATGTTTTAGAATTTGAAAACCTTAGAGCTACCATTTTATTTAAAATGGTAATTAGTTTTACTTGACCATTGGTCTAAGTGATATTACCCTAATACTCAATCTATTATACAATAATGTGAATTGATTTTGGCTTCCACTTACCTCACGGTATATAAAAAGCTCCTAGGATTTTTTTTTTTCCAATAGGAACTGTAATCAAAGAAAAACTAGTAAATGGAAGAAACATGCAATAAAAAGAAAACCATGTCCTTCCTTCTTGCTTTTCGCAACCTTAGATGAGATGGCTGAAGCATGGAGTGAAGTACCAAACTTTTTGAATCTCCTTGATGGATTTGTATTTGGATGCTCTAAACGTTACTCTAAATATAAAAACTTCGTGCTCAAGAAAGTGGATGAATGATGAGCTTGTTGATCAAATGGGTATCCTAACGATGTATGAATTCCGGTGGCAATTGGGAAATTAATGCTACAAAGGCCTTAAGCTTATAAGAGATTATTTTTGATGGAATGAGCCTCTTATTTATAGATGAAGGAGAGGCAATGGATTGTGGAGGAATGAGCCTCTTATTTATAGATGAAGGAGAGGCCATGGATTATGGATCAAACTTTGAATGAGTTGCGAAGTTAATGAATGATTTTTACTTGATTTAGCATATTGATTTGGTCTATGCAAATTGATTGAGTTTTAATAAGAATTTAAGAGGCTTTATTTTAAATAGTTGTCTCTTGACTTTTAATTCCAAAGTTGGTTGTACGTGAATATTTAGCTTCCTCTTTTGTGGGGTTCTAGAACTTGAGTGAACGAGATAGTGAGGTGGAGTTGAGTGGAAGATGAGTAGCTAAATTTTAAAGATAAGAGACACATGTAGATTGATGATCGAATGATAGAAAAGTGTGGAAGACAACTTGATATACCCTAGTGAAGCATTTTGATACCACGGTGAGTTAGAAATGGAACTAAGGGAGTGACCCCCTGGAGGGTGGGTGATGCTGATAAAGAGGTGGAAATCCACTTAATAGGAAGAGAGATAGATAACAACGAAAAAATGGAAGAACAAGCATAGAAAATGAGACATGAAGGTGTAAAGGCCAAAATTAAGGTTTAAGAAGAGAAATTAGGGTTAGAAGAAGGGGTTAAATAGAAGGGTGGGAAGTTAGGAAAGCTTATTAGACATTTTTTCTATTAGATGTTTTTGTACATTGGAGAGATTTTTGAGGTATGATATTGTGAGAGAGATAGCGCAATATCTAACATGTGTTCATTGCATAGACTAGGTTCAAGAGTTTGAGAAGGCTCCGAAAATGTTGGTCTAGTAAATACACAAGAAATAAATTAATTGGATGCATTTATTACTTGTTAGAGGTATAAGGAAATAAAAAATTAACGCTATCGTAAGGAAGTACATGTCTTAGCATAACCTGTAAAGTCTGTTGGTATAGTAATGTATGCACTAGCGTGATATAAAATGCGCTAGCATTAAGTCCGTTAGCGTGAAATGGAATACACTAGTGTGAAATTGAGTGCACTAGCATTACATATGTGCTGCTAGTGCAACATGAGGTTTGCTAGCATGAGTTAGTGAAATACGTTAGTTGTAGAAGATGAGATAAGAGTGAAATATGATTTATAAATGACTAATGAAGTAGTGAAATTTGTGTAAGAAAGATTATATGCCTTGGATGTGTAAGAGAGACATGCGAGATTGTGATCATTCAAGAGATGGATGACGAGGTTAGAGTGAGAGGAATGTGTATGATACTTAGAGGTGTTAGGATTGGCACACATAGCTTGAATGCCATACATTAGATTTGACCACTCTGTTTTGGTGAACTAGTAGAGCGATGGCACAACGAGTCCCAAAATTCATATTTCCTATCGAGGAGATGTTTGTGACTAGAGGATGTATACCGCATACTGCAGATGCTAATGTAAAGTCATTTGATTAAGTGGGAGAGGAGTACGTCACATATCCAAGAACAAACACAAATACTATTTGGATTATAAGACATTCATGAAGAGGGTATGGTGGTGCACTTTGCAAAGTTCATAGAGGATGATGTCTTAGTGCAAATTCACATTGACTTAATGGATCTTATCGGTGTCTACTTACTACCCGATAATACTAGGAGGCATTTTCAGCTTAGATATATTAGCATGGTAGTGGATCTAAAGGATTCAACGATAATTTTTACATGAGGGTCACGGATACTAGTCCATTTATATAGAAACATGCATATGGTAGTGTATAGGAATCATAAGAGTTTGGGATTAACGATGTTATTACAGATTTGTGTGTGGGACCATATCATAGTAGGTTGGTCAATGGGGATACTGAGAGATAGAAAACTAGAGGATCCATTAGTCCGGGATGGGAGATAATATGTACCATTCAAAGAGGTCACCAAGGAGATTTAGCATTTTACAGATAATTAATGGATGATCTGCAGTTGTGACTGATTATATGGAGGCCATGCGACGATATAGATGGGTGAAAGATGTGGCAAATCTAGGGTAGTTGAGATACATTACATTATTAGTAGCTAGTCATATATCATTGAACGATATAGACCTAATAGGGTCATGTAACAATTCAAAGTCATACGAGATATTCTTAAGATAGAGCAATGATACACACGGGAAGTGCGAGAGATCGTAGATTTTGGGCCATACATCAAAGTTAAGCATAGTGAGGGCCAATTTTGAAGGATTGTTAGCACATGTATGGGATGCAAAAGAATATATCGTGGACCCTGGTGTATCGATGGATTATACAACATGGTACATAGTTATAGTACTTATCGTGTGACCATCCCTCAAGAAGTAATGATAGCGGGGATAACAATAAGAATGAGGGGTGCACTACGAATGAGAGGTAGGAGAGGGGAAGATGACAAGGCCAAGGAGGATGAGGATAAGGTGATTCACATGCTACATAGTTTCCCACTCAAAGGTAGGATAGATAGGTGCGGGGTGGATAACGACATATACAATCTTTGCGGTACATAGTGTACATATAGTAGTATAAGCATAGGGTGTACAAGGTTCACCTCCGATGCCACCAAGTTTAGGAGGAGGAGGAGACAAAGATATAGATGGTTACGGGATGGAGATGATGGGTGGGGAGATATAGGAGATGTTAATGTGTGGAGTCATATTCTACTAGTACGACATCCAGTCCATCAATAACAGAAGAGTTACATGTGACTCAGCACAAAGATATAAGATGGTGCGATATAGAGATGCCTCTCTAATTATAGCTCAAATGTTGTAGACATAATTACAACAGAGGACATATAAGAGAGACCAATTAGCATTACAGTTGCAACAACAAATGATAATGGAGAGGGATGTAGTTTGTCGTGTTGCGAGGCCAATGAGATGGGTGACATATTACAATATTTATTAACAACCACACATGATGTGGTCTATTATAGAGGGTTTCACGAGGTAGCCATCCCGAGAGCTAGAGATCTCTAGGATACGGTTAGAGGATAGGGACGAGGTCGGAGTAGGTCAACAAGATCACATGAGCCATCTAGATCAGCTAGATTAGTCTAGATGCCACCACGCGAGCCGAGATGATAGACCAAGTAGTCTAAGAGTGGGAGAGAGTCATGGATGACTTTGTGTATTATATAGATGTATTATTTTTGGTATACACCTCATGATGAAGGCATATTCTTTTGTATATATGTTGATTATGGCATTGTGATGTATATTCATGTATATAACATTTTTTGGACATTATACCTAGACATTTTATTGATGTATATAGATGACGATTGGTTGATTTTGTACATTGTATTTTATTCATGGATGGATGTTTATTAATTTTCATTATTATGGTAAATGATGTGATAGATATGATATTGATGATGATGTGAGTGATTTTTCTCATAGCTTGAGCTTCCATTTAGATATTGTACTTTAGAGAAACCTATTTTGCTATTGCACAACATAGTTTACATCATGATTATTAAGAAACCATGAAGAGTAACTCATTATGTGCATAATACAAACACACACACAAAAACAAAAGGTAAAAATTAAAACAAACCCAATATACACAATAAATGTATACACCATGGCTATAAATAAACCAAAATGATAAAAAAATAGTTGTAATTGTTCAAAAAGAAAAATAAAAGACAAAGTAAAGAAAACCTAATATACACAGTAAAAGTACGCACCATGGAATGTGCAATATTTGTGGGAGTGGGCGATTTGGCCTTACGGTATGGATCTTCGGATGGAGCAAAAGAGTGTGAAAACAACAAACAAGGGAGAGGCTAATTTCAGTAATCGTGAAGATTCATAGGCTTTGAAAGGGGAATTGAATGGCTACGACTTGGTCTTAGGGGGATACAGGTCGGTGGAGGAGAGAAGGGAAATGGTGGTCGGGATAAGAATGCGGATCTATGCCCTAATCATAGGGTTTTAAAAATAGTCGTGACTTTGTCTAGAGAAGGCGGGCTAGGTAGAGAATATAATAGGAGTAATGGGGCCGGTGCTATAGGCAATCAAGGCTCAACTTACCCCCATAATAGAACTTATTTTAAAGATGTGTTGGAAAAAAGAGGTGGTAGATCCTCGAGCAAGAAAACATCAAGTAATCAAGCCTACCGGTCAATTTGAAAGAGGACATTCCTTCATTAACCATCGAGAACCCTGAAGTGGAGGAATATTTCAAAACTTTATCATGTGATGCAGTGATTGGTATGTTTAATGGTCTTTGGCCTTCCTCCTCTGTACTATATGAGTGGGTTTTTGAAAACTGGACCAATAAGTATGAAATCTCTCTCTATTCCAAGGGATTTTTTGTTGTCTATTTTAGGGAATTTGAAGATTATTAGCACTGCTTGACAGATGGTTCATGGTTCTGGGGACATGCAAGTTTATTTATAACTCTATGGTTTCCATATTTTAATATGAATACTTATTTGGTCACAAAACACTGTCTGCAGGTTAGGCTTTCTAACCTCCCCTTACATTTGCGGTATGCCCTGGAAGATATTGGAAATGTTTTGGCCAAGTTTATAAAAGAAGACTTGGATATAATGCATTCGGGTTTGTGTTTGTATGCTCGTTTGTGCGTTGAAATTGATTTGAGCAAAGGAATACCATATTGAATTAATCTTAAATTTGGTAATTTTCAACATACCCAGGTCTTAGACTATGAGAATACTACATTTCGGTGTAGATTATGTAGAAATACAGGCCATCTGCAAGCTTCTTATCCCTCTAATAAAAACCAAAAATCAAAAAAATGGATCAAATTCTTCTAGTGGATGGGGTTCTTTAAACCCAGATTTGGTATCTTCTTCGAATTTTAAGGATGATCCGAGTAATCCTAACTCCGAGGGTAAAGTAGTTACAGAGAAGGATGACACAAAGAAAGGAATTAAAGAAAATCACCTTGTAGTAGGTGGAATGAAAAGGGGACATACTTCAGAAAATTCGGAATCGGGCCAGAAATTCCATGTTAGAGAATTTGATTGCTTCGGCATATCCTAGTGACCTTGCACTAGTTATTGCGTCTGACCAAGGCAAGTGACAAGAAGTAAAGAAGCAAAAAAATAAAAAGGGATGAATGGGAAACATTGAAGATTATTTTCCATCGCAGGGTGGGAAGTAATTTTGGGTTAATCATTATTTAGTATGTTTATTATATAGTTTTTCTATATACATATGTTAGTTGGATATCGATTGTAGTCATAGTTTGATTTTAGATACTAAAGCCTTTTTTGTTATGCCAAGGATTTGGCCTCTACTTAATGTACAAGGTACGGGTCCCTTCAATCCGCCTTATCAAAAAAAAATTACGCACCATGGCTATAAATGAACCAAGATGATAACAAAATACTTGTAATTGGTTAAGAAAGAACAATAACAATGCAACACAACTATAATAAAGACAATTAACTATGCCCCTAATGTGTTCTACAATGATGATTAAGCATATTTGGATGCCCTCGAGCAAGGAAACATGTAATGGGATTGGATTAAAATAAAGAGTGGGGTTAAGTAACACTATTGCTTTGGATCTGCATTAGAGATTAATCTAAGATTGAATGGGTCATTTCCTCTAAGCAAGGATGTATGCAAGGGAAAAATAAATGAGATCCGATACATCCCAAGAAAGGATACACATGAGGGAGAGGATTGATTTGAATTTTCCCCAAAAAGGATACATGTGAGGGGTAAGATGATTTGTTTTGATAGTCGTATGATAGCATGAATGACCACTAGGATAAGAGTTAAAGGTTTTGATTTTGTAAAGTGGTGTTGATGTTTTTGATAAGTTTTTTTATTATTTTATTATTTTGAATGTTTTTGGATTTTTTTATTATTTTGAATGCTTTGGATTTTTTATTATTGTGAATGTTTTGGATTTTTATTTTTATTTTTGAATGTTTTGGATTTTTACTCAAGTAAAAGAGTGTATCTTGTATGAAATCATGTTCAATTTTTTTAAATATTTCATTCCATTGGAAGAATGGATTGTAGATGATAGAGTGATGAGATATCCTACTGCATTCTTGACTCCACATAACTAGTAAGGTGTGAGGGATTAACACTGAGCACCAAAAAGGACATGAGATAAATGAGATAGTGATATGTAAATGAATATGATGAATGTGTTAGAGAAAATTTTTCGAGGGATAAATTTATGGGTTTCTTGTCAATGCTCTAGGAATCTAAGTCCCTCTACTTAAACGATGCAACTTCTATATATGCATGTGTGAGTATGGTGAGTTTTATCGGGTTGGCCTTGCAGCCGGGGATCCAACAAGGGCACTCCACTGACCCTACGGAAAAAGCTTGTAGATATCTGCAAGGGAGGAATTTTATAGGAGAGTGGGAAAGGGAGTGAGAATGTTAGATGAGGGGAACTAATGCTGCAAGTAGAAAATTAGAGTCTTGCATACACCAGTTAGAAATTTCTTCACATGCACTAAAATTAAGAAGAAACAACTCTGTGCAAATAGCAACAAGACCAAATAAAATTTAATGAGCACAAAGTATCAATAAACCCCTTAGTCAAAAATGATAGAAACTCCTTCTTCTTGTATTGATGCTTAAGCAGAAATTGTACATAGTATAAGAATGGAAGACATTTGAGAATAAGGAAAAATGGAAGATTTTTTTCTATCTCATTGTTCTCTTCATAAGGATCTCTCTCTCATGAATTCACAAAAAATAGCTTAGAAGTCTAAGAAGGCTAAGAAGACCCTCAAATGAGGAGCTCATTACAATTTATAGAAGAGAGGCAACTCTTCATCTTCTCGGTGAATTTTCAAATACTATATTTTGACTTTAGATTATTCATATTCCAATTAAATATTTAAGTCCCTTTTATAAAAACAAAGTAACTTAATAGAGAGCATTGGGAGAGAAGAGAAGAGAAGAGAGAGAGAGAGAGAGAGAGAGAGAGAGAGAGAGAGAGAGAGAGAGAGAGAGAGAGAGAAGAAGAAGGAAGAAGGAAGAAGAATAATTATGTAGAAGAATGAGCCATTGTAGTGGATTTGATCTGTTCCCGACTGGTCTCCATCTCATGTTCATTGAGAAGATATCTGTCCCTCCAAATTCCTTACTGAAACGAGCTACTACAAGTTCCACTTTGCCAACATGAGGAATGCAAACACAAATCAAGGTCTTTGTCCATCCATTAGACACATTGTTGATATCTTTTCACTTCCTGAACCATGATGGATGTTCTCTATGCAATAAGTGCAATGGCGGCCCGAATCTCTGAGAGGAACTCCAGGGTATCCTTAGTGAAGGACAATGGATTTCCTACTTATTTCTTGACATATTCCTCGAATGGACAAATCAACTCATCGACATTCATATCTTCTCCCATTGTAGGTACTCCAATTTTTTGAATTTGATGATTGATACTATCCTGCAACTTATATGCTTGTTCCTCTTTTTCATCCAACTCGGTGATGGCCCAATTGATTGCTTCAAATCTGATTTCCAAGGCCCTTGCCCATACGTGTGACAAGTCTTCAGAGAGGAGTGCCAATTTATTTTTACTGATCAAATCCTGAGGGCAAGTGTCACTCATTTCATTCACTATTAGACCAAAAGGTTCCTAGTAATCCTTTTCTTTCTCCAAGTCTTCTTTGAGTTCCCACATCCTGTTTGTTGTCACACATATATATGCAAAGAGTTTGACTGCCTCTTGAAGCACTGACTTTCCATTTTCTGAAATTGAGCTGATCCATTCATTATTAGCTTGCCCTTGCATTATGAGCTCATGCATCCTCTTGATAGATTATGGATTGAAGCTATTGATGGGTGCAACTTATTCAATGGGGATTGTTGTGGTGTTTAGATCAACCAGATGTTGCACATAAGATGAAAGAGTTCGCACTTGTTCCTTTAGCTCATCGATCTTCTTCTTATATTCCTTGTTCCTTGCCACCATGCGAGTGGAATACTATTGATACATGTGTAAATCCCCTTCATGAGTATCTGACCCTAGTTGAATTGTGCTCATCTCGTAATCATCGATGTCATCTCGTCCACTGGCTTGATCACTTTCGGGGATACTTCAATATATTGGTTACATGTTTCTCCACTGTAGAACCGTGAGGCCGTGTGTGTGAACTTCCTTTTCTTTCCCTTGGCCAATGAGGCAATTGCTGATAAATTAGGGGCCGCCACTTGTTGAACAAATGTGAGCATCAAGTGTTATTATTTCTGCATCCATAGGAACATTTCATCGAACTCAAGATCTAAAACAAATGCATCAATCATTCCCTACTCTGGAAGAGGAGGCACATCTTGGATGGGAGAGACATTGGTGTCAACGAGAGGAAATAGCTATTGTGGTGGTTTGATGATCGGGTCTTGAACTATCTACTCTTCCTCTGTTTTTTGTTTTTTATTGGATCTTCTTCTTGCATCTCTGCATCCAAGTCTTCCCCTTGCATTGTTGCAACCGAGCCTTCTTTTATTATGTTCTTCATTGGTGACTTTTCACGAGAGGTAGTCTCTAATTATGTGGATCTTCATCTTGAACTTTCTCTATAGTGTCTCAAAATTTAAGTAACCTACACAACTTTTTATGTTGACTACCGAGAGGCTTGTTTCTGACTTGCAGGCATACCTCGTGACTAGATGATCATGGCTCTCTTTCTCTAGAACCAATCCCTCATTCTCCTGACCACCTTCTCAGTTCATTCCTTTATATCTCCTGACTCGTGAACATGTTAGTTGACTTGAGGAAATGGAGAAACCTTGACCACTGCATACTCAGGATCATACATCTCTATCTCGATCATCTTGCAAGATATCTTCATACCAGGAGAAATTGAATTTCTTCATCTCATCGATTGTCATCCTCATATGATCCTTTTCCCATACTTCAAATTCATCAATGCAATTGGCCCAATAGTCTTCAATTTTTGGATCATGGCACAAGTCTGGGATGTGGAAAGAATCAGGATCATCTTGGATGTCAAAATTGGGCTTGACAGTGTAGGAATGCAGAGTCAAATGTGTGAAGGTCACCTCTAGATGAGATGCATCATTTGCATTCTTACATGTGAATACCCCAAGAGAGATGGGGAATGAAATCAACTTCTTTTTCTTGCTCCCAAGTCTATTTTTCACTGTATGCATTTCTGTAGAGTTTGAATAGTACAATTTGGTTCTTGAGATACTTGGGAAACATTAGCAGATCTTGGTCAAAGTCGGCAACTCAACTCGGCAGGTAGGATAAGGCGAGAATTGAATAAAGTAAGAGCCACATTTTTTGATTAAGGGTGCCACTTGTGGCAATATCCTTTCCGCCAAATCACCCTCTAAAGTTTGGACCATGTACATCGTGAATGTATCATTCACACAAGAGAAGTGCCTATGGATTTCCTCCATCACCAATTGCGGAAGTTTATAGAATGCAAGTACCTTGACATCAATTTTTGTGTGAGAGCCAATATTTTGAACAATCTCAAGCTAGTGAGAAGAGAGGCCAATTAAGAAGTCATGTAGAACTTCTTTGTCATGGGCACCTATAGAAGCATTGAAGATGTATATTATAACTGATTATCTATCCCCAGTCAATTCTTTACTTACCTTCAATCATGGTCAAAATGAAAAGGCCCATCCAATCCTGGAAGTCTCTTGTGTTCACTTCTCCCATCACCCTATTGAGGAGAGTGATTGCATCTGAATATCCCTCGCAAAAATCACACCTCAAAAGTGTCTTTGGCATCCTTGAGGGTTTTCTCCCTATCTTCATCCATGATCCTAGTGTAATCCCTTGCACGTATGCATCCATCTTTTCCCACTTGTGCAAGGCCCTTTCCTTTGAGATGATGACCATGCTAGGTGATGTCAGAAATTTGCAGAGTGAGTGAGATGGTTCTAGGACTAATGACTACCATTTTCGTACCATTTTCAGCTTGAATTGTTCTTGTTTCAGGTTCATAGTGGTGTGAGAAGGCCAAAACCATCTCAATGCTTTGTATGGTCACTTGGTGTCTCGTGGCTATGAACAACCCACTTGCGAGAACTTGTTCTTCAATCTTCCCTCATTACTTGGTATTCATGTGAGCCTTCACATCGTTGAAATTCATATAGGAGACATCACTATCTTCTATCTCATAAAGCGAAAGGTTGTGTCGAGTTCTATCATGTCCAATTGTACTTCATGCTTCCTTGAAACTTACTATTTTTGGAAAAATTAACTTACTATTTTTAGTAAGTATGAAAAATCATCTCCTTTGAACCTCAATTGGATGTTGCAACTCAGATTTCCTTTTTCCTGTGTTCCTCTCACCTTCTAGACCAATTTGCTATTTTTAGTAGGTGCTCGTGAGACCACTTACTATTTTTAGTAAGTGTTAATTCTAGACCGAGATGACCATTTTAATGAATTTTGATTGTGATACCTCTTTTGTGTTCACCACCTCCTTTGCAATTTCTTTAATTGGTAAATTACCCGAAATAATAGTCTCCCATGTAGAAGGCCTACTATTTTTATAAAGTGAGCTTCTAGTGGTTGGATCATGGTAGAATGAAGTTTTTTGATATGGGTTTTGCCTAATATCACCCCTCTAAAATCTTAGGCTTACCCGATCTTCTATTTGTGAGATTTTAAAATTTCAAAATTTTGACTGGCGGCAGCTCTAGACATGACAACCATTAACAAATCTTGAAAGTTGCAGGTTTTTATTTCTTCTCCATTCGTAAAAAAATATATTTTTGTTGTGGGTTTTTTTTTCTCGTTCCATTGGTGAAATTTCTCTTCAAACCGATTGTCGGTTTGATGGGAAATCCGATTTTTGTCTTCGTTAAGATGAAAGGGAGATTTCTTGACTATGAGTAATTTGTGATGTAGAAGGGGGATTAAAAGGTGAGGTGTTTATGGCCTTCTATAAATAAGAACACAACAAAAACTATTCTTTGATTGCATCATGCAACAAAAGATATATCGAATCTTTGATTTCTTGACAATGAGGGTTTTAAGACGATTTTCTCCTTTGTTCTTTATTTCTTGAAATATTTTGATCAATCCTTCCTCTAAGACCTATGTATTTTTATGCATTGGAGGGTTTTTTTACTAAGGAATAGCTGGTTTGGAGTAGAAATGGTGGACCGGGTGTCCGAACAAGAACAAATAGAGTGCCGATGAGGATGAGAGATGTGAAGAAGAAGCGAAGGGAAAAAATGGTTAAGTGCTTAACTTTAAAGCATTTTAAAAATGCATATCAGGGAGTGGGGCACATTTTTATGTCCTTTATGTTCATTAAGCATTAAGGTATGATAGGGACATCAAATTTCACATCGTGCCTCATCGCAAAACTTGGCGGAAATCCAACTGTTGAACACTTTGGCCAAAAAAGTTGCTTGAAGCACCTGGGGGCTGGAAAATGGTCGTATGAGGAACCAAGAGGCATACCTTGGGTTGGGTGCATTTTCCTATCCCTTATGTACCTTAATCATTAAGGGATGAGAGGGACATTAATTTTAACATTGCGACTGGTGATGACACTTTCTAGGCATTCGACGACTATGCATTTGGCTCCACTAGCTCTTGGGGGCTGGATATTTACACTAAAGAGGGGCACATGGATGACCTGAGAGCTTCAGGGGGATGGGAAAATTTTCATGTCCCTCATGCCCATTTTCAAAAGGGACATAAGAGTCATCAGTTTTCACATTGTGCTAGGTTGTGCCACTTGTCATGATCTAAGTGATTGAGGGAATGAGCTCCGACAAGCACTGGGGGCTGAACTGGCGATCCGGGAGGTTCTATGTGTGACCAGAGGGCTTATTGGGGCTGGGAAAATTTTACTGTCCCTCATGTCCCTTAGCTTGAGGGATGAAATGGACATCAAATTGTGTCAGGCTCCTGGAGCTGACACGTGTCCTCACTAAATTTGACTAATTGCTGAGAAGCTCACCTTGAGGGCAACTTGAAACGGCGATAACTTGAGCTCCGATGGAATTGTTTGGAAAAAATTTATATGAAATTGACTAAAATCAGCCTTATGAATCTAATGGTGGGGGTTTTGGCTCTTTATTCCTCCATTTATAACTTAAAAATTAGAATTTGGATATGGCTCTCTCTAGCTGAGCATGGAAAAAACCAGATATAAACCTATTACGCCAAAGTTTTGTGAAAACTATGATTTCATTATCTTGTATATATTTTAATTCCATTTCTGATGATTTCTTGTTTAACTCCTAACTCTAACAAGAGATCCCATAATCACTTCCCAAATTTCAGTTTCTTTTTAGCCATGTGCACTTGCCTAGGCCTGTGAACCCTGTTTTTGATGAAACTTCCCCAAATACTCCAAATACTTCTTGAATATCCCTAAATAAATTCCATGATGTTACTAGACCTTCAATTCACCTTTGTGTTGGATTTGTCTCCTCCGTTCCACTCTAGGGGGTTGCATTGGCTTTGGGAAGGCCAGTGGTATCCCTTCCCAACACCGCCAAAAATAGTAGTTTTCAAGAACTCCTAAAATCACATAGGGGGTTGAATTGAATTTCCTAATTCACCTAGGGGATTGAGTTAACATCAACTAGGAGGTCATCGAAATAACTAGGTAGACCTGGGATGCCTCGGAAGGGTAAAACTTGAAAATTTTGACAAGGGGATATTGTTGTCATGCTCAAAAATTGTCAATTTTCCTGTTGCACATTTACATGACAACAAGTGGCTCTAGCTTGGGGACATGATATGGACTGAGCACAATGATGACATGATATGAAGAATCCCAAAATATCAACTTTACAATCTATTGACCAGTTCCTTACCCATTGGGCCTTGCAGAGTCATGTACAACTTAAAAGAGAGAGATAGCGAAGAAGGAAAACACACACACACACACACACACAAAAAATGAAAAAAACAATCATAAAGCACACATGGGAAGGGAAAAATAGACAAAACGTAAAAGGAAACACACCTAACATTCAGCTATGATACAAGGTGGGGGATAACCCACTTTCATTGATGATACTATTGCTTCAAATATTTCCCCCTTTGCGAGGCAATTCCAATGGTGTTCCATCCAAATATGAGAGTAGAAATACGTTCTCGATGAAATCTTCACGAATATCAAATGGGTCGAGCCATAATGAATCAAACTTTCCATGGATGCCTTTTTGGTTCTCTTTTTTGTCCCAAAGTATGACAAGGTCTCCAATTTTGAATTATGTTACCTTAGCCTTTTTGTCAAAGACCCTCTTCACTTTCAATTGATGTTCTATAATACGGTCCATCCTCTAGCTTCTCAAGAATATGATCCTCTTGTCAATAAAATCCTTGTATTGTCCATCTTCTATTCCCTGGAGTAACTTGAGAGCTGACATTTCAACCATGATGGGAATTTCTACTTCAACTCCATATAACAACTGAAATGGAGACATGCCAATTACTTTCTTTGGAGTGATCATGTCTTCCCACAATGCATCATATAACTTCTTGTGCCAATTCCTTTGGTTTTCATCCATGAGCTTGCGGACAATGGTCATGATGTTCTTGTTACTAGATTTGGTCTGACCATTTCCCTGTGGATAGTAGTCTGATGAGTTAGATAGGGAGATTCCATAGCCGTAGAAAAAATCAATCAACTCCCTTGAAGAAAAATAGGTAGTATTATCTGCTACGATCTTCTATGGTACTCCAAAATGTACTATGATATTCTCTTTGATGAAATTACATACTTTTTGGTATTGGCTTGCTTGACCTGGGATGGCCTCCATCCACTTTGTGAAATAATCTGTAGTTGTGAGCATGTAGGTGTGCCCGAAGACTTGAGTGAGGATTAAGAACACCGATGAAATCTAGCCCCCACTTCTGAAATGGTTCTTCAATGACAACTGGCCTAAGTGGTAGTGCTACAAGTTATGGTCTCCCAACAAATTTTTGACATGCCTCACACTTGGAAACCCATTCTTGAGTGTCTGCAAAGAGGGTGGGCCAATAATACCTACCTTGGATAATCTTGTGTCCAGTGACCATGGCTGAAAAATCCCCACCACATGCTTGGTCATGGTAGGCTTTAAGCAATTTTTCTTTAATTTTCTTTATCTACACACTTGAGAAAGCATCCATTAAGGCCTATTTTTTAAAGCACGTGGTTCTAGATCACAAAATTGGTTTCCTTCAGCTTGAGTGTTCTTATTTTCTTGTAATCAAGATGAGGAGGGAATTCTCCATAGGTTAGATAACAGACGATGTCCATGTACAACTCATCAATAGTAGTAGTTACGAAGAGGACCTATGGGCTATCTTCAAAGAAATTTGAGCAAGCACAATTATCTTTCCATGTTGAGCCTTGAGGATTCATCTTCAGTGATCAATATACATAGACCATTTCCCGCACCAAATTGGAGGGCCGGATCTCCAAGTCATACTCTTGAGTATTTGCAACCCAATTTCCTCTCTTAGCTTTGGGATCAAGATTTTCTGTGTCAAGATGGACTTGATTGCACTGTCGGGGATCATCACCACTATATGAGAGTTGAGTATGTAAAACCTGAAATTTTTACAGCCTTGACTACCACAGGCATGTTTCTCTAACTAGATGTAGTTTAGTTCATGCTTCTTCAATGGGAAACTCATGAATGCAATGAGTGTTTCCACACCTTCATCATTCTTTTGAACAAGAACAATAGAAAGCACATGTTATAATGCATACAATACATGATATTTTTTGAAATCCGGAGACACGAGAGTCGAGCTTTGTCAATGAATTTTTGATTTTCAAAAAAGTAGTTTTTCCCACGTCATTCCACTTGAATCTTGCTTGAGGTTTCATCATGGTGGTGATGTGCTTTGTCAATTCTGCAAACTCTAGAACAAAGCGACAAAGAAAGTTTACCTTTCTAAAGGAGTGAACTCCTTTCTTGCTCGTGGGAAGAGATAATGCTTGAATATATTTCCTCTTTTTGAGTCAATGTGCACTCCATGTTTATTCATAATGTGCCCCAACAACTTTCCTTTCGTAACTCCAAAAATGCACTTTTTGGATTTAAGGATATGCCATGCTTTTGCATTTTGTGAGTACTATTCCAAATGGTGAATATGGTCTCCTCTCTTTTTGAGAAGATTGTGAGATCATCCAGGTATATGAAAATACAATGCTTCAAATCTTTGAATGCTAGATCCATCACCCTTTGGAATGTATCTCCTGCATTGATCAAACCAAAAGGCATTCTGTTGTATGCAAAAGTGCCCAAGGTGTTGTGAAATTTGTCTTGGTGTGATCCTCCTCTACTACCTTGATTTGATTATACCCCGAGAATCCATCGAGCAATGAGAGAATTTCAGATCCGGTGACCATCTGCAAAATGTGATCCATGACTAGGAGGGGGTAATTATCTTTCAATGATGCTTGGTTCAAGTTGTGAAAATCCACACATATTCTTATTTTGACATTCTTCTTCTGCACTGGCACAATGTTCGCCACCCACGTGGAATGATGTATGGGAAATATGATCCTTGCATTGAGCATATTCATCACTTCCTCTTTGATGGTGTCCACTATCTTTGGGTTGTATGGTCTTTGTTTTTTCCTGAATGTCTTGGCATCCAACTTCATGGGAATTGAGTGATGCATTTTCTTTGGTTGGAAGGATTTAAGCTCATCGTAAGAATAGGCCAAAACATATGAATATTTTTTAACAAAGAAACAAACCTTCTCTTTCTTCTCTTTGGGAGAACAACACTTATGATATTGACCATTCTTGGGTTCTCCTGAGTGCCAATGTTTTCCTTTTCAAAATCATTTTGGCGAACTTTGAATATTGCTTCACTTTCTCTTGAATGAATATATCATGCTTATCACAAATGTCTTCCAGAGAAACTAGGCCTTTAGGAATTTTTTTCCTTTTAATTTGATCACTCCCTCTCTCATCAATCCCTTCAATTTTTTCTTTCTCCTCTTGAACACCGCTTCCCTGTGTGGATTCTCACTTCCTTCAAAGAAGAGATTATTGAAATTATCTCTTTATTCTAGGAAAGCTAGGAGCTGATTATCATCATTGAAGACTTTCCAGTGGTTTACATTATCGGGTATGCTGGGTCTGAACACCATCTCAATGGTCAATTCATCTTTGCCAATGGAAGGGTGGGGTGTCATTAAGGAAGATGACACCGCAAGAGAATGGCCTCTCTTTTTTCTCTCTTGGAACATAATCGATGGAAAATGCATCAAAAGATTCAATGCAATCCCATACTTTGTTTCTATAATGTTAGAGTCTTGGATTTTTCACCTAGTATTGCTTTCAAACTTGCTTTACTATCACCTCCACATCACCCTAAAATTTTAATTTTTGATCCCCATATCTTCCACTATGCCCATGCCAAGAGGAGATATTCATACTCTTTCGTGTTATTTGTATTATCAAATTGAAGCTTGTAGGCAAATGGGTACAACTCACTAGAAGGAAAGCACAACACTACACCTGCTCTCGAACTGTACTAGAATGACTACCATCAAATTTTATTATCCAGACTTGATCTTATTCCTCTTCCATAATAAGTAGTAAATTCTCATCTTTTTCTAATGTGAGGAAGTAGTTTCTAGCCCACTATCTTGAAATAGAATGTTCACCCTTGGATCATCAAAATTTCATACTATGTACTTCATCTTCCTTACTAGAAGAAATTTCTTCATCTCTCCCTTTACTAGAATAGTTATAGATGACCAATCCATTTTGATTTCTCTACCAAAATCCTTACAAAAAAGATTCAGCATCCCAAAGGATGTTGGAATTATCCCAAAGGATGGTGAGAAGCACCTTCTTCTCTAGAAAATCAGCTAGTGCTACCTGTGCATCCTTAATTCTTCCTACCAACGACACTTGTTTGGATTCCATAGAATAATAGGAGCCATTTTCTTGGGTCAAGGTGAGGCCTAGAGAATTTGTAACTTTGACTAGCATCACATTATCTGAGGCTCGAAATCTATGATGTAATTATTGAGTTGAAAGCCTTTGATGAGAAGTGACAAGTAAAAAGGCTCAACTTTGTTGGTTTTGGAGGCATTGAGGGCTAGCATGTTTTGTGAAGGTGGTGTGGATGGTGTGGGAAGTAGGCCTTTGGAATTTGAACTTGATTCTATGGAACTACCACCACATACTACATCTACAAACCTATCAAATTTGGGCAAGGGGTGCCTGTAGGTACTCTAGCTTTGTGATCTAGACTTTAGTTTTGTTTACGTGTTCCACATAATCAAATGGGGTTATAGTGGGTAAAGTAGAGGTTTTGGGGATGACAAAGATTTTCATGGTGAAGGTTTTAATACTTTGGGGTTGGATTTTCTTTTACGGGTGTAGAAACCGGCTTGGAGGAAGATGGGGATGTAGATTTTGATGGTACCTTAGATGATTTTGCAGGAACAACATTTGAAGAAGAATTATTTTTAGCAATTTTAGAGCTAGGAGAAATACTAGGTAACTTACTTGGTATGGTAATGTGATCCTTGCTGACCATTGGGTCTAGTTTCTCTTTAGCCGATTCCATTGAAGGTGGTAGTGGAAATCCTCTGTTGATGATTTTGTTTTGATTAATTTCTACAAGAGAATCTTATTTCTTTTTCTTTTCCTTCCCCGCAATCATCGAGATGAGGCTCCTTTCTTGGATTGTGCACGGGTGAAAACCACACATGAGAAGCTTGGGGATTCTTCATCATTTTCATCTTCATCTCCATCAACGTACTCAATTAGGCCATTATGTGTATCACCATCAACTTCTTCAACCTCGAGATAGTTATCATCGTCTCCTACCTATTCTTCTTCAGGTTCTTCTATCTTCTACTTCTTCCTCTGGCTCCTCAGTGTCACAAACAACATTGACAGGTGGTTCTTTGAGAGTGATCCTGATGAGGAGGTGGAGCAATTATCAGTCTATTGGGAGGATTTGGATTCCTTGGAGCATTCCACATAGTGATCTGAGATAGTTGTTTCTTTATGACAATTAAGTCATTGGCCATTTTCTAGAACATTGGATTGGTGGTAATTGAGCTTGAACTCTGACCCTTTTGCTTTCCATTTGGACCTTTCACTTTTCTAGAAAAAATCAAATCATCCTTTGTCTCGATCATGAAGTCTTGTGCTTCCCTCAAATTTATAGGTTGGGATCTTCTAAGGAAGAAATGAACTTCCAGTGGCAAAGAGCTGATGAAGAATCTTTTTTAAATTGTTTTCTGGAGTCATGACATCATCTTGGGGATTCTTATTATCATCCTATTATATTTGGTGATGAAGTATCACATTGATTTGAAAGCATATTTCTTCATTTGTACCAATTGGACCAAGAGATCCTAACAATCTTCTATAGATTTGAACCTATGTCGAATGTGCTTCTAATATCTTCCCAGCAGGTGACGGAACTCAGGGGAAACATGTAGAAACATTTGGAAACTTTTTCTTGAAGTGATTCCACAAAGAACTGGACTGATACATTTTCATGCTTCACACGCAAAAAATTGCAAGTGGTGATGAATGCTAGTACATGTTCATTGGGGAGTTGGGAACATCGCTTTTAATTTTGAAAGTTTTTCTTGAGCCTTTTGGTAGCTCATGAAGTGGTTGAGCAAGGGAAAGTGGGTTGGTGTTTCCACCCCATGGTACATTAGGTCTGCATTCATCATGATCACGATCCACCATTCCATTTCTGATTCTAGCTTCCAACCTCTCTAAGGCTGCGGCTTCAACTGCTGCTCTTGTGTATGCTTCGGCTTGAGCTCTTTCAATCTCTTCAATTTGATCTCTTATTTTTGCTTCAGCTCTTGCTTCTCTTTCTCTAGCTTCTTCTTCGGTCTCTACGTCAGTGAAATCCTCAATATTCTTGTTGATGTATGGAAACTCAACATCCAATGGATTGACCACACTTGGGTCCTAATGTGATCGGTTGTGTGATGAAGGGAGACCTATGAATTATTAGAAGCTCTTGTCTTCTTTGAATCTCTTCAAAAGTGGGATCAGTTTTTCCTTGTTTTTTTGTCGGTTGTATCTTCTATCCGCTAGCTTGGAGATTTATGCTCTTATTTGTGGTGCTTGAATTTGTATTTGTCTTTCTAATTCAACAGTTGATTTATTCTTTGAGGTCAAGTATTCTCGTGGCAATGAAGTAGTGGTTGACACTTTGCCTGTTATGCCAAATAGCCTCTCACAAATCTGAATCAATATCCTCTTGAATGTAGAAGAGTAATTCAGGTCTTTCAATAGGAGGATTACCTAGAATATCCATGATTTGAAGACATAAGGCTCAAGTGATTATTCAAATTCTAGATATTTTCTTTTTAGAATTTTTGGATTTTTCATTTTTTTGTATTTTTCATGTTTGGGTGCGAGATTTGTTAAATCTGCCCCAAGGTGGGCACCAAAAAATGTTGGTGAGAAAAAAATAGAGGGACAAATATATGGGTTTCTTGCCAATGCTCTGGGAATCTAAGTCCCTCTACTTAAACAACACAACTTCCATATATGCATGCACAGAATGGTGAGTTTTATCCGGGTTGGCCTTGCAACCGAGGATCTAATAGGGGAACTCCACTGACCCTGTGGAAAAATCTTGCAGATATCTTTAAGGGAGGAATTTTCTAGGAGAGTGGGAAAGGGAGTGAGAATGTTAGATGAGGGGAACTAATGTTGCAAGTAGAAAATTAGAGTCTTGCATACACCAGTTAGAACTTTCTTCACATGCACTAAAATTAAGAAGAAATAACTCTGCAAATAAAGAACAAGACCAAATAAAATTTAATGAGCAAAAAGTATCAATAAACCCCTTAGTCAAAAAAGGCTAGAAACTCCTTCTTTGTATTGATGCTCAAGAAGAAATTGTACATAGCATAAGAATGGAATACATTTGAGAATAAGGAAAATGGAAGAAATTTTTGCTATCTCTTTATTCTCTTCACAAGGATCTCTCTCTCATGAATTCACAAAAATTAGCTCAGAAGTCTAAGAAGGCTAAGAAGATCCTCAAATGAGGAGCTCATTATAATTTATAGAATAAAGGCAACTCTTCATCTTCCAGGTGACTTTTCAAATACCATAGTTTTAGTTTTGACTTTAGATTTTTCATATTCCAATTAAATATTTAAGTTTGTTTTATAAAAACAAGGCGACTTAAAGTTTACATTATGTTTCTAAAGTAACTTAAAGACATATCAAAAAGTGCAAACCCAAACACAAAATCATAACATTGAAGAGAGATACATTGGGAGAGAAGAGAAGAGAGAGAGAGGAGGAAGATGAAGAAGGAAGATGAATAATTATGTAGAAGAATATAGCCATTGCAGTGGATTTGATCTCGCTCCTTGACTGGTCTCCATCTCGCACTTTTGAGAAGATATCCATCCCCTAAATTCCTTATTGAAATGAGCTACTACAGGTTCCACTTTGTCAAAGATGACGAATGAGAACACAGCTCAAGGTCTCTATCCATCCATAAGACAAAATGTTGATATCTTTGCACTTCCCGAACCATGATGGATGTTTTTCTACAATAAGCGCATTATCATATCACCGAATCTATGAGAGGAACTCTAGGGTATCCTTAGTGAAGGGAAATGGATTACCTACTTCTTTCTTGACATATTCCTCAAATGGACCAATCAACTTAATGGAAGTCACATCTTCTCCCATCACAAGTACTCTAAGTTTTTGAATTTGATGATTGATACTATCCTACAACTTGTATGTTTGTTCCTCTTTTTCATCCAACTCGGTGATGATACGATTGATTTCCTTCAAATTTTATTTCCAAGGCCCTTTCCCATGCATGCGAAAAGTATTCAGAAGGAGTTCCAAAATCATTTTTACTGATCAAATCCTAAGGTTGGGTGTCAGTCATTTCATTCACTACATGACCTAGAGGTTCCCAGTAATCCCTTTCTTTCTCTAAGTCTTCTTTGAGTGCCCGCATCCTATTTGCTATCACACACACGTATTGGAAGAGTTTGACTGGATCTTGAATCACTAACTTTCCCTTTTCTTAAATTAAGCTAATCCATTCATTATTAGCTCTCCCCTGTATTGTGAGCTCATGCATCCTCTTGATATATTCTAGATTGAAGCTTTTAATGGGTGCAAATTCTTCAATGGGGATTGTTGTGGAATTTGAGATCAACTAGATGTTGCACATAGGATGAAAGATTTCACACTTATTCCTTTAGCTCATCAATATTATTCTTATATTCTTTGTTCCTTTCCACCATGTGAGTGGAAGACTATTGATACATGTGAAAATCCCCTTCACGAGTTGTCGGCCCTAGTTGAATTGTGATTATCTCCTAATCGATTGGTGTCATCATCGTCCCATGGCTTGATCACTTTTGGTCAGGATAATTCAATATATTTGTTACTTGTTTCTCTGTTGTAGAACAGTGAGGTTTGTGTGTACAAACTTACTTTTATTTCCCTTGGCCAATGAGGTAATTTACGATAAATCAGGGGCCACCACTTGTTGAACATTACGAGCATTAGGTGCTATTATTTCTTACATCCATGGGAACATTTCATCATACTCAAGATCTATGAAAGTTGCATCAATCCTTCCCTATTCTAGAAGAGGAGGCACATATTGGATGGGAGGAGACATTTTTGTCGACAAGAGGAGAGACCTGCTATGCTGGTTCAAAGACTGGGTCTTTAATTGCCTCCTCTTCTTATGCTTTTGTTTCTTTCATATCTGGATCTTCTTCTTGCATATCTGCATCTAGGTCTTCCCCCTTGCATTGTTGCAATCGAAACTTATTCTGTTATGTTCTTCGTGACAACTTTTCATGAGAGGTGGTCTCTAATTCTATGGATATTCGTCTTGAACTTACTCCAGAGTTTATCGAACTTGAAATAACCTCCACAAATTTTGATGTTTATTGTTGAGAGGATTCTTTCTGACTTGTAGACATACCTCATGATTGGATGATCATGGATCTCTTTCTCTGGAACCAATCCCTCATTCTCTTGACCACCATCTCAAAGATGCGTTACTTTATATATCCTAACTTCAAAACATGTCGGTTGACTTAAGGCAATGGAGAAACCTTAACCGCCACATACTCAGGATCACCTTTCTGATCATCTTGTAAGATATCTTCATACCAAGAGAACTTGAATTTCTTCATCTCATTGACATTCATCCTCATATGATCCTTTTCTTGTACTTCAAACTCATCCACACAATTAGACTAATAGTCTTGAATTTGTGGATCATGGAACAAGTATGGGATATGGAAATAATTAGAATCATCTCGATGTCAAAATTTAGCATGACAAAGTGTAATAATGCAAAGCCAAATGTGTGAAGGCCGCATCCAGATGAGATGCGTCATTTTCATTCTTACATGTGAATACACCAAGAGAGATGGGGAATGAAATCAAATTTATTTTCTTGCTCCGAGTTTATTGTTTACTGTATGCACTACTGCGCAAAGTTTAAATAGTACAATTTGGTCACTAAGATACTTGGGCAACCTCAACGGAGATTGGTCAAAGCCTACAACTCGTAGGTAGGAGAAGGTTGATAATTGGATGAAGAGCCATATTTTTTATTAAGGACACCACTTGTGGTGACATCCTTGCCTCCAAATCACCCTCCAAGGTTTGGACCACGTACATCATGAATGCATCATTCACGCAAGTGAAGTGCCTATGGCTTTCCTCCATCACCAACTGTGGAAGTTTCTCGAATGTGGGAACCTTGGAAGTAATGTTTTACATGAGAGCCAATCCTTTGAATGATCTCGAGCTAGCAAGAAGATAGACCAAGTAATAATTCATGTGGAAATTATTTTTCATGGGCACTTGGAGCAATTACAAATGAATATTATCACTATTTATTTGTCCCCAATTGATTCTTTACTTCCCTTCAATCACTGTCAAAATGAAAAGGCCTATCCAATCCTGGAAGTATCTCATGTTCACTTCTCCCATCACTCTATTGAGGTTAGTGATTGCATTTGAATATCCCTTGCAAAACTCACACCTTGAAAGTTTCTTGGGCATCCTTGAGGGTTTTATCCCTATCTTCATCCATGATCCTAGTGCAATCCCTTGCACGTATGCATCCATCTTTTCCCACTCGTGCAAGGCCCTTTCCTTTGAGATGAAAAACATGTTAGGTGATGTTAGAATTTGTAGAGAAAGTTAGATGGTTATGGGACTAATGACCTCCATTGTCGTACCATGTTAAGATCAAATTGTTCTTTTTCAGTTTATAGCGGTGTGAACTCGCCAAAACCAACTCAATTATTTGTACGGACAAGGTGTCTAGCAGATTTACAAATAACCCATTTGTGAGAAATTGGTCTTCAATATTCCTTCATTATTTGGCAATCATGTGAGCCTTTAGGTTGTCAAAATCCATATAGGAAACATCACTATATTTTATCTCATACTAGGAAGAAGTGAAAGGTTGTGCCAAGTTATTTCCTGTTCATTTGTACTTCATGATTCCTCAACACTTACTATTTTTTGAAAAAACAACTTATTATTTTTAGTAAGTATGATAAATCAGCTCCTTCAAACTTCAATTGGATGTTACAACTCATATTTCCCTTTCTCCTTGTGTTCCTCTCACCTTCTAGACCAATTTTATATTTTTGGAAGGTGCTTGTGAGACCATTTAATATTTTTATAATGTATCAATTCTTGACCAAGATGGTCATTTCAATGAATTTTTTGTGATACCCTTATGTGTTCATCACCTCCTCGCAGTTTCTTCAATTGGCAAATTATTTCGAAATAACGAGTCCTCAATGTAGAAGACCTGTAATTTTTAGAAAGTGAGATTATGGTGGGAAGATTGTGGCAAAATGAAGTTTTTTGATTTGGGTTTTTTCCCAATATCACCCCTCTAAAATCTTAAGCTTACTAAATCTCTTTGCTTTGAGATTTTAAAATTTCAAAATTTTGAATTGGCAACAATTCTGGACATGACATCCATTAACAAAGCTTGAAAGTTGTAGGTCTGGTTTTCTTCTCTGTTCATGACAAAAAATATTTTTTTATGAGTTTTTTTTTCTTGTTCCTCTGGTGAAATTTCTCTTCAAACCGATTGTTGGTTTGACGGGAAATTTGATTTTTTTCTTTGTTGAGCTGAAAGGGAGATTTCTTCGCTGTAATTAATTTGTGCTGTGGAAGGGGGATTTGAAGGTGAGGTTTTTGTGGCCTTCTAGAATGAAGAAAAAATCAGAAAAATTTTCTCCGATTCATGCACTGGTTTGTAAGATATGTTTGAATCTTTGGTTTACGACAATGAGGGTTTTCAGACGATTTTATCCTTCGTTCTTTGTTCCTTGAACTCTTCTGATAAATCCTTCCTATGAGACATGTGTGTTTTCATGGATTGGAGAGTTTTAATGCTTTGGAATATTTGGTTCAGAGCAGTAATGGTGGACTGGGTGTCTAGACAAGAACAAACAAAGTGTCGACGGGATGCGAAGCGCGTGAAGAAGAAGTGGATGGAAAAAAACGGCTAAGTGCTCATCTTTAAAGCGTTTGAAAAATGCATATCAGGGAGTGGGGAAAATTTTTATATCCTTGATGCCCCTTAATAATTAAGGGATGAAAGGGACATAAAACTTCACATAGTGTCTCGACATGACACTTGGCAGTAATTCCAACGACTGAGCACTTTGGTCAAAAAAATTGTTGGAAGCACTTGGGGGCTAGAAAATGGCCGTATGAGGAACCAGGAGGCATACCTAGGGTTGAGTACGTTTTCCTATCCCTTATGTCCCTTAATAATTAAGGGAAAAAATGGACATTAATTTTAACATCACACCTAGTGCGACACTTGGTGGACATCGACGATTGTGCATTTGGCTCCACTAGCTCCTAGGGGCTGGAAATTTACACTGAAGAGGGTCACATGGATGACCTGAGGGATTCAAGGGGCTAGGAAAATTTTCATGTCCCTCATGTACCTTTTACAAAGGGACATAAGGGTCATCATTTTGCACATCACGCTAGGTTGCACCACTTGTCATGATTTGAGCGATTGAGGGAATGAGCTTGGCACAAACACCGGGGTTGAACTAGTGATCCGAGAGGTTCTATGTGTGACTAGAGGGACTATTGGGGTTGGGAAAATTTTAATATCCCTCATGTACCTTATCTTGAGGGACGAAAGGGACATCAAATTGTGCTAGGATCTTGAGCTGACATGTGTCCTCACCAAAATTTGACTAACTGTGAGAAGCTCACCTTGAGGGCAACTTGAAATGATGATAACTTGAGCTCCTGATGGAATGTTTTGGAAAAATTTTATATGAAATTGAATGAAAATGTCCTTATGAATCCAATGGTGTGGGTATCAGCTCTTGACATCTCCATTTAAGCCTTGAAAAAGTGTATTTTTAATCTAGCTCCCTAAATTTGAGCATGGAAAAACTATGTATAAACCTATTGTGCCAAAGTGTTGCAAAAATTATGAATTCACCATCTTATAGATATTTGAATTTTATTTAAAAATATGTCACTTTTAGCTCTTAACTCCAACCAGAGCTCCTGGAATCACTTCCCAAAGTTCGGAGCTTGCTTTTTTTTGTGCCTTGTGCACCGCTAGGCCTATGAACCCTGTTTTTGATGAAACTGCCCAACTCCTCCAAATCCTTCCCGAATCTTCCTAAATCAGTTCCATGATGTTTCTAGACCTTAAATTCACCTCTGTGTTGGATTTGGCTCCTCTGTTCTGCTCCAAGGGGTTGCATTGACCTTGGGAAGGCCAATGGTAACCCTTCTCAACACCGCCCAAAATAGTAGTTTTCAAGAACTCCTAAAATCACCAAGAGGGGTTGATTGTTCTTTCCTAATTCACCTAGGAGGCTGATTTGACATCAAATGGGAGGTCATCGGACTAACTGGTAGACTGGGATATCTTGAAATGGTAAAAATTTAAAGTTTCGACACATGGGTATTATTTTCATGCTCAAAAATTGTTAATTTTCCCGTTGCACATTTACATGACAAAAACATGCAAAGATAAAAGGATGAAAAAGTTCCACTTGGGAAAATGTAACTCATCTCCAATTGAGATTATCTTACCAATTCCAAGATGATTTAACTTTATAAGTTTTGACAAAACTTACACCAAGATATGGCCTAATGATTGGAAAGATCTCGGTGTAAGGAATGGTTTCCTCTCTTAACATGAACAACTAAATTATTTCTTTGGATTTATATGATTAAGCACTTTTGATTTATATTTTATAAAGGATTTTTTATTATTATTATGGAGTGACACCTACATTTTACCCCATGCCACCAAAGAAGAGGAAAGGCCTCAACATAGAAGACAAAAATTAGGTGAGTAAGGATACCATCCTCTATTCCTGGGCCTCACACTACTAGTAAGAAGGATGGGATCAACATCAAATATTGTGAAGGATGAAAGGGGAAATGATTTACAAATTTGTTTTTAATATTTTTGATTGATTTTTCCTTATTTGTTTATATTACGCTTATTGGGAAGGAAATTTTGCGCCCAAATCTCAACCTCATGCGAATAGTAGGATGCAAGGGTTCAACACCTTAGACTGAGATGGATGGTAAAATGATCTAGGTAAATAATTTTAATGCTTTCTTGTTAAGGAGAGAGATTGTTTGGAAGTAGTATTTAAAATCAATAAGCTTCTAGAAAAGACCATAGGTAAAATTTTTTGAAATGGCGAGATACCATAATAGGGATGAGGTAGGTAATGCCTAATAGGAACAAGATTAACTTGTGTCCTATAGGTGAAGAGTGTGAAGATATGGTGATGTTATGATTGAGATAATTTCCAATGGATGAAAAGTTGAAAGTTATTTTTTAGATGAGTTGATGGTACAAGCAGCCTCCCTTAGTGTGTAGAGTACATGTGGATAAGTATCTTTTCTTCTACATAAGGAGGAAATATTGACCCAATATTGGAAGAGCACCAAAGAAGGAAATAACTAATCAAAAATTCAAGGCACTCCCCTTATTCCAAAATTGATCTCATCAATGGTCCAAGTGGTGTCAACCCTTTGGACATAAATTTTCCTAACCCCAGTGAATATTTTGAAAATTTTGCTGAAGTAGAAGCTCAAGAAAAAGTAGAAGCTAAAGTCAAGCACTAGCGGAATTTGAAGCGTAAGAAAGAACTAGAGCGAGAGCAGAATCAAGAGATGCAGCCATAGTGTAAGCAAGAGAACGGGATGAAGTAAAAGATGAATCCATAATGGGTGATGAAGATATACCACAACCTATTATGTCATGGGGTAGGAACACATGCCCACTTGCACTCCCACAACCTATTCATGAACTTCCATGAGGTTCAAGAAAATATTTCCCAAGTTTAGAGGATATGGTTCACAACTCCTAAAGATCATGTGGCCACATTCATCACCGCTTATGGTGTGCTTGGAGTTTAACATGAAGATGTCTGTCAGATTGTTTATGAAATACCTTTAGTATAAGGTAACCGAATGGTTTTACCTTCTACCAGCTAGATCAATCACCGATCGGGATAATAGAATTTTTTTGAAGATAGATTCAAGTCCACCGGAGAATTTTAGGATATCTTAATCCAATTATTGCCCTCATATGATAACATCAAAATATTCTTCATAAATTCTCACCTACTTGAATTTGGTTTCATTCTCATAATATCCCATCCTAGAACTTTGAATGAGACACAAAACTATGCCACTAAGATGGAGGATGATCTAATTCTATCCGGAATATGAAGAATTCCAATGACAAGAAAAAGGGTCAAAGTTCTAGTTCTGTTTCCATGGATCCTATAGTCTAATAGGGAAAATTATGTAATTGCTCTAAAGAATCGACTCACTCAAAGCACTATGAGAAATATGCTAAAGAAGACCAATATCCCAAATAGGCGAAGAATAGCTCCGCCACCCTGTAATATTTTCCTTAAGGCACCACCAATCAATGCAACTTACGATGTTGAAGAAGAAGAAGAAGAAGAAGAAGTGGAGGATCCAAAAGAAGAAGAAAATGAAGATGACAACGTTCTTGAGATTGAGGATGTCAAAGGTGATGCTTCAAATTGTATTTTTGAATACCACTCAGAAGATGAGGATGATGATGATGAAGAGGCACAGACCTTCTCGTGTGTCATGTTTACCTGCTCCCACTCTCAAAAGGGATCTTCCTCCTAGGAAACCACTCTAAAGAAGGAAAAGGATGATCCTTAGGTGGTATTCCCATAGAATAAAATAATCAAAAGAGGATCTCCCTTCCACCATCAATGAAGTGAAGCAGGTTAAGTTGGATCTAATAGCTAGTAAGAAGATGACCTGCGTGTGAAAAGTATGTCCTCGGTATTCCTCCTAGTTCAAATTATAAACCTAAAGCTAATCCTTCACCCAAATCTATTCCTACTAAATCCACCAAGGCTCAACCAAATTCAACCACTCCTTCCAAAGCCCTAATCTTTGCAATGTAAAACCTCTATTATACCCACGACATCAATCTCACCCACTTTAGCTTAGTTCGATTACATCGAACATGCAAACAAGACCAAAGTTTAGATGTTTGAAACTTAATTTTTACAAACACGCCTAGAGAAATTTGAGAGGTTTGTCAATTTTATCAAGGGTGGTAGGCCAAAATCCAACACTGTAAACCCCTATTCTAAGGTTCTACTGCCGACACCACCTATGCCTTGAACACAAAACATGTTGTCACTAAGTGCTTCTTAAACCAATAATGTGGAACCCTTATACTTGTCCCTCCTAATCAAAGGCTTCTAGTTAAACAATTACATCATAGACTCAGGAGATTCTACTAATGTCATGCCCGTCAAAGTTTGCAATGCCTTAGGACTTAATTTGACAAGATTAAATGGCTCTTATTATTGTATAGAATCTAAGGAAGTTCCATTGGTGGGAAGGATCAAAGATGCGCAAGTCGACTTGGCGGAATTCCCGATAAGAAGGTGTTGCTCACTATCATAGTGGTGGACATTCCAACATCCTTCGGTATGTTTTTGAGTAGAAGCTTTCAAAGCATAGACTAGGGTGGTGACATATGAATAGATTGGTCCTCCGTGACCATATCAGTGAAAGGGGAAATGAAGAAGTTTCTCCTTGCGTAAAAAATTAAGTGCACAGTCTAAAAGTCAAAGGACCCAAGAGCTAACATATTTTTCTAAGATAGTAGGATGGGAAACTACTTCCTCACATTGGAAAGAGATGAAAATTTTCCTTTCCTCATTGAAGATGAAGAATATCAGCTATGGACCATGGTATTCGATGGAAGTCATTCAAGTGTAGGGTCCAGAGTGGCATTGTCTTGACCTCTCCCTTAGGTGAATTTTTCCCATTTGCATACAAGCTAAAATTTGAAAACACTATCAACACCTGCAGAGTACGAGGATATAATCCTTAGAATGAATTTTTCCAAGTCTATGGGAATCAAGAAGCTCACGTGTCTCGAGATCTTTGAAGTTATTATAAAGTAGGTGAGAGAGCAATATCAAGTCAAAACCCAAGACTCAAGCACTTTGTAGGAACAAAGTTTGGGATTGTATCAAATCCTTCAATGTTTTCTACATTCAAGCCATTCCTCATGAGCAGAATGAAAAGGACAACTCACTCAAAGTCTTAGCTTCTTTTGTGAATCCCCAACCATCATTTGATAAAGAAAAAGTGATTGTCTAAATTGTTTTTAGACCAAGTGTTCTAGAAAATGCAAACCATTAGCAATTATTCAATGATGATAGCCATCTCCTTAATTTCTTGGAGCAAAGAGATAACTTCACTAGTCTTTACCATGAGGGAAGTGAAAATACACCTTGGGAGTCGAGTGGCGAGAAGAGGAAAAAGAAAGAATAAGAATAAGAGGAGTTGATGTAGAGGGGGTAATCAAGCTCAAAGGGAACAAGATTCTAAAGGGCTTGGTGTCATTGGAAGATTTATTTAACAAGCATAACTTATTCATCATGGTGCATAACCAAGTTTGAAAAATAAAAATTGACACCCCAGAGAAACCCAAAATGGTGAATATTGGCAAGTGTTGCTCTCTTGAAGAAAAAATAAGGTTCGTCTCACTGTTGAGGATGTACTGTGATGTCTTGGCATATTCTTATGATGAACTCAAATATTTTTGGCCCAAGGAAATGTACCACTCTATTCCGCTAAATCTTGAGGCCAATCCTTTTTTACAAAAGCAATGGCCATACAATCTAAAGATAATGGATACCATTAAGGAAGAAATCCTGAAGATGATAAATACAATGATCATCTTTCCTATCCACCACTCCATGTGGGTAGTGAACATTGTCCCAGTGTGAAAGAAAAATGGAGAGATAAGAATTTGTGTGGACTTTCACAACTTGAACTAGGCCTCCTGAAAGACAAATACCCATTTCCAATCATGGACCATATCCTACAAGCAGTCATAGGGTATGAAATGCTCTCATTACTTGATGGCTTCTCGGGGTATAATCATATTGAAGTGGTAGAAGAAGATAGATCCAAGACAACCTTCACAATGCCTTGGGGCACCTTTGCATACAATGTAATTCCTTTCAATTTGATTAATGCATGATAAATCTTCCAAAGGGTGATGGACCTAGCATTCGAGGACCTCAAGATTTGTATTGTGATATACTTATATGACCTCATAGTGTTCATCAAATGTCAATAACTCAAAATATCCATGAATCCCAAGAAGTGCATATTTGAGGTTATCGAAGGTAAACTCATTGGGCATATTGTGAACAAGGAGGGGGTAAATATTAATCAAGAAAGAATAAAATCCATCCAAGAATTTTCACCGCGGACAAGAAAAAGGAGTCTATTCCTTCTTTAGCAAAGTCAGCTTTCTCTCGGCTCTTCATCCTAGAATTTTTGAGTTGACCAAACAAATCACTGTCATGATGAAGCCACAAGCCAACTTCAAATGGAACAAGGAAGTAAAATTGACATTTGAAGTAATCAAAGAATTAATAGAAAAGGTTCCCACCTTGGTGCACCTTGAATTTGATAAAGAATTCATCTTTTAATGTTATGCTTTAGAATAAAAATATTATCCATTTTGGTCCAAAAGAATGAAGAAGGCCTCAAATATCCCATCACATTCATGAGATATCCTATGAATAACCATGAGTTGAAGTATAACCAATTGGAAAAGCATACCTATATCATGTCCAAAGCGGTAAAGAAA
Organism: Taxus wallichiana var. yunnanensis; assembly: GCA_018340775.1. Taxonomy (NCBI): domain Eukaryota; kingdom Viridiplantae; phylum Streptophyta; class Pinopsida; order Cupressales; family Taxaceae; genus Taxus; species Taxus wallichiana. The sequence continues at coordinate 667,003,308 of CM031236.1, forward strand.
TCCATGTTCTACATTTTTAACTCCCACATAGTGCTAATGGTTCTGGGTTCTGCCATCAAGTCAATTCTCACCCAACAAGATTCGGGGACCATAAGAGTCAATTGGGTGGTGATAATTCAAGAGTATGACTTATAGATCAAACCATCAAACCTGGTCGAGGAAATGGGCTTTGCAGTTGATCGCATAAGATGAATCACGCAAATGGAGAATGATAAAGGGAAACACTTGTGTTGTGAATGTATAGGCAAGGACTTTCCTAAAGTCCTTTTCATGAGCACGAAAAATGAGTGATATGTAGACATCACTTACTTCCTAACCTATGATGAGTTCCCTCCTCACCTTGACCACAAAAAGAGATAAACTTCAAGCTAAGTTTAGCAAAATACTTCATATGGAATCATGTTCTCTACAAGAGTGTATTTGATGGATTCTTCCGAGATACGTAGAAAAGAGCAATAAGAGAAGTTGTTGAAGGTGTACTTATGATCAAGCATGCAGAGGAAAATTTTCTACAATGGTGACATCTCACAAAATCCTCCATGGTAGGTACTAATTCTTGTAAATATCCATGATTTAATCAAAAAAAAAAAAACATTGCACAATAAAATAATAAAACCAGAGATATTGTAATTCATTCGGGACAAATTCCCAATGGAGAGATTACATATAAATAGCTCAATGAACTCCTATAAGTAAGGAGTCAAGGCTAATCTCTAAGTCCTCTCAATATCCCAAATATCTCTCAACTATGAGTTGTGCATTACAACTGTTTTGCACACTCATATATTATTTTATAATTATTAAAAACCTATTACTACCAAATAACCCAAACCACTCCTAAGTGTTCACACTATGAACAATATTTTTGTAATAGTCACCCCCTTAGTGTGAACATGGGGAAAGCTATCTCCTGTACCCGCTCATGATCTACAAAGAAATGAAGGTTTTCAATGAGTACCAACAACTCAAACAATATGAGGTTTTCAAAGAGAACCTCCAACTCAGAAAATGGTTTTCTAGTGGAACCAACCACTACATAGCAGTGTACATTATTTTTCTCACATCATTGTTTCTAACTTAGAGGGATTACAAAACAGAAATTATGCTCACGCAGGAGCTTTGAACAGGAATATTACTTCTGTTCATTATTACAATGGAAAGCAAACACACCACACAACTGAAACAAAAGGTCACCAATACAATGAAGCAATCTCTTTGTTGGTGAATAACAAGAGATGCCAATTTGCCTCCATCCTCCATCAGGCACTACTTAGTATAGGTAGTCATCTTCATCCTCATTCTATTCAGGTTCATCTTCTTCTTCATTCTCTGACTCTTCTTTAACAACTGTATTAGCTTCATCCATTTTTAGCTTTCCTTTTATGATGTCCTTGGCACGAGTAATACAAAAAGAAGATTTATGTCCTTTTTTCCTGCAATAAAAGCATTCTAGTTCCTCTTTGTTTTTGGAAAAATTAGTATGTTTCCTTTTAATATAAAGAGCAGTTTCTTCCTCAATATCTTCTTTTGTTCTTTTTTCTTCAGCTAGTAATGTAGAAATCATACCTTCAAGTGAATGAGAAGGCATTTGACCAAGAGTAAAAACTACATTACTATATTTTGGAGGTAAACTATTTAATAAAATAGCTTTTACATCTTCTTCATCTACCTGAGCACTTACTTTTGTCAGTTGTCTTAGAAGAGATCTAAGATTGTTAATATGACTTGACATAGTTGCACCCTCATTCATTTTCAACTTGAATAACTACAACTTAAGTGAGAATTTAGCATTCACAACCTTTGCACCAAATGTCTTACTTAGCAAATCCCATATATCTTTAGATTTTTTTCTAAGTCTATATAATGCAACTCAGTATTTGATAAAGCAAGCCCAATAATGGATTTTGCTTTGTCATCCCTGGTTTGCCATTCAAGCCATTTTGCAGCATCTGTTGCTTCTGGTTCTTTTCCACTCACAATTCCCCAAAGGTTCTTCTTCATTAATTACATTTGTATTTTCACCTTCCATGTGTTAAAATTTAATCGATTGAATTTAACTAATGTAATTTCCATAATAGGTGTCGAAATCAGTCGAAAATGCACCCTTATAAAAAACTTTAAACATTGAAAGTAAAATTTTCTAACATATTTTCCAAAAAGAAAAAAAAAAAAATTGTCCAGAATAGAAAACATAGGATCAATGTGTAGAGATAAAAAAATACACTTTTTTTTTTAAAATGGCACATTAATCTGAGTTACCAGCTGAAAGTTATGACAATTTTAAGTTATAACTCCAACATCTTCCTGGACCCTTTCCAAATTTGGCAAAAAATATTCTGTCCTATTTTTTTCATTTGCGTCCAAAAAAGGAAAGAAACGCAATACCTCTATCACTGTGGATCTAGATATTGCAAGAAGTTACGTCGCAGACCAAGTATGGATTCACCTGAGTGAAGTGTCACCGCTGTTGGTAGACAAACATGCAGGTCACATATTTGACTCCAATGAAACACGCAGGTCGCAGACTTGACTCCAATGAAACATGCATGTTGCAGATTTGATTCCAATGAAACAAATTTGATCTAGATCTAAATGCCTCACAAACTCCTACAGGTTATCATTGTGGTCTAACCCACTCTGATACCAAATCTTGTAAATATTCATGATTTAATGAAATAAAAAACAAAACATTGCACAATAAAATAATAAAACCAGAGATATTGTAATTCATTCAGGACAAATTCCCAATGGAGAGATTACATATAAATAACTCAATGAAATCCTATAAGTAAGGATTCAAGGCTAATCTCTAAGTCCTCTCAATATCCCAAATATCTCTCAACTATGAGTTGTGCATTACAACTGTTTTGCACACTCATATATTATTTTATAATTATTAAAAACCTATTACTACCAAATAACCCAAACTACTTCTAAGTGTTCACACTATGAACAATATTTCGTAACACTAATAGCCTACCTTATTTGTAGATGCCCAAGAATGGCTCTCTAAATATGAATCATGTAATAGTACATCGATAGACCATAGCTCGTTGTGCTTCCCCTTAGGTTGGTGGTGATAGAGGATCCTTTCCAATAGTGGGTCATGTATTTCATCGAAGTTGTAAATCCTCACTCAAGTGTCGGTAATACCTATGTTCTCACAGTGACCGAATATTTCAATAAGTGGGTGGAGGCCACCCCAACTAAGAAATTTAATACTGAAACAATGTACCATTTCATCAAGTAAAACATCATTGTTAATTTTAGTATCTCTTAAAAGATCGTGGTGGATAATGCAAAATGTTTTTTTCTCCAAGGAGCTAACTGAATTTTGTTATAGCTATGGGATCTCTCTATTACACGCATTGGACTATTCCCCGTAAGGGAATGGTGGGAGGAATCGAGAAACAATAACATCGTGACCATAGTTCGTACTCGGTAGATGAAAATAAAAGAAATTGGCACAAAAATCTCTATGATGTGTTGTGAGAAGACTAAATAACTCCTGAGAAAGAAGTTGGTATTTCTCCATTCCAATTGATCTACGGGAATGAGGAAGAGACTATGGTCATCATGGAGATTCTAGCACTCAAATTTATTGAAGTAGTGGTAGAGGGAAATATCGTGATTCTACCAACAAAAGAAATTTGTTTCTCAAAAATATTGAGGAAGATAGGTTCAAGGTGGTGGACCAAATCAAAGCTCACCAATTGAAAGTCAAGAATTTGTTTGACAAGAAATCCAAATCCAGAGACTTCAAAGTTAGAGACCTTATTCTACTTTGGGATAAGTGAAGATAACCAAAGGAAATCCATGAGAAGTTCAAATCTTTGTGGCTCAGTCCATTCCAAATTCGTGAAACTTGGGAGAGAATTCCTTATCTATCGTATCTTGATGGAACACAATTGGAGTTTCCCGTAATGGGAAATATATGAAGTTATACAAATAGTGAAAGTAGGTTGTCCCCCATATTGTACTATAGGTGATTTAGGTATGTATTTTCCTTTCCCTATTGTGTGTGTTTTTCCTTTCCCGTGTGGTGTGTTTTCCTTTTCGTTTTGTGTGTGTGTGTGTGTGTGTGTGTGATTTCTTACAATCTATCTATTATTTGAAAGATGAATTTATAAGCCTAATTTATAAGGAAGTGGTCCATTATGTATTGAAATTCTAGGGTTTATTATTTTCCTTTCCTCACTCCACTTGATCCATAACAATTCCCCAAGTGAGAGCCAATTGTTGTCATGCATTTTTGTAATGCCAAAAATCAAGGTGAAAGCATGACAATTGTACCCCCAGTGCTGAAAATTTTTCTGATATCCCTCCGAGTCACCCTCAAGATTACCCTAACTTATGATTAATTTTCCCTCTGTCTTTTAAAAGGTTAATAATGTGATTTAAATCCTTCTCAAGTGTCTTCCATGTGTTCACAAGGTCACCTGGTCCATTCAGAGGAAGTGTTGTCAAAAGTGGAAGTTGGCACCAAGCCTAGAAAATTCATTCTCTAACCTTTCCTAACCAGGTGCACATCCTATGGAGTTTATAAAGAATCCTAACATCATCCGAGGATGATATAAATGAGACTACAATGTAATGGGATAGGTTTAGGGAAGTTTTGGAAAGTTTCAGAGGTGTTGGGATCAAAACAGTGAAAGTGAGTCTTAGAGGCCTAAAGAAATAACAATGTAAAAGAGTAATTGACCTTCAATTAAATATTCCAGAGCTATGAGATAAGTCAAGATGAAAACAAGATAATATCAAAAATATTTCAATTATTTATATGATGGAAAAATCATATCCTTCAAAACACCGAGTGATTCTCTATGCAAAATAATTTGTGTGAGACTCACCTCACGAGGAAGAATGAAAAGGAAAATTTTCTTGAGGAGGAAGAATCGGGTCTTGATGAACACTCCATTATTCCCAAAATGATATTTTCAATCAAATTAATACACAATTTCATCCAAAATGACCTCCTACAACTCCGGGAAAGTCGGTTTCATGTTTCCAACATGATTTGAAAATTTCACAGTTTGGGGCATAGCACACTTTTGTGTCCCAATTTTCCTGTCTATCCCAACTATCCCAACTATCTAGAATAGTGGGGAGAGTGGGGAAAATTAGGATAGTAAAATTCACCCTACCCCTAATCTGAAGCATTTGGACCCCTCACGTGACCTAGTTCCTCTCCATCAAGTGCTAAATGATTCCAAGTGCTTCCAAGTTCCAAATTTTGCAAAATTGAGTAAGTATGGAGCCTCCCAAGCCTAGGGTGCACTTTTCTTCCCCTACTATCCCAAATATCTAGGAAAATTGGGATAGTTAAAATTTCCCCACTCATATCCCTCTCTCTGGTCATACATGTGACCCCAACTTGTTCGTTGGGGCTAAATTCTTTCTCCATCATCTCTCATGCATGCCTATCAACTTCCACCACATTTCAGGCCTAGAAAGAGGGGTGAATTTTCTTATACCTAGTATCCCAAATATCCTAGGATAATTGGGAGACAAAAGTGTGCCCTCCCCTTTTTCTTTCAAAAAAGTGAAAAGTAAAGCAAGCTTTCATGACTCAAAAATAACCCGTTTTTACCTTTTAAAGCACCTTGTTTACCTTTTCCTCTCCATTCTTTTTCTAGGTCAACCCAAGAATTCATCTGAGACATCCCAAATCTCAAAATAACCTTCAAATTTATGATAATAACCAAAAAATTCTTATGGGGCAGCCATGATAGCTAAAATGGGGATTTTCTCATAACTTCTAAGGCGGTCCATTCTCGCAAGAAATTTTCTCAACATCTCCATGATCTAGGTGCCTTCAAGACCTCTATAACAAAAAATCATCTCATGCTCTAGATTTTTTACAACAAAAAACCCTCATTTCGTTCCCTGGAATCACACTTTTTTGATTTCCCATCATTCTAGCGGGCTTTTTGTGACGAAATTTCAACCACATGTTCCGGAGAGCAAGCCTAATCCAAAGAAAGTTGTTTTTTTCGTCAACTAACATGGGAAGTGTAACTTCTAAAAATAATAAGTATCTGGTCTTTACACTTAATATAAATATAAACCCTCTGAAAAAATCAAACCTTCAAGACAAGTGCATCTAGAATTCAAAGTGAAGCCAAACTAAGCAAAAAGCAACAAAAAAACACTTTCTAAAAATAAGTATTGACAAAGATCATGAAAATGAACCAAAAGAAAGTGTACATGGTATGTTAGGAATATCGATATCGAAAAAGTATAAAAAGTAAAAAAGCAAAAAATTAGAAAAAAAATAGGTCAAGATTCCTACTCACTAGAAATAGAAAGTGTCTGCATTTTAGGTGTAAAAATCATCTACCTTCATGTTTTTCTCTCACCTAATTGATTTTTTCTACAATGAAGTTCAAATTTTATGGTTTGGAGCCCATTTCATCTCTCTCATCCGAGTATCTGGAAGTGGGTGACAATGATGTCACTCACATGGATTTGGAAGACGTGAAAAGTCGGATGCTTGGCGGACCCCAAGAGATTATTGAAGATAAGATGTAAATAAGTGGTTTATATGCTTTGCAGTGTCCATCCTCTATCTATACTGTAACACCGAGTTGGTCATGGAATTTTCTCAACATTATGAACCAGACACAAGAATCATATGAGTAGACAACAATTAGACCTTGGTAGTACTCACACCCAAGGGGATATCACAGAGTATGCAGATTATGACTTGGGGAAACATGGTTATCATCCCAAAGGACTTCACAACATGTGAATGGGAAAATACATACTCTTATCTGCAAGGCCTTGCATTGGGGTCTTGGTTTAAACAAGTGAGAAATCCTTCCCACGCACCAAATTCATGGCCCAGAAAAAATTTCATGAAGGGTACTCAAATGCAATCATTCTTTTGATCAGGGGAGATGGGAGAGAAAAGCACCAAAGAGTTTCATGACTGGATGACATTGTTCATCATCACCATTATAGAGGGAAAAAATTATTGATTGGGGCCAAATCATCAGTGACAATATCCACTTCCAATTTCTCTAGCTCCCGGTCAAAAGGTAGTTCTCCATGACATCGTATTTAGTGTATGTTAATGCTAGTACGAGATCCTATAGGGTTTGAATCTCACACAAAACATCTCTCAGAAGGAACCTACCTATGAGAGATACCCACATCTTATTTTGAAAGAAATTAACCATCACTTTGCTAGGGTGAATGATGCATTCACCGTGTATGCGGTGAGACTACTTGAAGGAAACCCCAAGCTCAGGTTGTCCTCACAAGCTGCCTCATTGATTCAGAAATATGGATCCTTTTTCATTTAGTTTTCTACCTTCTCATACATCAGGGTAGTTAGATTTGAATTTTCTCCATGAAAACTCCTCGCACTCGAGAGACAAGATTGTCATGTTTGAACTCGAAAATAACTTCATGCATGTCAACCTGGAAGGTTAAAAGGGAAGAAGAAAGGTATAGCTTTCCCCATCTCCTTGGGAATATTCTCTTGTAAATATCTCATTGATGCATCTAACTTGGAGGCCTCTTTCTCTTAGTTGAATATATTTTCTTATACTTGAAGGGCTAATTTTGATATCCGAGCACCCCGATATGTTCCATTTCCTCGACTTACATCATGTGCCACAAGTTGAGGATTATTGGGTAAATTGTGTTGATGATCACAAAGTGAGAAGAAGAGATCACATGAGAATGAAAGTGGATCAAATGAGGAAGTTTAGTTTAGATTAGTTCGAGGAAGGAATTGAATATGATGGAACGATATATATGATCTAGAGTACCCAAATATGAAAGCTTCACCTGTTCCTCAGGTTTTTAAGAGCATCCGAGAATTAGGTGGCATCAATGAGAGGACTCGAGGGATTTTTTTGAGGATAGAGAAATTGGTTCAAGAAGAAGAGGGAAATGTTCATCAAACCATGAGGGCTTCACGTTCTTGAGAAACAAACATCTCCTCTTCTAACCCCGGTGGAAACGGAGAAATATTTGAGTTCAAGTCATTCTAAAAAGGTGCAAAAGAGAAATTCAATGGAATCCAAGCCATCACACCACTAGAGGACTCACAAGAATACCAAGGTAGCAAAAGAATATTAAAAAAGCTTGGAACAAGGTGAGATTGAGATTTCTCAACCACCTATCATTCAGAGAACTCAAAGCACTTCATCTACTACAACTTTTCCTATCAAACTAGTCCATGACCCACCTTCTCAGCCAGAGAAGGAAATTGTTATCATGCCCAACATTGAGCCTGAGACAAATGAGACATTATCGTGGGTACAAGACATGATCGAGGAAGAGACACACATGATCCAATAGGTGGTGGTCCTTGACTTCCAATCCATATCTATAATGATGAAGGTCAAGAAAGGAAAGAAAGTTCAGGTTGCCTCTCACTTTTTCAGCGGTGCTTCGGTGTAATCAATATGTGGAGGTAGCTCACCCCAAGGTCATAAAGCCCCTCAATGAGATGGAACCACCGAATAATAAATCAAAAGCACTATCCAACTTGTACCGACAACACATGAGGGTGGTTCCCATCTATTTTAGGAGTCTTCCCCTCACCTCTTAGTGAGAAATCAAGAATACAAGAAAAATCAATATCAAGTGGAAGACCATATCAGGACCCTCACTTCATATGTGTAGGTACTCTTGGATCCAAATGTCACCACTTCCCTCTTGCCCAAAGAAGTTACCCCTATCAATAGCTTTGACCCTGATTCCATCATAAAAACATGAGGTTTCACCATGCAAGGAAGAATGAATGACAAGTGGGTAAACATGATCCTTGAGAAGGGGAAGGTGTTGCTTCAAGAGATCTTGAAATTATTAAAATACATGAAGGTGATGGCCATAAATGTGATTATGATGTGAGAGGGGATTCAAGGAGAGAAAGATCATTGGGATCACGTGTATCCTTGGTCGTTGAGTTGGGCAAGGTCAAATCATCCCTAGTAACAATCAAAGGTGTTTTTACTTCAGCATCAGATGACTTGTCTCAAGTTTGGGCTCAAAATTTGGTCACTCATTATTAAATGATGAACCATGCCATTGGAAATATTGATTTTTACAAGGAACAAGTAGAAAAGATGTAGAAGGATTCCAAGGCTGAATTGTAAAAGCTTGGAGTGTCGGAAGTGGATGAATAAACCTCAGTAGATGATCTATTGGGGCCTTTCAAATATCTTGTCAAGGAGGTCAGAGATCCATTTTCATTCAATGATGACACGTTTCACTCTTTGTGAGAGATAAGGGAAGCCATATCCAACATTGTAAGAGATCATCACTCTTGGTATTCATAATGCAAACACATCAAATCCCTCATTGAAAATTTGATCAAGTCATTGAGTTTTGTTCACATCCCACAAGCTTAGAGAAAGTGGAACCTACGGTGGCAAGGTATAACAAGAAATTCAAGGGCATTGATATTTTCCTGAAGGGATCTCCAAAATTCCATCTACGAAGCTTCTTCTACAACTTGAATAGTTATCCTCTTCTTCTCTTATGTCCCCCTCCCTCTCTCTCTCCTTCATATTCTAATTATTCATTAGGAGGTTATACTTTTATTTTCATCTTATTCACTTTGGTTTTATTCATTAATGTGAATATAGTCCAAATATATAATAAGTTTCCTTAATTAATAAAAGGGGACTTAATATTCTTTCCTAGGAATATCAAGAGTCACAAGTGGAAAAGACAAGTGAAAAGACACATGGGGGTAGGTGAAGAGTTCTTTCCAAGTCTATATAATGTAATGAATTCCCCATTCTTAAGGGTTTTCAATTTTGTATTCTCAAGAGAGATTACTACTTGGAGTAAATAAAAAGAGATAGAAAATTTCCTCTATTTTCTTCCTCTCATATGTTCTTCCATTCCTCACTATGTACAAATTTTCCAAAATATCAATGAAGAAGAAAGGAGTTTCTTGCTTTTCTTGATGAGAGAATTACTAAGACTTTGTGTTCCTAATTATATCTTTTCTTGATGCTAGTAACAAAGTTTGTTTTCTTTCCATATATGTGTGTTGAAGTATTCTAATTAATGTCTACAAACATCTAATTTTCTACATGAGATATTAATCCCCCTTCCTTTTTCCCACTCCCTTTCCTACCTATTTAGCAAATTCCTCCCTTGCAAGAAATTGCAAGATTTTGCCACAGGTTTAGTGGAGTGTTCTATTGGATCCTTGGCCTCTAGGCCACCCATAGATTTTATTTTCATTCACGCATAATAAATGGAGTTGCACCATTCAAGAAGAGGGACCTAGAGTCTTAGAGCATTAGCAAATACCCACCAATGTTTCCACCTAAAATTTTTTATTTCCAACATGTATAAATTTCAAGTGGATCTTAATGTGCTTTGTTAGTTGATGCCAAACCAAATTTTGTAAAATCGATATGGTGCTCATGTTATTGCAGTAGATGATAGTAGGATATCATAGTCACATTCTACTTTATAATCCCCGCAACGAAAAATATTCCATGGCAATGTTGATTGCTCCTTTGTACTCGCCTCTATAGAATATATCGTAGTCACATTCTACTTCTTACTTGACTAACTAATAGGACTCAAACCAAAAGAAAAACTATAGCCTAAGGTAGATTTATGATGATCAAGATCACTTTCCCTATCATAATCGGTAAAACCAATAAGATCAATATTTTTCCCTCAAAAGTACTGAATGTCATCTGTGTGAGTGCCACAAACATAATGAAGGATCCACTTCAATGCTTTCCAATGCAACTCATGAGGCTCATGCATAAATTTAGACACAATCCCAACAAAATATGAAATACCCAATAGAGTTTGAGTCGTAGATCAAGCTCCCACCAATATCAATAAAGGATACCATTAACCATAGGAGTAGAGAAATAAGAAACTAACTTAACCCTATAAAGGAAAGGAGTAGGAGAAGACTTAAAATCAGACATGTAAAACCAAGATATCAAATCAAGGAGTAATTAGGCTACAAAATTACAATTCCTAAGACATATTGGGAAATTTGAATCCTAAGAAAGTAATGAAGAAAACCCAAGTCAAACATAGAGAACTTATTGGCCAAGGTAATCTTCACATAATCGATGATATAAGAAGAACTTATTGTGATCAACAAGTCATCAACATACAAAATGAGGATGAGTATGGAGTCATCCTGTTGTAGAATGTAAACATTAGGGTCAAAGTGACACCGAGTGAACCATGATGCAAGTATAAAGAAGTCCATCTTGGCATACCAAGCCTGAGGGGATTGTTTAAGGTTGTAGAGATACTTTTTTAACATGCAAATCGGGGAGGGATCATGAATATAACCCGGGGTTGTTCTATTTATATCACTTAATTTAGGTACCCATAAAGGAAGGAACTCTTAATGTCCATCTGGTGGACTTCCCATATGTTTAAAGAAGTGATGAAGAGGGTCAGTTGAATGGAAGTCATATTCACAATTATAGAAATAATTTTCAAGTAATCAATCCCAGCTACCTAGGAGAAATCCTTAGCTACAAGTCTTGATTTATACTTCTCAACATCTCCATCGACACCATACTTTGTTTAGTAAACCAAGTTAAATTAAATGGATTTTATTCCTTTTAGAAGAGGGGTGATATCCCAAGTATCATTCTTCATGAGTGAGGAATACTCCTCATCCATGGAAGAATCCCACTCAGGAATCCCATAAGGCTCCGAAAAGACTAAGGGTTGGAAGTAGAGGAAAATAAGGAGTGGGGTCTAGAAAACTTTGAGCATGTTTTTCACACATTTAAAGGATCCCCAATCCACTCTCTAACACTCTATAAGTCTTCCTATCCCAACAAGGACCAGGAAGTGAGTTAGGCTCAAAATATTTATATTCTTCACTTGAGTGAGAAGGGAAAAATTCCTCATCATCACTACTTGTCGAAATGGTAAATTCCAAAGCACGAGGGTTGGGAGGAGAAAGAAAATTAGGAATATCATGTAGATGAGGAGGAACATTCTCAATAGAATCATCATCGAAGATTAACAATCGAGAGAAGAAGGACCTCAATGGGTGAAGAAGTAGAAGTCAAAGATGACTCATCAAACTTCAAACTTCTCTCAATATAAAGATGATGAGTAGTAGGGTTCAACAATCTATATCCCTTCACACCATTAGGATACCCTATAAAATTCAAGGTCTGGATTGTGGTTCCAGGGCCTTGAGTTTATTTTTGGGAATTTAGGCCATAACATTGGATCCAAATACATGAAATTTCTCGACATCGGGTTTGCATTGATCAAACTAGACTTCAAAGGCTGTCATCCCTCTTACGACCTTGTGTTGAATTTGGTTCTTAATGTAATAAGAAAAACTCACTCCTTCAACCCAATACTACAAAGGAATTGATTTTGAGTGAACAATAAAAGTGGCCATCTCCTTAAGCAATTGGTTCTTTATTTCCTAATTAAGCAATTGGTTCTTTATTTCCTAACATCCATTTTGAAAAGGGATGTAAGCAATTATCTACTGTAAATAAATCCCTTGGGAGGTATAAAAATATTCAAATCTATTTCTCACATACTTGCCTCCATTATTGGTTTGAATAACTTTGATACTTTCAACTTGTCTTTTAGCAAGATCCTTAAAGTCTCGAAAGTGATTGAAAACTTTAGATTTTTATTTGAGAAAATACACCCAAGTGTAATGTGAAAATTCATCAATGAAGGTAAGTATATAAAGATCTCTAGTAAATGAAGGAGATGGGAAAGGGCCATAAATTTCACTATGAACAAGATCCAAAAGACGAGTAACTCTCTAGGATTTTCCTTTGCTTAAAATTTCTTCGGGGTGCTTCTTGAGGGCACAAACCTCATAAAGACCCTTAGAAAATTTTACATGGGGTAACCTATTGACCATTTATTTTTGGATTGAATTTTCAAGGTAACAATAGTTAAGATGGCAAAAACACTCATGTCATAGCTTACTAACCTCATCTGCATGAGTGAGAAAGGTAGTGGGCGTCGAATCATAAGTAAAGTGGGAGAAGGTATACAATTGTAAATAGTGATCCACCTTTCCCTCAGCCACAATGAAGTCAAAGTGAAGCTCACGTATAATCACAAAGTTAGGAAAAAATTCCACTTGCATTCCTCTACCAAGGTGAGTGATTTAGTAAACCAATAGGATATTGGTATAAAAATTAGGAATACTCAACACTTGGTTTAATGATCCACATCCATCTCTACCCATCCACTATTAGAAACCGACATAATGTTGGAGAAATCAAACATGATTTTGGACATGCCACATGGATCAATGTTGGAGAAATAAACATTCAAAAATACCATGTGGTATGAGGCACCGAAATCAATAATCCATGTTGATGAAGGAGAAACTCTAGATAAAATGGTATTTCCTTTATTCTTCTCATATTTGGACTCCTTTACTTTGGAAGACTTTTCCTTTGGAGCATTTTGTTTGATAAACTCAGGAACACCTATGTTATTTTTCTCACATAAATGAGTTAGGTGGTATATTTTTTTCTCATAATTTGATGCTCTTCATGGCTAGTCTTCTTGCAATAGAAACACTTACACTTTTCCTTCTTTGCTGCGGGCTCAAAAGTATAAGTGTATATGATAGGTTTTGTTTTGGCTTTCTTGGTATTGGTTTCCTTATTTGGTTGGTCATTTTTCTCTTTCTTATTTTCATTTTTTCTTTCCCTTACCATTACTTGTTATAAGGGAAGGTGCCTTAGATTTGAGAGTCCCCATTTGAATGAGTTTTTCCTTTCTTGAATGAGTTGGGACAAAAACCTATCAAATGAGGGCATCTTCCAAGTACTTCCTAGAGTATATTTTGTGGCATAGAAATTCAAAATGAAGACGGAGTATTTAGGAAATAACTTAGAAATAATCTACAAGATAAAGCTGGGAATATTTTTTCTCAACATTACATTCTTTTAAGAGGAATCTAGTTTGGATGAACTTTGAGAAGAAGGCATGTAGGTTATCAAAGTCACTAGGATTCAATCTTAGTAGTTCATTTTCCAACTCATGCACTGTCATGTCATCTTGTTGTATGAACATACCATCTAAAGTTTTTCATGCTTCATCAAGTGTGTCAAAAGCCTCAATATGGAAGAACAAGTCAAGAGAAACAGACATACATAGAATACCCAAGGATTTGTCACATCAGTTCAACCACTTAGATCTTTTGGGATAATCATCAGGTTTAGTCTTAGATCCCATGGTGATGTGAAATAACCCTTTACCCCTTAGTTTCATTACCATTTTTATCTCCATTCGAAGAATTTAAATGGCTTGAGAAAAGGAACAAAAAGAGAATCCATCGTGAAGAGAGAGAAATAAGGAATGCATATGGGAAAAAGAAACACACACCATAATAATATTTTCACCCCTTATTTGTAGCATTTTATATTTTAGTGCGTTGATTATAATCAGTGTGAATGTGTGTCATGAAATAATAGATCACTCACCTTGAAATCATCTTAATAACATGTAAGTGTAGATACCACAATCAAGTTTTAGAGATCGTGATAGTTTGACACTGTAAGCAAATACAAAATGATGCTAAAATTAAAAAGGGATATAAAAAACAAGACCTGTGTGAGAAATAATGTCTCACGTCGCATATAAAACCCCCTTGTTGTAAGGTGTGGTGGACGCACTCACTATCTCATAAAAAATAAAAAGGTAAATACATAGGAAAAAATGACTTCAAGCGAGTCCAAAGGACCTCCAGGATGTAAGAAACTCTCTTGGAAGGAATAAAAAGGCTTCAAAAGCACTACACACTCCAAAAAAATTAGCAGAAAAAAGTGTCTAATAACAATGCTTTTCGCAAATTTAATTTTAAAAATCAAAGTGGTTAAAAAATATGAAAGCAAATGTTAATTAGACTTTAATTAATCACTAATTTTTAATTTAAACCTCCTAAATTAATCTTAAATGACCACCTTTAAGAATAAATACTAGATCATAATTAATTAGAATTAAGACAGAATTAATAATTATTAACCTTCCTTTTTAATTTAAATACTCATTTAACATTTAATAAAACTTAAGTTTAAAACTAAGCTTTCAAAAAATAAAAAAGTGAGCTTATTTGAAAAGGGAAGGCATGGTAGGTGGCGGTCAACTCGGAAGGTCGATTCAAGGAGGGAAATGTGGAAGAGTTCGACCGATCATGTGGATAAGGTAGGGAGAGTGGATAAGCTCAACAACAAGTTTTGTTTAACGGTCAATTTATCGAGCACGTAGGGTAGCGTGTGCAAGGAAGAGATCCAATGACATGTAACCAATGATCCAAGGCAGAACCAATGGGTGAACACGAGGGAGAGTATGGTATGATACCGGGGCATTGGGAAGAGTTGGCCAAGGAGGAGATAACAGGATGCAAATAAAGAAAGAGATCATGATGAACCAAGGACATGATGGAATGATAGGGATGAATAGTGTGCACACATAAGTTTGAGGTTTCAAGTAGAGAAAGGTCCAAAAGACAAGAACATAGAAACAAGAAGGGGAGATCCAGAGAACCAAATGGCTAGGGCAGAGAAAACAACATGTAAAATGACCCAAATCAACTCCCATCCAAGGAAGGACATGTCAAGAAGGTGAAAAATGAGTCACCAATGCAAAACACAAGCAACCAAATTGAACCAAATCCATGCAACGAAAATAAAAACCCAACCAACCAAACTCGTTAAGCAAGCAAATAAAGAACTAGGACCAACTTACCGGTTAAGAAAATAACCAGCTCTCTGGGATGAACCAACTCACCGGGAGCTTGCCAAGCTCTACGGAGAGAGGAACCAAGCCAAGGGAAGAAGGTAATAGGGTGGTAAAACTAAAAAAAGCAGGGGAGGTTTCAAACCAATTTTTTTCAAGAAAACTTGACT
Organism: Taxus wallichiana var. yunnanensis; assembly: GCA_018340775.1. Lineage (NCBI taxonomy): Eukaryota > Viridiplantae > Streptophyta > Pinopsida > Cupressales > Taxaceae > Taxus > Taxus wallichiana. The sequence goes on from CM031236.1 coordinate 667,019,183, forward strand.
TTTTAATAAAAAAAAATCTGATAAAACCATAAATGAACCTACCTCCAAATTAACTTTCCCTCCAAAGTTAGATGTAGCTAGCAAAATCTAGAGGATAAACCCTTTAAAAATGCACATGTAAAAAACCTAAGATAACACAAACTCCAAAACAATACTATTAAAACAAGTTAGCAAGATTCCAAAGATGATTAAAACTTGCATGAGAAACACTAATAATGAAAATGAAAGTAATTAGAAACCAGATAAAAATGAATGCATGTTTACTAAACAATTGCTTTGATACCATGTGAGATTCTTCTGTGAGGAACAATACGGAATCTCATGCACATAGAAGAGGTTGCACTCCAATAGTAACGTGAAAGCTCCAAGTAATCAGTAAAAAAAATCGAAAAAGGAAAATCATGCATGAAATAATAGGTCTACTCATTCTCATAGATCAAAAGAAGGGTACATATGGGAGTGTTGTGTAACTCCCATGCCTAGACAATCATTCCCTCCATGAGGGAAAGAGGAGTTATGATTCCAAATGGGAATGTAACTCCTATGACACCACTAACGCATATGACAATGAAAAATTATATGATGGAATCTTCTATGTGTCATATAACTCCTATGACCTATGATCTCACCTAAGTGAGATGCATCACCATGTGTGGTGGACAAGAATCTGAGTGATAATGAGGAAAATCACACAACCTAAGAAAAACAAGCCCCTCCTCATGTTTTTCACCCTTGGCACATTCTTCAAAGTGATATGTCCCCTTACCAATCTTCCAACGTGAAAAGAGACACAAGGGAAACAAAAATGCACTACACCTTCCATTTGCAAGTTTTGGTCACTTAAAAACATCAAATTCAAGTGTTATGAGTGTCAGAGGTGAAAAATCAATTTCTAGTCAAATCTAGTCCCCCCATCATGACAGGCTCACACATGGCACATTTTTCAAGGTGTGACACCCCTTTCACTTATAATAAGGTGAAAATTGACATGAGGGACACAAAAGTGCACTCACCCTCTCTCAGCTAGCCCCCAAACACATGAAAAACCTTTGTTAAGCCTCGAGTGCTAGTTTCAACCCCCGCATCTCACTCTCATGAAACCACAAGCTGACACTTGGCATAATCTTATGCAAAGAAAATTTGGGAGTCCCTCTTGTCCCCTTTGTCTCTTTTCCCCTATTTTTAGGGTGTAACTCCACATCAACCCTCATTCAACCCCGATTAAGCCTGTTTGAGTCAAGCATGAGTTAAGGTGTGTAAGTAAGATAAAAAAGGCTTCATGTTCAAACACTTCACCATTTTTGAGTTTCAAAGCTTCATTTTTCCATCCCAAGCTCACTCCCCTTGCTGTTATGCTATTGAAAATATGTTAGAGACCTCATATACTAAAAATGGAAAGTTGCTCATATCTCTAAAACTCCTTTTCTTATTTCTACAAGATTTTAACAACTCCTCAAAAAAATCCTATAAAATGATTCCAACCTCGCATCCAATGATGGTCTACATTATTTTTAATGACCAGACAAAGTTTCTCATTATAAAAATCATTTTTCATATCTACGGAGTTTTGAATATTTAAATCTTCTTAAAATTGGAGCAAATCCTCCTTGTGAAATAAAAAAATTGAGACCATTCTCACTCCATTCGATACCAAGAAGACCCAATTGTAAAAATATTAATCCTTCCTAAGCTTCATAATCTATAAATAGTAATTACAATAAAAATGCATTCCCTAAGTTTCCATTGCTCCTTGCACATCGAAAAACTTAAAAGTGTCAAATTGAGCAACTGGTAACTAAAAATAGATTTCCTACATTAATGCTTACTAAAAATAGTAAGTGTTAGAACATTGGTCAAGAAATAAGGATGTTGAGTCACCTATGTTGATGAAAGAGCACCTAGATGTGATTGAGATAGTTGTAAGACATCATGGTGACTAGACATACTCAAGGTTTCACAATACACACTTTCAATTGAGAACAAGAGTAATTCTTCTATTTGGAAAAGAAGACCTTTTCCAATGAGTAACAAATGAGAAAGAAGGTGTTTGAGCATCTTGAGGTTGATTCCATTAAAAAGGAGACATCTTTGTCACAGAGGTGAATCTTGAAGTCAAGAGGAGTAAGGTGATGATATTCATATCCTAACTCTAACCTTGTGTTCAAAGAGGATCATCATGTTTACAAGAATAGGCAATCATCTCAAGTTCACATGGTGCAAGTCACTTAATAGTGTTTTTGAACACTTATTCAATGTTTTGAAGTGTTTCCACATCTCACAGAAGAAGGAGATTGTAACCACAATGTTTTAATCCAACAAAAGGTCAAAGGAAAATAATTTCATTCAAGGAGCATTTCCTCAAAGTCCATTAGAAGAAGATTCTTCATCAACAAAGGCTTCCCTGTCTCGAGATTTTCACTCTTTTCTCTTCTTCTCTCCCCCTCCCCTCTCTAATGTTCTATTTCTTCATTGGGAATGTAATTTTTCACTCTTTTATCTTATGCACTCAAGTGACTTAATTCTGTATTGTAAAAGTCCCTTTTCAAATATAAAAAAGGGCTTAATTTCATTCCTAGGGAATGTGAAAGGTCACAAGTGGTGGTGAGATGAAAATTCACATGGGGGGAGAGGAAGAGACATTTTGTAAGCTATAAATTGGAATGGCCTCTCCATTCCAAATGGTTAGCATTTGTTGATTATTTTTAGTTTTTGGCATTTGTATCACTACTATTGCAAGCAATAAGCTATATTCTTCTATCTCCTTTCCTATGTTCTTCTACTCTCTCTACTTTCCAACTTTGCAAGCATTGTAATCTTGTACAACCAAGAAGGAACTTTGTGTCTTTTATTAATGAATCTATGGAACTTTGTGTTTCTAATTGAATAGTTTTTCTATTTCTTACATGGTTAATTTATTCTTATTGAATGTGGACCTACTTTGGCTAATGCGTGTGAAATATGTAAGTCTACTCACAACATTAACCCCATTCTCTATCTCCCCATATCCTATTTACCTCTATTTAATTAAAATTCCTCCCTTGTATACTATACAAGTAGTTTTCCTGAGTTTAGTGGAGTATTCTTGTGTGATCCGTGACCTAACAAGTCACCCACAAAATTTAATTTTCTTGCACTAAATAAATGGGAGCATCCCCTTTCCTAAGAGGAGGGACCTAGTCCCATATTGTTGGTGAAAAATCACTAATTTTCCTTGGAGACAAATTATTTTTCTAACAATTTTTGGTGACTCGAGATGGGGAACAAATTTCCCTTGTACACCCTAGAAGGATCTCTAAAAATATAAAAAAATCATATGTATAAAACCCCATACAAATAAAAAAACTGGAAAATATCAAAAATACTATCTCTAAATGTTTAAGAGCCTTGTTGCAATCCTATTGAAAAATATGCACTTTTCATGGTTGCATTCCTATATAACATTCTAAGAATAACCGGAAGAAATAAGGTATACTCGAGTTGATTGTGAAAGTGGTGTTGTTGATCCCACATTTGAAGAACAACAACAAGCTGATTTTAGACTTTCTATTATTTAAGTAACAAGAAAAGTTATGCAAGAAATTATTCCTGAATTTGACCCTAAATTTCCTCTTAAAGATCCCATTGAAGAATAAATTATATAACTACTTGATATCCTTCCTCTAGAAGAAGAAAATAAGAACAAATTTCTTCACATGTGTCATGGGGATGGAATAACGGACCACTAGCTTTGGCTCCTCCATTGCATGAATTACCAAAAGGATCTAGAAATAACTTTCCCAAGTTCTATGAAGATATAAAACAATGTATAGATGTTATTATAGGAAATTTTACCACAGCATGTGGTGTTCTTGGAGTGGGACATGAATATTTTGTCATTTGAATATTCAGAGATTCATTACAAGATGTCGATGCGGAATGGTTTTAATACTTTTCACCTTGCTCAATTTCGATCGGGATGACATGAAAACTAGGTTTGAAGAAAGATTCAAGATAGTGGAAGATTCTCATTCCCTACTTACTCAATTATCCCATATGAATAAAGAACCATAAGATCCCATGAGAGAATATGTGGAAAATTTTAACAAGTTCATTAACAAAATTCCTATTGGTGCTCGTCCTACTACATATAATCAGAAAAGGTTCTTCATAAATGACCAATTACTGAAGTTGGGTTCATATTGTAGAGAGATCAACCTAAACACTTTGGATAATGCTAATTTTTTTTTATTGAAGTGGAATATGACCTTCCCATGCCAGGAAAGGTCAAGAACTACTCAACGAAGAGTAAAATCTAGTTCTCCAAAGATGAAGGTGTTGATCTCATTGCTATAAAAATTAGTCAATGATTTGACTACATTGAAGAAGCAAATTTATCAACATCCCTCATATCAAAATAAAAATAGGAATAATTTTTTTGGAGCACCCTAAAGGCTCACCTTGGAAGCTCTACCAGTTAATGTAGTATGTGGAACCTATGAAGATGAAGGAGAAGAAATTGTTGAATCAGAAATTGAAAGAGAAGAAGAAGATGGATATGCAAGAATTGGGTATTTTGAATACTCACCTAAAGATGATCCTGAAGAATCCATGGCTGATATGAATATCCACTCTTGTGTAGTGTTCACCCACTCATAAACATAAAAACAAGCCTCTTCTCCCACTACTCAAGATAAGCATTCAAATTCTCAAATGATGAATCTACAAAAACAAAAATAAAAGGAGGATCATCATTTCCCACTTCCATGGGGTCAACCAAGAAGAATCTTGAGACTACCTCAACCAAGACTCCATCTACCTCTTCGAGTAAGTCTCTTTTACTCCTCTTGTCAAATCATTTTTTGCTTTTGTTGATTCCAAGAATGCAAATCCTACTCATTTCAAGGTTTTCATTGTTCCTAATGTGCCTATCACTTCTTCATCTTTTGACATCATTGACCATGTCAAGAAATCCAAAATCTAAATTTCTGAATTGGAATACCTAATAACCCATCCCAAGTAATTTGATAAACTTTTCCAATTTATCAAAGGAAGTATTTCAAATTCATGTTCCAAAAATGCCATTACCAAAGAACCACTTCCTACTCTTAGTACCACTCCTTCTCAAAACCTTCTTACCTCCACATGCTCCACTTTTCAGAAGGTAGAACCTTTCTATCTATCCTTGCTGGTCAATGGGTATAAATTAAATAACTGAATTATTGACTTTGGTGCCTCTAACAATGTAATGCCCGCAAAACTTACTAAATCTCTTGGTATCACTCTCACCCCTGCTACAGCCATTGTTACTCCATGGAAACCAATGAAGTACATCTTTTTGGCCAGGTAAGGATGTTTAATTAGTATTTGTAGATTTTCTTGACAAGAAGATCACAATGAAAATACTTGTGGTAGACATGTCAGCTTCATATGGTATGTTGTTGAGTTGGAGTTTCTATCTGATGTTGGCGGAGATATATAGATGAATTGGTCATATCCCACCACACCCATTAATGGAAAAATTAATGAGTCCTTCCAATAAGGAAACTAAAATACATGGTTCAAAAACCAAATGACCTAAGGTAGGATATCCTATTTCGAGATTAAAGGTATGGAAACTTCTTCATAACTTCATATGTTGAGCTGACCATATTGATGGAGGAACACCCATGTGTGGGAGAGCCAACCGAGAAGTATCATGATGATTTTATTGTTAGGAAATAAGGGATAAAATATGTGGAACAATCCCTCACATAATCACAACAGTAGAAACTAATAAGCGAGAAAAATATTACAGATATCAAATAAAATTACAGAATAAAATAACATAACACAAAGACAATATTTAACGTGGTTCACCCAATTTGGGCTACGTCCACCAAGAATCACTTGCTCATATTTTATTACAAGCCACCACTCTCTCAATACAATATCCATATCTATTTGGAGCTATGCTTAACAAACTCTACAGAATTCACACCCAAATTCAAAACACATCTACGTAATGTTACATTATACCTACCATATACATAAAACCATATAAGTAGACAACTTCCTAAGCAGTTTTACAAAACAGTGGGTATTAAAACCATGGGCCAAAACCGTCCCATAAACCTATGGGTCAAAAATCCCGCCCATATGAGAAAAGCACGTTTCTTGATTGATCAGGCACGTTTTAAGGCCTGAAAAAAAAAAATTCGGGGTTGCGCTCACCGCTTCTACCCAAAAAGAAATAGGTAGTCCCGCATGTAACCTCATGCTCCTAAAGATGTTCCATTATTGTTCTTTTCATCCTTTTCGACACCCCATTCTCGTTACGGAGTTCCTGGAACCATCTTTTACCTACGAATTCCATTCTTAGAACAATAATCATCAAATTCATTGCTATAATACTCCCCTCCATTATCGACGACTGAGACATTTTAGCTTAAGACTGTTTCATTCTCTACCAAGGCTTTCCATTTAACAAAACTGTCACAAATACATCATATTTTTTTCTAATATAATAAACCCAAACTTTCCTTGTTGCATCATCAATAAAAGTAACATAATATCTTGAATCCCCAAGAGATGATACGAGCCGGTCCCCACACATTAGAATGCACCAGCTCTAATTACTCTCTTTCTTTGCAGTCCAACCTTGAGAAATCTTACTCGCTTTGCTTTTCCCATATATGCGGTCCTCACGAGAACTCCAAACCTATTTTTGTATATCCAGAAAATCCTTCTTTATGATCTTCATGCCCTTATGGCTCATATGACCGATCCTATAGTGCCACAATGTTGTATCTACTCAAGCCACAAGATTACAAAAATTAGTGCTATAAGTGGTTAAATACAAGGTTCCAACCTTCTTACCTCTTACCACCACAAGATCACCCTTGGTAATCGTACGTACCCAAAATTATAAGGTACTTATCTTTGCCGAAACAACGTAACACGTGCCCCAATGATGATACAAGTCTCCTCCCAAGGTGTTCGAGATCCGGAAAAGATCTCCAAGTGTGCGTTAACATCCCGCATGCCCCGCTTAGCCGCCGCATGCTTTGTTTTTCCCTTTTCCCCTATTTTCTTTGCCTTTTGCTTTTTCCTTTTTCCCTATAACCGCCACCCGCTCGTGGCAGCGGTCCTTTACGCATTTTCCGTAAATCTCTTTTAACATGACTCATGTAATTTCAGCATTTTACCAGACTTTCTTTCACCGCCATAAGCTTGCATTTATGATTCTGGTTCCCTGGAATAGTGTTTTACCATTGTTTATAGTTTAAGAGTTCTATTTGGTTTTTACCTTGGGTAAATGCAAATGCTATAAATAATTGGCTTGTGCTCAAGCAAATGGCCCCTCAAATTTGCCTCGAATTTCTCTTTTGCAATAGATTTAGTTTTCATTTTTCTTAGAGTTCTTAGTTTCTTTCATTACATGCCTAGTTAGTGTTGTTTTTTGTTAGGAAGCCACATATCCATCTTGTGCAAGTGTTGTTGACATTTTATCCAATCCATGGAGTAGAATAGTTTGTTTTCAATAGGAAGCCATTAAATTTGAGGTTTTCTTCTTCAAACAGGATAGTTTCGTGTTCGGACTTTTAATGTTGCATGAATGGGAATAAATCCCGCTAGGAATTGCATAAGCCAAGCTCGTACTCTTGCTATCCCTCTCCTACTCGCATTGTATTCGGTCCGTATCTTGAGCTGCCTTTATCCCAATATCTACTTTATTGATGCTAGCATTACATGCTTTTCTGGATCCACGTGGACACGAAGGAATGAGGAGATCACACTGAGGGGACAAGATCACATACACCATCGATTCGCCACTTTCTGCGAGAATCCAGGTTCTAGCTTTCAAAGTTCTAGTTAGAAACATATCAAATAAAGTAGCCAATCACTTTATTTCAGTCAATTCTACTCTCGATATTGCCAGGGAGGCTGTGGGGATTGATAGTTTCTGAGAAACTATGATTCACTCCTCACTTCTGAGGTAGGATCGAGAGCCTTGCAAATAGATTAAGTCAATTATTTCATTGTTTAGAATAGGTTCAAAATTGCACAAACAAATAACTACACTCGGTTATCTTGTTTGTTTTAATTTCATCATTAGATTAATTGTCAAAATTCTAGGTATGATAAAGCAGTTGCTCTTTTAAAATTTCCTTCATAAAAGTTCATCAGAAAATACAAAAAAAGAAGAGAGAAATCATATATGCTATAGATATACTTCACGTAGTTAAATTTTATTTTGCTATAGTTTGTTTTACATTGTTACTTTTGTATGACAATCATGGGACCTAGGGAGCCCAGAGAATACGTATTCTAGCCAATCGTGCCCCAACCCAATCTCATCACAGCAATAACTGATATAGATCAAAATATTAGGATCCAAGTCTTCCGAACAATGGTAAGCTTGTGACAAATCAATTCCCGGTTGAGCAGATTAAACATAGAAGGCGACCAAGTGCACACATTTTGGTCAAATCAACAAAATTACAGATTACCTAGGTAAACATCCATATGATTTGTAGAAGGCATTTGAAAGAGAGCAAACATTTGGTTGTGATCCTTTGGTCCCATGCAATGGGACACAGGAGACACCCTCACGGATATAGATACTAGCCTTAAGGATTCAAGTTGCACGAACGCCTATAAGATATTCTAAGAAGATCACACACAGTTATTGATTCTAAATATAGAAGCGGAGAAAGCATATGATTACTGGGTGTTAGGGATTAGGAACTAATTCTTCACATGACCATAGCAGGACCGCAACAAATATGAATATATGGTTGTGATCCACAAATCCCGCAACCCAACGAATCCATAAGTCAATCAGCCATAGACACTGGCCTATGCACACTAGTATTCAGATCCACTCCACTTCCACCTATCATCATCAAACAATTATCCTTACTAGATACAACAGATAACAAAGCTAGAGAGTTCTGGACTAAGCCAGAGAATCGTCCATAGAGTCAACTATATTTACCATCCACCATATGACCTTATCCGGAGACATATACAAAACTATCCCAGGTCATTTTCCACGTATTCCACAACCCATAGATCGAATCATGCCAGAGCTCGATATTGATTGGAGCCTTCGAGCAGTCATCCTTGTTGATCGATCTATCACACCATTTCAAGTTAGGAGGGCCTTCTTTGCCTTAGATTCGCAAGTTCCACTAGTGCGTATTGAAGACATTAGATTGCCTAACTAGTTTTTCTGCATCCCATACATATTCCATCCCCACCAGTTGTCTCGGCATGACCTCGGGAGGTTAGGTGTGAGGAAGAGTTACTTGTAGATTCCCATGCTTGCATGTCACTTTTCCATCGTACAAAATTGGTGAACCCGACGTGAAACTTTCTACTTTCTAATCTGGAGTCATATTTCTACTGGTTCTTTCAAATTAAAAACGATTCTTTCATCTTTACTACCTCATTAGCTTTCACCATCACCTTCACTCCTTCCCATTATTCTGCGGGTATTCATATACCCCGAATATGTCGGGATTCGATGCATATGGCAGCCCCTCTTGGGCCTTGAGGCATACTACGCCCAACAAAATAGGCAATCATCACCCTCACTCTCAGTATGGGGTGACAACTACTCAACTAACCAATTGTCAACACAAACTCCAAGGATCAAATATAACTCATCTTTTCAAACTGAGGAGTTAGATCAGCTCGCTCAAACGCAACAAACAGAGCCTTCAGGCTCGAATAATATGATGTTCACCGGAGAATCTGGTTCATCTCCTCAAGTGCTGCTTAGACCACAAATTAGTAGACAATCAGACTCATACCTGGGTTTAGATGATGAACATTCGGTACATTATGCCAGGAACGACCAACATTCTCAAAGTATGTACCCACCTATAGGAGGTTTACAAACACAACCTGAAACCTCTTTCCAAGAAAATACCTCCATACCACGTCATATAGGAAATGCCCTCGGGGAAACTTGGCAGGGCAGCGATCAGTTCATAGCAGGATATCACATGCCTAAGCAACACCATGATATACAAAAAACGACATCAAGGAAAAGTATTGTGACTTCACCAAATGAAGTCATTTCAGCTCTAGTAGAAAAGGTTAGGGAGTTAGAACTTACCCAAACAGGTCAAAATTCTCAATTCATGCAAGCAGGAAGTTCCAATCCTCCACACCATCCTAGCCAAGTAGACCTCCTCACAGGAGTAGGCACGTTAGGCATGACTCCTCAGTATTCACAACAAACGCCAACTAGACCCACCATCTCTAACACTATTCCTCTTGGTCTAGTACAAAACAATCCATTCCTAGACAATACCCCGTCATACTTAAACATGTACTCCAAATCACCACAAGGGGATATGTTCTCCTCTCTCGGCATGTTTTCTCAAACACAGGTGTTTCCTTATGCCCCTACCAACACATACGCTACGCCATCTCAACAACCCATTCCACCTCCACTCCCTCAGCAAGCACCATCAATGGTCGAAACATATGCGATAGGGACCTATTTAGAATATTTGAAAGAGCCCTTAGATTTCACCATACGAAGTGTCATGCTTCCAAGACCTCTTCCCGATTTACCCAAATACAAAGGCGAGGGAGATCCAAACACACATATCAAAGCTTACGCTATAGCCATTCGAGAACTACTCCCATGGGATGGGGTTGTTGCTAAGATATTCCCAAAAACCTTGGAAGGCATCGCTCTCGATTGGTATTATAGAATACCTGAGGCTTCCATCCATTCGTTCAAGCAACTCATGTTAGAATTCATCAAGGCCTTTGACATGAACAAATTATTAAGGACAGGAATCAGGGAATTCTTACACATCAAGCAAGAACACAATGAATCTGTCGCCCATTTCATCCAAAGGTGGCGTACAGTTCTTTATTCTTCGGAAAGTGCTCCAAACATGGATCAAATGGAACTATGTGATTTATTCCTTCATTCTCTTAGTAGAGAGGTGAAGGAAGAAGTCTAGAAGTTCCCATTAAGAACTTACGATGAAGTACTTGAGAGTGCTCTTCGAATAGATCAAGCAAAGCAATTGATAGTGGTCGCAAAACATATGGAGAAAATGGGAGGTTAGTCACCTCCAACCAGAACACTACAACTTATCCTACTACCACGAACGTCAATCAAGGACCTAAAATCCTTAATAAAAATCGGGGTGTAACAACAGATGGAGTAACCGACCAGCCTAAAAAGGTAAATGTTGTCAATACTCCATCACAAATAAACAACCAACGAAACAACAACTTTACCCCGACAATCAATACAGTGGATTTTAACCATCCACAACAACAACAACAACAACGGCAAAATCCCACACAGGGTCCAAGCCAAAATTCAACTAGGTACCAAAACCATAATTCAAACCAAAGACAACAAATGCAAAATTTTAATCCTAATAGACAACGGTTTGATCAAAATTTTGGGCCACAATATCACCAAACCAACAAACTAGGAATTACAATCCTAATTCGTATTGTGGTTTCCACAAAATTCGAGGCCATGACACTAGAATGTGCCGTGACTACAATAAATTCATGCAACGCTTGCCAGATGAACAAAGACAACTTTTCATGGATATGTTTCGCAGATCCTATGTCACCAACATCAAATACTTTTTGAGGGGTAGTTCCCCTCAAAACGCACCCCACGAAGATCTTTAATGATCCACTCCCAAATCACGATAACAACAAGGCTAAATCTAATCGGGACGAACAAGAGTGTAATGACAGAAACAATGATCATGAAGCTTTAACCTCGCTAAATCCATTAGTTTGCGCCACAACTAGGAAGTCACCACGACCTAAGATAGTCGGTTTAGTAGAGTTATCGCCGTTACCCATCCCAAGCTATAACAAGGACGAGAGTATTTCTCTCGGCCAAGTCCAAGCCACCGCCGAAGTGACAGATAACATCCAACAAATAGTAAACCTGTGGGTGCCTATGATTTAATTAATGACCTAACAAAACCTTCTCGCACATTTCATTTTTAGACTTACTAAAGAACTCTCCTACTCTGAGGATGCTCTTTTAGAAGCATTAGGTTTAGGTCATTTAATTAACATCACTCCATCTCTGAAACATAGGTAAATCATATAGACTTTGATGTTCATCCTCCTGGGGGCGGCGGATAGGGATGTCGAATTCATATTCGAGATAAACAAAATGCCAAAAAATGTTGAGATTGCACGTCAAGGTGATCCACCTTACATTTGCAAGTATGGGTTTATAACAACTATGTAAAGCATGCAATGATAGATGATGGGGCAGCGGTTAACATAGTCCCCTTCTCTTTCCTTCAAAAGCTAGGGTATGGAGAAACCAATTGTTCCACAACTCGAAACACACTAAGGGGCTATGATAGCCTTAAAGCCACCTCGGTTGGAACTATAATATTACCAGTCACCTTAGGACCCAAAACCATCTTTGTGAGTTTTATATTATAGATGGGAAACTAACTATAATATGATCCTCGGCCGACCATGGATACACCGCATGAAGGCAATCCCTTCTACGCTATTTCAAGAAGTAAGGTTTTTACACTTAGGAAAGATATTTATAGCCAAAGGTGATCCAAAACCATTCGATGTACACCTAGCTGACTTAAAGAAAAGACCAGGCATGCAATCGGAGTTTGAACTCCCAACAAACCAACTTAATAAACCTACCGACACAAAACCAAAAGAAAAGTTGGTACCTACGACAGATCTTGAAACTATGAGCCTAGCCAAGGCAACCCCAACCCCCAAAGATGAGGCTAACACTGTAGAAACATTATCATTAGGAACTATTGCAAAAATCATTGAATTGATAGAACAAGATCTACCAATGTTCTTACCATTTGATTCTGTAGGCGTGGGATATTCCCTGGGTGTTGGTTCTCTCCCAGTGGTAGATCTCTGCATGGTAGAGGTAGAAGATGTTAACACAACAAATATCCCAACATCTATACTCCCAGCTAAATATTGGACTCTCCATTTTGATGGGGCTAGATGTCGTTATGGAGCTGGGGCAAGTATAATCTTTACTTCTCCTAAGGGAAAGTCCTACCATTTGCCTTTAAACTAAATTTTGAATGCACAAACAACGGTCGTTGAGTTCAAAGCCCTCCTCCTTGGCCTCATCTTAGCTAAGAGAATTGGTGTTGATAACATCAGAGTCTTAGGAGACTCACAATTGGTAGCAAACCAAGTCTCTGAGATATATGAAACCAAAGCCGAGCACTTACAACTTTACAAAACAACTATATTGAATTTAAGCAAGGAGTTTGACTTCATATCAATTGAAGCAATCCCACGAGAGAAAAATCTTCTCGCTGATTCAATAGCAACTTCAACATCACATTTTACTCCAAGCAATAAGTTAGAGGATACCCGTTTCATGGTATCCCTTCGTGATGAACCATTGATAAAAACAATGACAAATTCTCTTTTAAATGGAAATGAAAACAAATCTACTATCCTAGACCACATTGATAGTGATATGGCCACTCTGAATTACTTAAACACCTATGCGGCATTACATCTCTCCTATCATATGATAGATTTGTCCTTAATCCCACATTCGTCTTCCTACTTCGGAAATCCCATGATGGAGCTTCCCTCGCAAATGGAACCTAGCATATACATAGTAGAAAATGGGGATGATTTGGATTTACCTCCAGCCCCACCTAAGTTTGAAGAAGGTAATGCCTCTTTAATCGAAGAAACAATTGATATTAACATCGGAATGGAAGATGAACCAAGGATATTGAAACTAGGATCCTCGTTAACCCCAGAAGAAGTAGAAATACACACTCGGATCCTCAAAGAACATCAGAAGGCTTTGCATTTAATTATAAGGAAATGACAGAGTTACACCCCACATTGTGGTGCACAACCTCGTCACTAAATCAGATGCTGCAAAACCAATTAAACAAAAATCGAGACCGATGAAACCCAAAGTAGCTCTCATGGTAAAAGAGGAAGTAATGAAACTCCTCTAAGTAGGATTCATCAAACCAGTTGATTACTCTCAATGGGTATTTAATATCGTTCCCATTCTCAAAAAAATGGAAAGATACATCATCCGCATAGACTTCCGAGACATTAACAAAGCGTGTCTAAAGACGACTTCCATTACCATCCATTGACATCATTGTTGATGTGACATTTGGATTTGAACTTTTGTCTCTCATGGATGGATTCTCGGGATACAATCAAATAAAATATCTGAACAAGATCAAGCTAAAACCACGTTTATAACTCCTTGGGGAACTTATTGCTATGTTATTATGCCATTTGGTCTCAAGAACGCTTGTGCTACATACCAGCAAGCTATGACATATATATTTCATGATCTAATTCATAAAATCGTGGAATCCTACATAGATGACTTGTTGGCTAAGGCCAAGAAGCGTTGTGACCATCCGGAAGTACTCCGCATCATTCTTTCACGTCTGATAGAATACGGAGTCACGCTAAATCCAGAAAAATGCATCTTTGGTGTAACAGGAGGGAAGCTCCTAGGTTACATCATATCGTCATGAGGGATAGATGTTGACCCAACCAAAATTGGCTGTCCTCGAAATGGTCCCACCTTCGGATGAATCTGGAATCAGGTCATTTCTCGGAAAACTTGGTGCAATCCGGAGATTCATCCCGGACTTAAGTTTCGCCATTCATCCAATCAACAATCTACTCAAGAAAGATTATAGTATTGATTGGACCAAATCTGCAATGAAGCTTTTGATGCAGTTAAGTGCATTTCTGTTATCACCACCTACGCTAATGCCACCTAAGCTAGATCGCCCATTAATTTTATACTCGTGAGCTACCAATGTCTCGCTAGCCTGTATGCTGGCTCAAGAAGATGATGACAAGAGAGAACGTGTGATTTATTTCATTAGCCGAACGTTGCTCGACTATGAAACACGTTATACACAAGTAGAACGAGAATGCCTCGCCATAGTCTTTGCAACCAAACGCTTAAGACATTATATGCTAAATCAAGAAACAAGGGTCATGGTAAAAATAGACCATTTACGAACTTTTCTCACACAAGGGTCCTTATCTAAAAAGGCTGGATGTTTTATAACCTTAATGGGAGAATTCGAATTAACATTTGTAAATCAGAAATCCCTTAAGGGAAAAATCATCGTGGATTGGTTAGCTGATAACCCATTAGATGGAGGTGATCTAGTAGATTTGGATTTTCCAGATGAGTGCGTATACTACATTGAAACCAGACCTCCTATCTCTCGAGTGTCCCCTGGTACACTAATATCATTAATTATATTGTGGACCATACGTATCTCAAAAGGGCTACACCACAACACAAAAGGTGGTTACGCATTATCGTAGCAAAATACGTCATTATAGAGCAAGTGCTCTATCGGAAAGTGTTCGATGGAATGCTTCTAAGATGTGTCGACATAGAAGAATCCAAGAAGATTCTCCATGAATCTCACAGTGGAATGTGTGGAGGCCACTTCGGTGGCCATGCCACCACTCGTAAAATACATCGAATGGGCTATTTCTGGCCCACTCTAGAACATGACACAAAGAGAGTTTGTACGCAGTGTCATAAGTTCCAAGAATTCTCCCATGAGATCCACATGCGGCGCAAACTCTACAACCAATCGCGACTCCATGGCCCTTTTCTACATGGGGCCTAGATTTAATAGGGAAATTCTCTCCCTCATCTACAGACGACCATAATTTTATAATCACGGCCACCGAATATTTTACCAAGTGGGTAGAGGCTATGCCTCTTACTACTGTATGCCGAGCTCTGTAATCGCCAAGTTCATTTTGAACCAAATCATTTGCGGTATGGTATCCACGTGGAAAATCATTATCTGAGAATAATGGAACTCTTTTAAGAATGAGGTCGAGTTTATGAATTGTGTAATAAATTTAAAATAAGCCATCATACGGCTTCTAATGTCCTCAACGCCTACGGATGGTATTTACGAATCGAAAAATAAAAACTAAAAGCCATTCTCCTTAAAATGGTGAAAGAAAATAAACGAGATTGGAACTTGAAGTTATATCGGGCCTTATGGGCTCCAACCTCAAATCGAACACCAGCGCGTGATCCTTTCTCACTAGTATTTGGGATGCGTGGAGGCGGTTCTCCCCTTGAGGGAAATTTCGTGTATCTCCGTATTTCATTACAAGGGATTATGGATGAAGATGAATATAGAAGAACATCGATTCTACGGCCAAACTAGAATTCTCTAGATGAAGCTAGGTTAGATGTTTGAAACAATGGCATAGAGCCTATGTTGACCGGATGATAGGTGGAAGTCGGAGTAGTTTGAAATTCTATGAATGCGACATATATGAAGGTGATCTAGTCTAAGACTGTGGATTTGTTAGATCGCAAGAAGGATTTGAAGTCACAGGAAGTTAGACCCAAATGGTTGGGCCCATACCTGGTCATGAAGGACTATGGAATTCCTAATCCCTAGTATCCAAAATTGTATGCTTTCTCGGCTTCTACGTTTAGAGTGTAATAAATGCCCCAATTTGATAGAGTCTCTTCAAGGTGTTCGGGATCCTAGAGAAGCTTTATCGGGTATGCGTTAACATCCCACATGACTAAAGGATAGCCCCGCGTGCTTTGTTTTCCCTTTTTCCTCTTTTCTTGGCTTTTGGTCTTGATGACGAAACCGCCGATTCGACAAGCAAGGCGGTTGGTCGTGGCGTATTTAACGCTTTCTTTTGCGCTTAACCGCGTGAAATATCACGACTCACTAGCTTTCTCTTGCGGAAGACTTGAGCATGCATTAATGTTTTGGTCCATATCAGTGTTTTTCCTTTGTTTATTGTTTAGGAGTTCAATTTGATTTTGGTTTTGAGTGTTGGAATTCCTATAAGTCCCATGGTTTGTGTTCATGTAAATAATTTTGAACAAACGATCTTGGTCTAAATTTAAGTGGGTTTTGTAAGAATTTATATGGAGTTTTGATCACCATTTTTTTTTTAGAGTCTAAATGAATTTTAGTACTTATTTAGCATGCTAGAATTGATAACTAAACTAATCTTTAAAATAAACAAAATAGTCGAGTGTAGCCCCTCATTCTTGTTTAAAAACTCATCACTTTTAGTAGTTCAATTTCTAGTTTGCTTAAGTTTGATAGTTTAAATCTTTTACATGCTTAGTTGCATTTACTCACTGTTGGTAAGCCACAGATCCAACTTGTGCAAACATGAATATTGCTTTTGGAGTAGAATAGTTTAGGCAGCCATTAAAGTTGCAGGTTTTGCTCTTCATTAACTACTTTATTTGATACGGGACGCATTTAACTAAAATGATTGAAAGAGAACCAGGTTTTAGGAATTGCATAGGCAAGCTCGACTATGTGATCTATCCCCTCCTATCCGTGATTCTATTTCTTTCGTGTGAATCATGTGGATCAGAAAAGCGTGTAATGCTGTCCATTGATCCAAATATCTATTTGTTGATGCAAGCATTACACGCTTTTACGGATAGAACGATGAGAGGGATAGCGAGGAGATCGAGCTTGGGGACAAGAACACACACACCGGGTCGGATTCGCCATGCGAAAAAGAGGTTCCATCTTTCAAAGTTTTAGTTAGAACTTATCAAATAAAGTGCAACTTTAATCGCTTTATTTAAGTTATTTCCATTCTCGATATTGCCGGGAAGTTGTGGGGATTGATAGTTTCAGAAACTATGATTCATTCCTCACTTCTAAGGTAGGATCGAGAATCTTGCTAAATAGATTAGTTAAGTTGTTTAGAATAGATATACAAAATTGCTATCAAAAAGCTAACTCGGCTATTTTGTTTGTGAACGTCATTAGTTTAAAATTCTAAATATTTTTAGATAGCTTCTTTCTTATAAACAAGAAAATACAAAAAAAAAAAGAAATTATATATGCTTAGAAGTGTACTTAGATTTTACTTTATTATAGTTTGTTTCATTACCTTTGCTTTTGCATGACCAATTACGGGACCTAGGGAAACGGGAATACATTGGAAAACACTATTGGCCGAAATCCCAAATCGTAGTGCGGTAAATGAAATTGACCAAAACCTTGAAGATACAAGTCTGGAAAAAACAACAACAGGACTTCCACCGTCAGATCTGAGACCACCGGTTGAGAGGGTTAAGTAAACGAGAGGCCGACGCAAGCACACACATTTTGGTCAAATCAACCAAAAACTAACTACAGTTATCCTAGAAAACATGGGGGCAAAGTGGGGCAGAAGGATTTGAAAGAGAACAAATATTCGGGTGCGATCCTTTAGAACACCAAATGACGCCGGAGACACCCTCGTATCATATAGATACCACTTAAGAATTCAAGTTACCTTAGAACAATTTGAGGTACGAGAAAATCACACAAGTCATTATCTCGAGATAATGGAACTTCTTTTAAGAATGACTAGGGTTAGAACTTGATCTCACGTATGAAATTTAAAATAAGCCAGAGTCTACGGTTGTGATACCCTCAAATCCCACACCTAACGAATCTACAAGTCGTTAGATATAAAACGGCCTAAAATTCATTCTTTAAAAGTATTTGAAATAAAACAACTCGAGATTGGCACTTGAATCATCATTCGGCCTTATGTCCCCTAGAACTCAATAAGCTAACAAAGCTAGAGAATTTTGGACTAGGCCAGAGAATCGTCCAAGAGTTGACTATATTCACCATATGACCCTATGGGGAGAAAATACACGAAACCAAGGGTCATTTTCCACGATGAACAACCCATAGATCGAATCACGCCTCGAGCTCGATATTGATTGGAGCCTAGATGAAACTAGGTTAGATGATTGATCTATCACACCATCCAAGTTAGAAGGGCCGGATGTGCCTTGGCGCAAATACCATTAGTGCGTGTAAGACATTAGACGACACTAGTTTGAAGGTGATTCTACCCCCAAGGCTAGACTCGGCACGATCGGGAGAAGACCGGGGCGAAGGAAGGAAGTTCACTAAATGGTTGATTCTCACAAGTCATTTGTTGCTTTTGGACGATACGGTGCATACCTCTTATGTACGCTGGAAGGTGAGGAATTTGGTGAAAGCAGTCAATTCCCTACACCTCAAGCGGTTCTACGTGTAAGCAACTAGCATTAGCATTATTTATATATTACATTTACATTGCATCTTCATATAGATTAAGATCATTTTGTCCGCTTGTTTTGTACACAAATTGTGATCAAGGAATTTATTCTCAAAGCAATTCATTACAAACTCATGATGTTGGTGGCATAAACACTCTTTAATCATACTTCTCCATTTTCATGATATCATCAAATATCTCTGGAATCATTTTATCAAATAAAGCTAGACATGACAAAGTCTTAACGGTACCCATGCAAAGATCTGCAGGTTTATTCTCACTTTTGGTTTCTTCTTAGGATAGGTGTCTTGCCTATGGTTTGTTCTAGAAGCTTCATGGTGTCACATCTATCCCATATGTATATCTCTTTGGAAATAAACACATACTGACATTTTACTCAAGTAAACAAGTCAAATATTGATCAAATAGAAAATTTTAATTTTACACATTTCCTTGCCCCATCAACCTTTGGTGATGAGTTTCGTCTCTTACTAGTGACGTAGGGTTGGGGAAGGATGGAAATGCCCTTACTCACCTATGGTTTTTCAACGATGATAAACCCACGCTTCTTACTAGTAGCATGGGGCAAAGTGTGGGGGTCCTCTTGACAAACAAATGCAAAAGGTCATACACAAACAATTCAAATCTCGAAGTCTTTAAGTCAAAAACAAATGAATCGGATGTCCAAAATTCCAAAAGAGTTAAAATCCTAAAAACCCATATTTTGTCTACTATGTGGCCATCTGGATCTAAAGTCTAGATAAACCGTAAAGCAAGTTGCATCCAAAACTATGAAGTCACTCGAGTGGAGTGGGCTTGTGGTATCCTAATTTGGTTCCACCAAAGCTTTGTCATCTTTCATCAATATCATTTCAACACATCTCATAAATTGAGCCCTTCCCGACTCTCGGTGATAAGCCCTCGCATCTTACTAGTTACGTGGAGTTGGGGGTAGGGGCAGGTTTATTTGCTCATCATCTTGGTTTATATTCATCACTTTGCCAAAACAAATATGAAGTATCAAAATTTCTTAAAGAAACTAAGATTCGAAATCACATCATATCTACATTATCATATATCAGCATCATGAAATACAAAAGGAAAGTAAAACACTTGCATCATTTGTTCACCATTGCATACATTCTAAAAAGCATATAAACATACATCATAGTATACATGAGGAAACTGGAAATAGAAAGTAAGCCATGAATGCCAAGGTTTTGATCCAAAAAGAATATATATATATGAATGATCAAAGTTTCTATACAATGCCATCATGCACTAAGCATGGTCAAAACACTCAAAGAGCCCGGGATATACAAAAGAATGTATCATACAAAATCTAGGAGAGCCAAGTGGCTTCTCAATCCCTATGAGACCCCTCTGAAGGTGCACACCCATGCCTAGGACTCGGCTACGCCGGCACTCTGAGTGCACGGAGGGCTCAGGATCCCGAGGGGCAGCCGCAGTCTCACCACGAGAATGGCTCCTCATCAAGCGCTCGGCCGTCCTATACCCCGCTAACTCTGTGTGGAGAGTCGATACCATCCTGGCCACATGCCGAGGCCAGGGGAAAAGACATCGGTATGCACCGGCTGCCGAGGCTCCCCGGCATCTGAGCACAACTCGCACGGGTCCTCTCCATGGGGATCATCAGGGTATCAGTGCATACCCTACGAATCAAGTCCCGCCACTCATCGGCGGTCTCTGCAAACAAAGGAGAAAACAAATTAGAAACCAAACAAGAGATTAGAAATACAGGATAAAACAAAAGGAGAGATAGCAACTAAGGAGATCCTAACTAAAAACAAACATTAAAAGGA
Organism: Taxus wallichiana var. yunnanensis; assembly: GCA_018340775.1. Taxonomy (NCBI): domain Eukaryota; kingdom Viridiplantae; phylum Streptophyta; class Pinopsida; order Cupressales; family Taxaceae; genus Taxus; species Taxus wallichiana. Next base: position 667,040,071 of record CM031236.1, read on the forward strand.
GAGAGGGTAACTTACTCGGATCACCAGGCCTCCAGGATGGATCTATAGGATCAACACCTACCATGGATGCCGCCACCGACTGAGGGGCTGCTCCTGTGGCTAGAGCAACGTAGCGCCCCACAACAGACTCATCCTCCCCATGGCCCTAGGAGAGTGGCTCCTCTGAAACCAGAGTCACTCTCTCTGCACTCTGCTCGGCCCTCTCCGCCTGCATGATATCCTGAGTGTCATGCCACTCAGGATCACTATCCTCCTCTCCTCCTCTATCTCTCCCCCTGTAAACTCCTCAGACTCGAAGTCTATGTCAATGGGGTCATCGCTGCTATGGGCAGGACCCACTGCAATCTAAAGCAAGGGTTCCGAGGTGCACCGGCTCTCCCCAGCACATACTATCCATCCGGCCGCAATAGGAACACCGGGAGTAACCACTATCCAACCCGGCCTCTAGGCCCCCTCGGCCTCTCGGACCTGATCTATATGGCGCTACGGGGAAGCATGCCCATATAGGGTAGGCCAAACTACTGAGGAACTCAGCCAAAGGGGTGTATCTCCACTCGCCCCACTCTATCAATAAGTTGCCCTGTGGTGGAGTAGGAGATCAAAGTAAGAGCCTCCTCACCCCATATACCTGCCATAGTCTGATATGGTGTGGCCTCCATGTCGGCAGTGGTCAGAGAAGCAACTGGCTGATGAGGTGCTTGGAGCACCGACATATCTTTCCATCTAGCTGCCCTCACAGCTCGGGATCTGCCACCTCTACACCTCTGCCGTAGGGGATGAAGTGCTCATAGACCCAACTCATGACTAGGGTCGGGTGGCTCAAGGACTGCCCCTGTAAACGGACTACCCTGTATAAATCATGGTAGGTGGTCCCAAGAATGTCTACTCCCCAGGCATATATCCGGCCATGTCCCTCTATCTGTGCAATGATGGGGGACCAGCAATATAACAATGTATCTCCTCCCTTGTCCCCGATCAGTCTCGAGGCAAGGATCCCCATAATGGCCTAGCGAAGTAGGGGGATGGGAAAACTAGGAATGGATCGAACTCTAACCCCTTCTTCGACCCCGTGGAGATGACTGCATCTCCCATATATGAAGCCCACTGTGCTATCTGGGCCCGTGAACCTGTTGTCTCAAGGGTGAGACGTCTCCCAATAATCGGGACCCCCAGAATGTGATAGACATCCTCCAAAGTAATGGTCCACTCACCGCATGACCCACAGTAATCGGAAGGTGTTCGATCAGAATCCCAATATGAGAACAAGTCACAAATAATGTGACTGGATGGTGTAAATGTGGGGCACGCGTGATATACGCAGTATCCCACCCGTTGAAGAGTATCCTCCTCATCCCGTGAGAGGGCATCTAACACTCCCAGGAGCCAATCACACTCCCTCTCTTGGCTCCACCGGATATACTCCTCTCTCACCTACATACACCCAAAAACACACAAAACAGAGCAAATTAGCATCCAAATAATACTAGAAAAATCATGAAAACATGTAGAAATGCTAAAAATGCAAAAACAATCTCAAACAGATGTTCTTTTGGCATTCTGTGCGAAACCACCGCCCTGAGCAGGGAGGCAGTTTTGTAACCGCCGCCTTAAGGGCGATGGTCGTGTAACCGCCGCCCTGGGCAGGGCGGTGGTCGTGGCCCGAAAACCCACGCGGGTTTTTAAACCTAAAAAGCCTAAAAGCACTAAAAAACAACCATTTTACCTAAAAACAAAGCCTACCCAGTAGGCGCCCCCTAGATGGACCTTTTAACACTAACATTTTCAAAAATTACCCCCCCACGACAAAGATTTTAGCATTTCAAAATTAAGGGGGTAAAAAGGATAAATTGAAGAAAACTAACCTATGATCTCGTGGGTCGATGTTCCGCTCATGGAGGCATGATCACTATCCGTCATAGACATTTTGACTCTACTCACGCAAGAAACCGTCACCGTGGGTTCCAGAGCTCAAAATCAATCAAATCAACTCGTGCAAATGAATAGGAAAATGGGCCCACTTTCATATATATAGCACCCTGATTCATTTTAAATGCCTTTTTCACAGGTTTGGAGCGCCAACGGAGGTAAGTTCTTATCCCCACACAAATGGTACATTCTCATTTCCTATTGTTTTAGCGTTTATTTTCCAAACTATTGTGTCTATCTGCACTTGAGTTCACTTTTCGTTTTGCAGGTAGCGGGAATTTTGGATGGCGTCATTTCTACACATGGACGTATCAGGTATAACTTCTAACTTCCCATTTCGGGACTGCCATACTTGGACCCACCGTTTACGCCTCTTCATGGCTAAAACACTTCTCCGAGGGGGCAATATGTGCGTACACAAAATTGTAAGGTATCAGATCTTTGAAACAACGTAACACGTGCCCCAATGATGATACAGGTATCCTCACAAGGTGTTTTGGATATGGGAAAGATCTCCAAGTGTGCGTTAACATCCTGCATGCCCCGCTTAGCCCCCGCGTGCTTTGTTTTTCCCTTTTCCCCTCTTGCTTGGCCTTTTTCTCTTGGTGACAAAACCACCACCCCGCTTGGGTGGCGGTCCTGTAACCACCGCCTTGCTCGAGGTGGTGGCGGTCCTTTATGCATTTTCTAGAAAAGCTCTTTTAACACGAATCACATAATTTCAATGTTTTACCAGCTTTCTTTCATCGCCATAAGCTTGCATTTATGATTAGTTCCCCTGGAATAGTGTTTTACCATTGTTTATAGTTTAAGAGTTCTATTTGGTTTTTACCTTGGGTAAATGCAAATGCTATAAATAGTTGGCTTGTGCTCAAGAAAATGGCCCCTCAAATTTGCCTCTGAATTTCTCTTTGTAATAGATATAGTTTTCATTTTGCTTAGAGTTCTTAGTTTCTTTCATTACATGCCTAGTTAGTGTTGTTTTGCTATTAAGAAGCCACATATCCATCTTATGCAAGTGTTGTTGACATTTTATCCAATCCATTGGAGTAGAATAGTTTGTTTTCAATAGGAAGCCATTAAAGTTGCAGGTTTTGTTATTCAAACAAGATAGTTTCAGGTTCTAGACGTTTCATGTTGCATGACTCGCAATAAATCCCGCTAGGAATTGCATAAGCCAAGCTCTGTACTCTTGCGCTATCCCTCTCCTACTCGCATTGTATTCGGTCTGTATCTTGAGCTGCCTTTATCCCAATATCTACTTCTGTTGATGCTAGCATTACACGCTTTTCGGATCCATGTGGACACGAAGGAACAAGGAGATCACATTGAGGGACAAGATCACATACACCATCGGATTTGCCACTATTCGCATAGAATCTAGGTTCTAGCTTTCAAAGTTCTAGTTAGAAACATATCAAATAAAGTAGCCAATCACTTTATTTCAGTTCAATTCTACTCTCGATATTGCTAGGGAAGTTGTGGGGATTGATAGTTTCGATAAACTATGATTCACTCCTCACTTCGAGGTAGGATCGAGAGCCTTACAAATAGATTAAGTCAATTATTTCATTTGTTTAGAATAGGTTCAAATTGCACTGACAAATAACTACACTCGGTTATCTTGTTTGTTTTAAATTCGTCATTAGATTAATTTTCAAAATTCTAGGTATGATAAAGTAGTTGCTCTTTTAAAATTTCCTTCATAAAAGTTCATCGAGAAAATACAAAAAGAAGAAGAGAGAAATCATATATGCTATAGATATACTTCACGTAGTTAAATTTTATTTTTCTATAGTTCATTTTACATTGTTACTTTTGTATGACAATCACGGGACCTAGGGAGCCCAGGGAATAGGTATTCGAGCCAATCGTGCCTCAGCCCAACCTCATCATAGCAATAAGCGATATAGATCAAAATATTAGGATCAAGTCTTAGAACAAAGTAAGCTTGTGACAAATCAATTCCCCGGTTGAGCGGATTAAACATAGAAGACGACCAAGCGCACACATTTTGGTGAATCAACCAAATTACAAATTACCCTAGGTAAACATCCATATGACTGTAAATGCGTTTGAAAGAGAGAAAACATTTGGTTGTGATCCTTTGGTCCCACAAAATGACCATAGGCGCAGGAGACACCCTCATAGATATAAATACGGCTTAAGGATTAAGGTTGCACAAACGCCTGTAAGATATTCTGAGAAGATCGTACAGTTATTGATTCTAAATATAGAAGCGGAGAAATCATACGATTACTGGGTGTTAGGGATTAGGAACTAATTCTACGCATGACCATAGCAGGACCGCAACAAATATGAATATACGGTTGCGATCCACAAATCCCTGCAACCCAACGAATCCGTAAGTCAATCGAGGCATAAACACCGGCCTACACACACTAGTATTGAGATCCACTCCACTTCAACCTATCATCATCAAACAATTATCCTTACTAGATACAACAACTAACAAAGCTAGAGAGTTCGGACAAAGCAGAGAATCGTCCATAGAGTCAACTATATTTATCATCCACCATATGACCTTATCGAGAGACACACAAAACTATCCCGAGTCATTTTCCACATATTCCACAACCAATAGATCGAATCATGCGAGCTCGATATTGATTGGAGCCTTGAGAAGTCATCCTTGTCGATCGATCTACCACACTAGTTCAGGTTAGGAGGGCCTTCTTTGCCTTAGATTCGTAAGTTTCACTAGTGCGTATTTGAAGACATTAGATTGCCTAACTAGTTTTTCTGCATCCCATACATATTCCATCCCCATCGGTGTCTCAAAGACGACCTCAGGAGGTAGGGTGCGAGGAAGAGTTACTTGTAGATTCCCACACTCACTTGTCACTTTTCCATCATACAGTAACCTTCCAAGAGTCCGCTGTAAATATCACAGTATAACCATCGCTTCCTAATCGCTTTCCGCCGATATTAAATTTCATCTTAATGTAGGCACATGTCTGACATCCTTCAATAGCCAAGTATTCCCATTCTACATCTTAACCTGAACATAACCTTTTCCAACTACGCTGCAAGGCTCATCATCACCAAGAAAAACATGCCCAAAATAACTTTGAACATAATCAACAAAATAATTCCTATGTGGAGTAGCATGGAAAGAAGCCCCCAAATTTAAAACCCAAGATTTAGTAATATTGTGCAAAGAAAGAATCAAAGCATCCTGACATACATTACTCGTTGCCACATTTGCCTCTTTGTTTTCTTCCTATTGTTTCTTCTTGTCCTGAAGTTCCCAACAATCCTTCTTTGCATGCCCAAACTTTCCACAGTGCCAACATACTATCTTGCTTTTGGATTTTCACCTTACCCGATCCTTTGATTTTCCATGACTTCCTTTATTCTTCGGTCTCCCTCTAGTTTCCTTTGTCAAAGCATTCCTCAAGTAGAAGATTCCCAGAGCTTTTTCTTTGCATTTTCTCACTTAGAATCACCCTATAACATCCTCAAACTTCAACTTTGAATTAGTGAAACCAAGTTGCTTACCGCCATTAATAAGCTATTCCAACTCTTAGGTAAAGAGAACTTAACTAATAAAGCGCTAACTTCTATTCATCAAATTCTATTGTAATCGAAGGCAAAGCATATTTACCACCGTATTAAAATCATTTAAATGATATGCCATCTTGAACCATTCTCGATATCTTCATATTAAACAACTTTTTCATTAAAAAAATCTTATTAGAGGCGAGATGGTTTTTCATACAACTTCCCTAATGCATCCATCAGTTCTTTTGTAGTCTTTTCCTTTGACACATTAAATAATACCGAAGATGTAAGACACAACCGCATTGTCCCAAGTGCCTTCCTATCCAAAGAAATCCCATTCTATATCTGTCATGCTTGAGGGTTTGTTCACCTTCTCATACAACAGAATATAAAGATCCTTCTGATAAAGGTAATCTTCCATCTGCATCTTCCAAAGAATGAAATTTTTCTCGTTGAATTTATCAACCCTAGATCTTCCATCATCTGCCATATCTCCCACTCAAGTTAAAGCTTTCCCTACGATTCAACACTTCAACAAACCAAACCAGCTCGATACCAATTGTTAGGAAATAAGGGATAAAATATGTGGAACAATCCCTCACATAATCACAACAATAGAAACTAATATGTAGAAAATATTACAGATCTCAAATAAAATTGTAGAATAAAATAACACAACACAAAGAGACAATATTTAACGTGGTTCACCCAATTTGGGCTATGTCCACCAAGAATCACTTGCTCATATTTTATTACAAGCCACCACTCTCTCAATACAATACCAGATTTGTTTGGAGCTATGCTCAACAAACTCTACAAAATTCACACCCGAATTCAAAACACATATGCAATGTTACATTATACCTACCATATGCATAAAACCATATAAGTAGACAATTGCTTAAGTAGTTTTACAAAACTGTGGGCATTAAAAACTATGGGCCAAAACCGTCCCATAAACCTATGGGTCAAATATCCCGCCCATATGAGAAAAGCACGCTTCCGATTGATCGGGCACATTTTAAGGCCCAAATTTTTTTGGGGGTTATGCCCCTAAACCCCGGTGAGACAACTGTGGAAAGTGTACAGTAATTTTAGTGTACATTCTTCAACACTTTCTCACATGAAAACGGGCTCCACAACCTAACATTTATGGAGTTGAAATTTTATAGTCTTTACTTCTCGTTGGATATGGATACATGTTCTCTACTTGTGTGTGATGAAGGTCATGGAAATATTGACTTGCAATGAAGAAATCCGAGGTGATGAGTAGTATAAGATATGAAGAAAAAGGGATATCAAATGAATTCTTGACATATGAGCCCCAAGTTTAAAATCACCTTCTCAAGATCGGCATGAATATTTGTTCAATGAAGATGATTGTGAATATGAAACCTTCTCTTTCCCATTGGAAGATGAAGACCTTCTTAATGAGGAATGTATGAATGAGAAAATGCTTGGGTATTTCAAAGGTGACTCTACTCAATAAGGAGATGCCCCATCATGAAGATGAATTTCCAAGCTCAAAATGGCCAAGATAGAGAAGATGATGATTTTCATTTTTCATATCCAATTTTATGCTCATTATCCTTCTAAGAGGATGAAGCACTGTGCACATCACATCATAATGAGAAGTGGATAAAAGGTGAGCCAATTTGTGTGAAGGATACTTTCTTGGAGAAATTTAGAAAGATGGAATAGCAAGAGGCTTGTTGTAGTGTTCAAAATCTCAAAATATCTCGCCAAGAGATAGCCCATAGAGACCATAGTCATGAAGAAGATAACAAATAAAGGTCAAATGTATATCATAGACCATAATCCTTGGTGTGAACATGATGAGTTTAATATGATCAAGAATCATTCTTATAGTAGTAGGAAGGTGAAAAATGAGAAATCAAAAGTAGGGATGAATCAAAAAATGGATTAGCAAATGAAGATAGAATATCAGAACAACAAAGGTACTAAGCTATCTAAGTGCACCCTCACTTACAAGAAAAATAATGAAAACTTTCCCAAGAAATAGAGAAAAGGGTCATATTTCATGGATCCAGTTAATGGGCTTGCGAGAATAAAGACATTTGGTGTTACCCGTACATGGGTAAAAATTCAACAAAGAATCGGGGCTATAGTGAAAGTGTTTTCTCCATTGTATGTACCATAGGTGATGTAGGATTGTATCATAGCTTGCCTTTTGTAGTGAGTTTTTTTCTACTTGATGTGTTTCCCTTTTCTTTCATTTTTTGTTCCGTTAGTTTTTGGTTATGTTTGTAGCCTTGCTAGTTTTTCATTGTGGTGAATCTATGGCCCAATGGATAAGGCACTGGTATACTTCCCTATGAGATGCTTGAGATTCATCGTTACCCATTATGATATAATGTCCTTGAGTTAGAGCCAATTTTTGTCATGCTAAATTTCTAGCATGCAAAATTGAAAATTTTGGTCATGACAACTAATCCCACCATTTGAAAACATGTTCCTTAGACATTATGAACCTTTCCTATAGCTAACACTTCATCTCATACAACCCTCCGAGTCGGTTCCATCCTCATTTTGGTTGAAATTTCTAACATGGTTTTCAAGTGTGTTTCATGTGTAGGAATGGATCCAATCTGATTACACTGTAAGACTAAGTTATGAGGTGGAATAGTGCTCTCCGAAGCAATAAAATAGTCATTTTTAGCCATTTTGTAACATAAGAACATCCTCCGGAAGTTGACAAGAAAGACTCAACCAATCTAGGAGTTGTGTAGGAGAGATATGAAGTGATCCAAGGTAGTTTAGGGAAAATATATGGAGGCAATTGATGTTGGGAACAAGCTAAGAAAAATTGGGTCATTTTAGGCACATGAAATGAAGGATTCGATGGAGGAAGTCGCATTATTTTCAATATTTTGGGAGTTCTAATAGGATTTAGGAGCTAAAACAATAGTCAATGTAAATGTCTTGAAATCCTCCACATGATGGACACATCAATTTTTGTCTAAGTCTTCAAGATCTTTAGTGATAACTAAAGTCATTGTTGTTGCTCCTTCATGCTAAAAGGGTGAATGGTGCCATAACTCAAATTTCAAGATGAATCAACTATTTAAAGAGGTGGGAATACAATCATTATATTTTTTGGAGTCAAAATCACATATGATTTCACCTCCAAATTCCAAATGTCACTCCCGGGCAAAAAGGTAGGCTAAATGTTCTAATTTTGCATTGGAATGATGACATCAACATCAATTAAAGGCTTGAGCACAATTTTCAAGGTGGTGTGTCCCCTTGCACTTTTCCCAAGGTACAAAGGGACATGAGTTAAACCAAAGTTCTCTCACCCTATGTATGTTTCTTTTTTATCACTTAAAACTTGTGACTTGAGTGGCTAGGTGAAATCAATGAAGAACCAAGCCCCCAACTCATGTGTGGCCCCTCATGGCATATTTTTCAAGGTAAATTGCCCCATTTCACTTATCCCAACATCTAAAGGGACATGAATGACACAAGATTTTCTTCATCTTCCATTTTTAGTTTTTCGTCACTTAAAACATCAACTTCAAGTGTTACGAGTGTTAGAGGTTCAAACTCAAGTTCTAGTCAAATATGACCCCCTCCTCATGACAGGATCACCTATGGAACATTTTTCAAGGTTTTATGTGCCCTTTCCCTTGTACTAAGCTGAAAAGGGACATGAGGGACACAAAAGTGTTCTCCCCTCTCTCAATTAAACATCGACACATGGAAAACCTCTGTTAATCCCCGAGTGCTAGTTTCCAACCCTTTAAATATCACCCTTATGAAACCATAAGCTAACACTTGAAATGATCTGATATAAAAATTCATTTGGTATTCCCTCTTGTCACTTTTGTCCCTTGGTCCCATGTTTTTAGGGTAAAAATCCACATCAACCCTCGCTCGGCCCTTGTTAAGCCTGTTTGAGTCAAACATGAGTTAAGGTGTGCAAGTAAGATAAAAAGGATTAATGCTCACAAAATTCACAATTTTTTAAGTTTCAAATCTTCATTTTTCCTTCCCAAGCTCACTCCCGTTGTGGTTATGCTACTAAAAATATTTGAGAGACCTCATATACTAAAAATGGAAAGTTTCTCATATCTCCCAAATCCCTTGTCCAATTTCTATGAGATTTTAACTCCTTCTCAAAAACGCCTTTCAAATGATTCCAACCTTGCATCCAATGGTGGTATACATTATTTTTAATGACCCAAAAAATTCCCATTATAAAAACTCAATTTTCATATCTACAGAGTTCTAGTGATTGAAATCCTCCGAAAATTAGAGCAAAGCCTCCTTGTGAAATAAAAAAACTTTTGAGACCATTCTCGCTTCATTTTGACATTGAGAAGACCCAATTAGAAAAATAGTAATCCTTCTTAAGATTTATAATTTATAAATAATAATTACCATACATAGTGTATTCCCTAAGTTATCATTACTCCTTGCACATCAAGTAAAACTCAAAAGTGTCAAATTGAGCTACTACTAGCTAAAAATAGACTTCCTACATTAAGGATTACTAAAAATAGTATGCGTCAGAAAATTGGCCAAGAAACAAGGATGTTAAGTCACCTATGCTGATGAAAAAAAACCTGGATGTGGTTGAGACAGTTATGGGACATCATGGTGACTGGACAAACTCAATGTTTCACAATACACATTTTTATTTAATAACGTGAGTAGTTATTCTATCTGGAAAAGATGACCTTTTCGAGGAGTAAGAGATAAGAAAGAATATGTTTGAGAATCTTGAGGTTGATTCCATTAAAAAGGGATACATCTTTGTCATGGAGGTGAATCTTGAATTCAAGAGGAGTAAGGTGATGATCTTCATATCCTAACCCCGACCTTGTTTTCAAAGAGGACAGTCATGTTTACAAGAACAAACAATCATCTCAAGTTCACTGGTGCAAGTCACTTAATAGTATTTTTGAATACTTATTCAATGCTTTGGAGTGTGTCTACATCTCAAAGAAGAAGGATATTGTAACCATTGTATGTCAATCCAACAAAAGGCTAGAGGTAAAGAATTTCATTCAACGAGAATTTCTTTAAAGTCTATTGGAAGAAAATTCTTCATCAACAAAGGCTTCCCCATCTCCGGATTTACACTCTATCTCTTATTCTTACTCCCCCTCCCTCTCTCTCTAACGTTTTGTTTCTTTATTGGGAATTTAATTTTTCACTCTTTTGTCTTATTCACTTAAGTGACTTAATGTTGTATTGTAAAAGTTCCTTTTCAAAAATAAGAAAAGGACTTAATTTCATTCCTAGGGAATGTGAAAGGTCACAAGTGGTAGTGGGATGAAAAGTCACATTGAGGGGAGAAGAAGAGACATTTTGTGAGCTATAAATCAGAACGACCTCTCCATTTCAAAGGGTTAGCATTTTTTTATTGTTGTTAGTTGTTGGCCTTTGTATCACTACTAATGCAAGCAATAAGCTATATTATTATATCTCATTGCTTATGTTCTTCTACTCTCTCTAATTTCCAACTTTACAAGCTTTGTAATCTTGTAAAACTAAGAAGGAACTTTGTGTCTTTGATTAATGAATCCATGGAACTTTGTGTCTCTAATCTATTAGTATTGTTATTGCTTAGATGGTTTATTTATTCCTATTGAATGTATACCTACTCTAGATAATGTGCGTGAAATCTATAAGGCTACTCACAACTTTAACCCCCTCTCTCCATTTGCCCATCTCCTCTTTACCTCTCTTCAAAGAAAATTCCTCCCTTGTATATTATACAAGCAGTTTTCCACATGTTTAGTGGAGTATTCTTGTGTGATCCTTGGCCTAACAAGCCACCCACATACCTTATTTTTCTTGCACTCAATAAATGAGAGCCTCCCATACCCAAGAAGAAATGGCCTAGCCTTGTGATCGTTGGTGGAACCCACTAATGTCCTACAACAAATTATTTCACCAACCATTTTAATCTAATAATAATACATTTAAAAATGAAAATGAAAATATGTACTTGAAATTAAAATTTGAGAATATTATCTCTATCTCGAGCCATTTTTGTATGTTACCCGAGAACCTCGAGTCAGTCACGAGTGGAGTCTGGGAAGCCTCATGTAGATGTTTCTTTTGAATGATTTCGTTATAGTCGTTGTTTTCAAAGTGTAGAATATTAATAATAAAATAAGCTCGTTTGATGAGTTCCAAGTGTACATTGGGGAAGATTGAATTTTTAAATAAAAGAATAATAAATAAATAAAACAAATTTAATAAATGAGAATACATATTTTTCGAAAGAGGTTGATATGGAGGTGGTAGTGGAGTTAAGGATGTTGATGGAGAATTGATGGCAAGCTTAAAAATTAATGGAGAAAGGGGACCTTTTTAGATGGATGCATTGGATAAGGAAGCGAGGATCATTTAAGACAATTATGGTAGATTAAGATTGGTGCTAGACGGTAGCAAAATTGCATAATTATTGTGGGTTGTTTGGAACAACGTAATTTATTGTGTTCTCATCTTAAACACTCCACTCTACCAAAGCATACTCCACACGGTGTGAGTCTGTGCCAAAGAACCTTACAAAGTGGGGTATGGGCATCCATTAGAGCCATGGCTTGTAGGGACACTATTTTCTTTGATGGGTGATCCCAAGAAGTTATGTTAGAGTTGGATTTGAAACTTTCAAGAGACCCCTTTGGTAGTTTTACAAGCTATACACCACAACTTTTACCTCTTCCTCCAAGTGCGTCCCAGTTTTGAGTTTTCATAAGTTTAAATGCGTTGAATAAAAGAACATAAAAAACAAAAAGAAGAAGAAATTTGATCAATACAGGGACGTCTACCATAGATGATGGAAAGAGGATTCTTTATTGTTTTTAAAAATGCACGAGAGAAGCGTGTTCTCATAGACTATGCCTGTGAAAACTTCATTTTTATTTTTTACAAAGAGACTGCATGTGGGTGCCTCATTAATTAGGGGAAAATATTTCTAAATATTTAAAAAATAGAAAGTTATATGGGGACACAAATACAAATGAGGAAGCATAAATAAGGCAGGAAGAATATTTGACAAAATACGTGGAAGAAATATGGGACGCTTTTGAGCTTATCGGGAATAATAATAACAATATTTTATTTGGTTACTATGAGGAAAATTTAAATTTTATCTTCAACATGTCAATGAAACATGTGGTGGTTGTGTGGATTTATTTATGTGGGAGAAAATATAAGCCCCGAATTATTTGAAAAAATGTCCGAAAGAAATGTGATCTCGTGATTCTGGCAATGATTACGAAATATGCACAAAAGAGGTATGAATTTCTCTTTTCTCTTACACTAAATTATGCCTTTCACTTTGTTTACTAATTTTGGCTTGTAAATGTTTTTGTTAGTAGAAAATGCAACTAGAATGAGAGATAAAACCTTTACCTTGACTAAAAAATTTCAAAACATAGAAATTTGGCCTCAAAAACTACACACATGGAGTGTCAAACCAAGTTATACCACCAACCAAAACCTCTAACATGGTCCCTGTCGACCCAAAACACCATCTTCCCTAAGAGAAATTATATTCATGATGGTTAATGGCCTTGAAGGCTTGTTGAAATGCATTATTGGAAGGACCATAAAGTGTGGGATGGGAAGTGACTTATTTCTTACAAATTTGATCTACAACCTTGTCTCAATTTATACGTGTATTTGACATTTGTGTCAATGAGTTATGGGCCCTAACAATTGTAATGGTGCTTCCAAAAACTACAACATCTCTTCATTATGAGATGTAATGTATGTGAATGTAAAATAGTTAGTTATATGTCATTTGGACAAATAAAAATAGTGAAACTTGGTGTATATGTTAGACCTTAACTTTTATTTGGTGACTATGGTAGCAGTAGTAAATGTGGGTTTTATATTAAACTAATTATTACGGTATTTTTTATGTTGTATTTGGGTGTGAAAATATTGGGCATGACATATGGTATCAGAGCAGAGGTTCATACTCTCGAACCTCTGGGAAAAACATAAAACTTAATTATGGAATCAGTAATTTTATATGTGATGTGCATTATGTGTTGATTTGTTGATTGTGGTTAAGTAATGACAGAATGTCTATGGTGATTGGAAAACATGTTGTAATGTGGGAAAACCTATAATGTGGTGGATTGTTGGCACACAATGTAGATTTGTGTATTTGTTAAGCTAGTAATAACAATACTCATGAGAGTAATTGCAGTGTTGTACTACCTTGTAAATGTGTAATGTTACCCTCATGAGGGAAACATAGTGAGAATCTTAAAATTTGTTGCATGTTGTGATGAGTAAATTGTTGTGTTGTGTCATACTGCATTTTTATTGTAAGATAGTTTCAAATGTATATGTTATTATTGTTTGTTGTGACTACCAATTTCAGTTAATTATGTGGTATTATTTTACCCTACACCGATTGCTCTATGGGTAACCTTGAGGTGTAAGTGTGGAGAGAGAAGGCATGAACCATGTGACCATAACCTTGAGATGAGTACATTCTTGGAAGTAGTATCTCATGTAGACTGAAAACCCACTTTTATTTGTTTGGTGTAATTTGAGCTTTCTTAGTATATTGTGGATGCACACCACCATAGGCTTCACTTATGCAAACTAGAGTCCATGTTCTCTCCTATTGTGATTGTCCATCAAACAATCCTATCTCGATTCGATTGTGTGGATACTCATATGTGTAATTCATAGATATATGGATATATGCTTATTTTGGTTATTTGCTTTTTGCAAGATGAGGCACGATATCCGAGTGTCACCAACTCAATGAGTACCCCTTGGCCACGCAGAGCCGGGCCACATAGTGATCGTAATGTGATTTTTCTATGTTCATATTTTATTCATAAATTGATATTTTTCTCTCTTCTTTTAAGAACCAACAATTTTCTTAATTAATGCATTCTTAAATTTTGGGCATTTAATTTGATTTTATGCTAACAAGAGGCCTTTGCATTATTGCAATTGTTTATCCATTTATTTCACTTAGTTTGAAATTTTCTTTTGATTTTAAAAGTTTTATGGCTTAGCGTAAGGCTTGGGAGTTTACGCCACTTGGCGACTGAAATTGTTGAAGATGTTGGTTATAATGTTGTGATGTGTTGGAATAGGGTCATGGGTTCACCATGGAGTGGTAGGACCTATGGACCCACTTCATTGTATGGGGGTACACCCCAAGGGGGTCATGGGGTTGTGTAGCTTTAGAGCTACAGGTTACTATGCCACTTGGGTGAAGGTGATGGGGCTCGTGCCTAGGGCCATAAGGTGACCTGAACTCATTGAATGGAGAAATAAGGTAACATGTTTGATACTTTTTATGTAATTTATCTTTTTGGAGGGAAAATGAGTTGTGTGGAAGTATCTTATTCATATCTTGAGATTATGTTTGCATTGTGTAAAAATATGGAATTTGTTTATTATTTCACTTTGGTGGGGAGAAAAAGGAAAATTCGTTTTGTTGGAGGAAAAAGGGTTGTGTTTGTTGAAGGAAAGGGAGTTGTGCTTATTGGAGGAAAAAAAGGGTTGTGTTTGTTAGAAGCAAAAAGGAGCAATGTGGGAGTATCTTATTCATATCTTGAGACTATGTTTGCATTGTGTAAAAATATAAATTCTCCCTTTGTGACATCTTATCATATGACATTCTTGCATATCAAGTGGATATATTTGTATTGTGAAACATGATGTATCTTGTAAAAAACTTCATATTGGACCATACCCACCATGAAAAAAGGTATGAAAATGAATTTGTGTATAACAATCCTTAAGGGAATTCTTGTAGCCAATCATTCTTACTATGTCTTGCAAGATGAAAATAACCTCCTATACTTGAAAACCACTGATCAATCCTTATGTTGAAAAGATTCTTGTCATGATAAAACAAATGAACATAACCATATATCATACTCTTTGCATTTTATCTCTTGTATATGTCATTTCACTCCTTTATGTATCACCACATGTACAAATTAAACTATCACCTCCAACCCTTCAACCAATTGAAAACATGAAAACTAGTGGATGAGAAAACCTAGAACCTAACAATTTATCTAAAACATCACATTAGTAGTTATTATGTTACAAAAATTCCTTGAAAACCCCTTCTAACCCTGGAGATCCTATCAAACTATGTTTTTAAACAATGAAAACTTATTGACTTATGGTATTTTGTTACTTTTGTGTATGGTTGTGGATTTTAGTGTTCATGGCGATGAGAGGTGTTGGATTGTGCTTAGAAATTTGGGAGACATTATTATTTGATATTGCTAGGATCACTGATCATGTTTTGGAGTTATTGTTGTTGATATGCTATATTGTGGTGCATGTCTTGATTGATGATTCACTCATGTGAGTCCTTTTGTTATGTACCATGATGTTTGAGGCTTGATGCTCCTCATTGATTGTATGTGATACCTTAATCATATCTTAGCCTTGTCTGGATACATTCGTGATTTGAGTCATGTGAAAACCTATTACATATGTATTTTCGTGATGCCGTGTTATTATGATAGGCACATGTTAGATATATTTTCTAGGCTAGTCGCATGTGTATTGGGTGTTATGATGTTGGACCATAATTTTCTTCCCATAGTGGGGTTGCAGTCTTATGTCGATTACAATCTTGAAAATGTGTTAACAAGGTGTATTATGGGTTTTTAGTGTCTTTCTTGGGTTTTGTGTGACATTATGATGTCAAGTGTTTTTAGGAAACATGTTGGAAAGGTTAAAATTGAATTATTAAATAATAAAATATTATGAGCATTAAGACAAAGAAATGGTATTAAGGGAAAGACTAATTGAGTAACAAATAAAGAGAACTACAAATCTTCACAGTAACATTAAATAAATTTAGAAATTTTCAAAATATATTTGTGCCCTTATGGACACACTTTAGCGATAGAGTACGTTTCACTAGTTATTATCATTGTTTGTTGTTGGATCCTCTAGACTCGTGCTTTCTTCTAGATAACCTTGGTATTTTGTCACATCTAGGATGATGCTCTTATAAGGGGAGGGAAATGGAGTGCCCTCCCATTATTTCTCCTCTAAAGTCCCATTTATGATCATTTTGTTTAGACAATGTTGTCTTGGTGTTTCGCACGGAATGTTTCAAGCACTGCGAGAATAGACTTGCTTCTATCCTATCATTCCTTTGAGAAACAGATAAGGGTTAGGGCTAGGAGGAATACCTGTTGAATGTTAAGATGGTGTGCGCGTACCGTAGAGAAAGATCAGGTTGATTGTGAAGAACTCCTTTTTGTCTTGGAAGGACTACCTGCAAATAAGAATACAAGACCACAAGATTCTAATTAGACAATAAATGAGGGAACTGCCTTGGGCCCAGGAAATATAAAACTTCCTTTCGAAGGTGGTCAGTTCCCCTGCTAATATGAATTAACACAAAAGATTGTAAAATAACAATTTAATTGCCTCGTTGAAACAAGTAGGGGGAAAGGCTGGTTTTTGGTTTTGAGTCAAGGTAACCGATACCGGTTGCTGCTAACCGATATCGGTAGGTTCTATGTTTTAGGGGCTTTTGGTGAGGGTCAGTTGTAGGGTGGTTGTGTTGTTTGTAAGGCTAATAAATGAGTGGGATTAGGTAACGGGGTGATGAGAGGGTAGAAGAATGATAGTTAGATGTAATGTGTTGCTGGGTAGTAGATCTGGGAATAGATTTATGACGGCTGTGATTCAAAAGTCTAAGAAATGTTATCAAAGAGAACATACAAGATTCTACTTACTGTTTATTGACGAGAATGCAGGTCCAAGAACTGTGATGACAAAGGTAGAACTCAGATAGGACGTCCTGACGATCAGAAGATGAGATGTCTTCCCTCACGATGATCAGCTGAGTGTCACAGGGCTCTGGTTGTGCAGTTGCAGTCTTGGGCTTGATGTCCTTCTCTGCAAACTCTTCTTGTTTTCTTCACTATCTATGCTTTGCCAAGAGAAATCCGGATTCTCTCGATCGCTTCTGATGATCTCGATTGATCAAAAATCATTCCACTTTTTTTTTCGATCAAATGAAAATCCGATCCTTTGTTTTTGGTTGGAAGTGGTCATTTACAGGGAACCGATGGTGGTTACGCAACCGACGGCGGTCGAGTAGGAACCGGTATCGGTCAGGTCAAAGTGGGCTATTTTTGGTAAAATAGCCAGCTTTCCCTCCTTTTCTTCCGAGGGATTGGTTGCGGGCTTGGTCAAGTCATTATGAAGTTGGTTTTAGGTGCGGGTGAGGAGTAATTAGTCATAGGTGTGGATTTGGACCAAGTTATAGGTCTTAATTAGGTTAGTTTAGGGTTAAGACTAGGTCATGATGAGGTGGCGACATGAGGTGGCAGGTATGGCGATGTGGATTTATTAATTATAAGGTAATTAATAAATAATTGTGTAAGGTTTAGGTGATGAGGTTAGGTTACGAAATGGGATGCGGGGCACAGGGGGTCGTAAGACACAAATTTATGCAGGAAAAAGGGACGGGTGCCACAAAAATTTGTAAAAATGAAGAAAAGGCTTAGGTTTAAGCAACAGGGGGGACATGACCGGTATCGGTTATGTGACCGATGTCGGTAGCTATATGACCGATATCGGTTATGTAACCGATATCGGTTATGTAAGAATTATTTTCCTAAAAATAGAACTGCTGGGTTGGTCAACTTAAGTTCTTATTTTTAGAATTCTTATTTTAGAGTCATGCAACAAGTTAAATATGCGAATGCGACATCTGTTTGACAATCACATACGAGGGTAATTGCATGAAATATTTTGAGTGATAAGGAGGAAAGAGACAGGTGAAGTGAGCGTGGGCTGAGATTCAGAAGGTATAAAGACAAGTTATATTTGAAGAGGGTGGTGAACATGGCTAAACGAGGAGAAGCATCCAGCAGGCAGGGACGAGGGGGAAGACATGTTCCGCCCCAAGCTGCTGCATCTCGAGAGGTAAACTGTTTGGTTGTAATTTGATTATTGCATGTGTTGTAAATAGGATGAAAGAAGTGTAAGTGGGTAAAGATGAGAAAAAAAAGTGATAGGCAAGGCTTAGAGATGGGGTGAGTGCGATGGGGTAGGGAAACAGGATGGTCATGTAGGTTTTTAGGTAAAAATAGGAGTAAACGGGCAAAATAATTATCGTAGGTGTATGTTTTAAGCAGATAGGTATATATTTGACAGTGACCGGTATCGTTTAGAAGTAACCAGTATCGGTTAGCAAACCGGTATCGGTTATTCATAACCGCATATCGGTCACTGTAAGATTTTCCAGAATTTGAGAACAAACCCGTGGAGATTTGTTCTTTTGAATAATTATGTGTCATTTTGATGTATGCAGGTAGAAGCAGGGTTAAGGATGAATGATATGCGAGCGTTGTTGTCACGAATCCGAGTGGATGTAACATTAGTTGAATGGGCATTGATAAATCGGTTGGGGTTAAGTGGAATCCGCTATTATTCAAGAATTGCGCGGAACCATGCTATGTTGCAGGCGTTGATTGAGAGATGGAATCCAGAAAAGGAATACCTTTTATCTGCCAACAGGGGAGATGACATTGACATTGGAAGATGTGTTCCGTATTTTGAGACTCCTAATTACAGGAAGACCCGTATATCAGGCATTGCCTAGCGTAGCACGGGTAGCGATGACATCAGTATTTGGTCCATACGCACGAGATTTGACATAGCGAGGTTTATCATTTACGTATGGTACAATGTATGCAACACACCCTGAGGAAACAAGGTTGGCCGTGCTATTAATGATAGCGGTGGGGTATTATGCATTACCGAGGGCGGAGGGTGGAAGATTTCCCAAAGCATTGATGAGTGTTATTTGGGAAATGATAGAAATGAGCGTGACTTTCGCATGGGCACCCGCATATCTGGCAGAGTTATATAGGGGTTTATGGGCCTGCAAGCGAAAACACAGGACGACACTAGATTGTTCGTACTTATTACATTGTTGCGCCTATGAGCATATTGTTTGTGTGGAGAGCGGGAGTGTAAAGGTTGGGATTGAGGGACGATGGGTCGAGAGAACAAGCGAGATCCCAGCCGTAATAGATGACATCGAGTATTATAGACAGGTATGGGAGAAGGTGACGATTGCGGATATTTGTTGGAGGCCTTACGGGAACTATATGGTGACGGAGCACATAGCTGAGGAGTTGAGGGGTGTAGAGTGATTGAGATGGATCGCAGGGCATAGGCCGGGTGAGTACGAGAGGATTCCTCTAGATCACGTGTGGCGACAATTTGGGTTCGTTCAGGATATACCGATGACATATAGACCATACATGAGGATCGACGCCGAGGCAGCATTCTCACCTCCCCGGCCTACACCTCCAGAAGGGCCAGAAGAGATAGCAGCCGATCGTAGGGTAATGGATGCGGGAATGACAGAGGCCTATAGAGTATGGTGGGTAGCAGAGCTGCAAGGTGCACATGAGTGCCCGGACATAGCTGTGATTACAGCGGAGAGAGATCATCTGCGAGGATTTGGCTCACCGGCTTCAAACACGAGTGAATGAGACAAGGGGATTGTTAGAGGTTTCACGATTACGAGTGGAGAGGCGGAGACAAGATTTTTCCATGCGAGAGGGCGTATTCGTATGTTACGAGGAGATGTTGGCGGATCAATGGGAGGAACCAATGGCAATGGCACCTTTGAGGATGGAGAGGCCAACTGAGGGGCATCGACGATCACGATCACCACCTGATTCGGGAGGAGGTGCAAGGGTCTAAGTGAATTTCCTAGGAATATAAGAATAAATAAGGATGCTGACCTACGAGTCGATGATAGAGAAGATGCATTTGTTTAACATCTAAAATAAAACTAAAGATGTATGTGGTTTTGAGTGATGATAATAATAAGAATTGTTGTGTTTTGAATGTTGTTTTTGTTTTGTTTAAAAAAGGATAAAGATGAATGTTGGCAAATAGAAATACACAAAAAATATTTATATTTACAACACATGATAGGGTATGGTAGGGAATGGTCGAGCTAACCTTGGGAGACTCCATGTCTCCTAAGTGCTGCCTACATAGCCCATTGCACAAAGCAAGGAGGGGCCTCAGACCGATGTAGTTTTCCCTTAGAACCAGGGAGAGGTGAATTCAGGCAATTTAGGTATGGTTAGGAAATTCGTTGGTTGGTAAAAATATTGATATTGGTAGGGTAATGTTGTTGGTGTTGGTAAGGTATTCGTGGTGTAGGTATGGATGAAGTGAAAGTTAGCATACCCAAGTAGTAGGAAATCGTGTCTGATTAAGGTCAACACACAATCCTGAGAGTCGAGCAAAAGAGGCCAGAGTGTCCCGTAGTTGAGAAGAGCTAAACAAACCACATATTAATGTAGGATGAGCTTGAATCCCTAGGTACCTTGCATAGGCGAGAAGTCGATAGGTGAAAAGAGTTGTATAATCATAATATATGGATATAAGTCACGTCCCTTGAGTTTTGTTGTTTTGAAAATGGTGAGGTGAGATGGCCGGTATAGGCGAGGTGCGAGAGAACTTATTATAAGATGATTATTCTGACAAAAGAAAACCAAACCTAAATAGACAAGTCCATGACTCAAAAGTGTTTTGAAATCTTGCTTTTATTTTTATTTTATTTTTACGGATATAGATCGATCGATGGGGAAGTCTACATGGGATATGTATTTTGTTGTTCTTGAGGTCTTCACGAAGCTGATCAATGCGAGAAGCTTCTGGTAAAGGCTGACTGTGTATAGCTGTCCTTCAAGGGAGCAGTCTATTTATAGTAGCAGATGCGGTGCTTATGTATAGCTGTCCTTCGGGGGAGCAGTCTATATATAATAGTAGAAGTGGTTTTTCACATAGCTGTCCTTCGAGGGAGCAGTCTATGTATAACTTAGAGGTCTAGATGTCCATTTGGCATGAAGCATCTAGTTTTGTAGGAAGTTTGACTCAAGAACATCCCATAAGTGTACAATTGAGAACATGTTATTTCGATACTTTTAAGTCATGGACCAGACTAAAAAGGGGAAGGCATCTTTTAAGAGGAGGTAATAATCAAACCATGTGAGCTTGATTTGATTTTGAGATGTAAGAAACAAAGTGTATGCGGTGGTAAATGAGTTCAAGGGACGAGCGTGAGGTAGATAAGAAGTGATATAACACTAATTTCAACAGTAGAATGGTCGAAGATGCAAGGCGTTAAGGGGCTCAGGCTCAAGTTTACCATTAAGCGAAGCTAAATGATAAGTGCCTGATCCATAAGTGTGAGTGATAATGTAAGGCCCAATCCAATTAGGAGCAAATTTTCCACGTTTGCTCTTTTCTAGTTTGGTTACATGTTGATTCTCTTTGAGGACAAGATCACCAACCTTAAAGGTACGCTCATGAAGTCATTTATCATAAGCACGCTTGATGCGTTTTTGGTAGATTTGAAGGTGATCAAGAGCCGTAAGACGACGCTCGTCAAGAAGCTCTAATTGGGCTAACCGCTCTTGGTGGAAATCATCATTGGTAAGAATATCCTGAAGAGATATTCTGAGGGAGGGTATTTGTATTTCGAGAGGCAAGACAGCCTCGGTACCATATACCAAAGAAAATGGTGTGGCATTAGTGGAGGTACGAATGCTAGTACGATAAGCCCAAAGGGCAAAGGGAATGTGATCATGCCAGTTTCTTCCGGACTCATTGACAACTTTCATGAGGATTTTGGTTAGGGTTTTATTAGAAGATTCAGCTTGACCATTGGCCTGTGGATAGTAAGGTGATGAGAAACTAAGTTTGATACCAAAGTTGTCACAAAGTTCTTGTAACAACTTATTTTTGAAAGATTTTCCATTATCTGTTATCAGGCGATGAGGAACACCAAAATGACAGATAATGTGGTGGTTAATGAACTCTACAATTTTTTCTTTTTTGATTGAAATGAGTGGAATGGCCTCCACCCATTTTGTGTAATATTCGGTTGCTGTGATTATCCAACGGTGACGTTGCGAAGAAGGCGGGTGAATCTCACCAATAAGGTCTAAACCCCATTGTGAGAAAGGCCAAAGATCTCATGTGACCTGTAGCGGATGGCTAGGAGTATGTTGAAGGTTGGCATGTTGTTGACACATAACACAACGCTTAACATATTTGTAGTAGTCGTTATTAAGAGTGGGCCAATAATAACCTAGGCGAAGGATTCGTTTAGCCATGGCAAGGCCACTAAAATGTCTGCCACAAATACCGTCATGGACCTGTTGTATGGTATAAGTGACCTCTGCGCCGGTTAGACATCGAAGGAGGATACCATCAAAGCCACGTTTATAAAGGAGTCCCCCCATGACGACATAACGAGAAACACGTTTAAGAAAAGTGCATTTTCCGGTACTAGTTAGGTCAGGTGGGAGAACAGAGGTTGTAAGGTAGTCGTGAAATTGGTGGTACCAGGTATCCTGCGAATTAGCAGACACATTATTTATCATACAAACAACCGGTGCTGAGTAAGATGGGGCAAAGAGTTGTTGGACCAAGATGAATATGTCAGAGTCAGTTGGTGAGGCAGGAATTTGCGAGGCTAAACAAGCCATAGTATCCGCAAATTTGTTAGTGGAGTGGGGAATGGTCTGGATAGAATAACGAGTAAATGAGGTCAAAAGTGAATCCACGTAATGTTTGTATTTTTGAAGTTCCTCATTCTTACATTGGTAGATGCCCATAACTTGATTGACTACCAATTGAGAGTCGCCGAAAATATTAATGGATTTGACACCTAAGTGTAACGCAACCTGGAGACCCAAAACAAGGGCCTCGTATTCCGCTATGTTATTAGTGCAGGGGAAATCGAGCCGGAATGAAAGAGGCATAGGCTCAGCATCAAGAGGAATGAGAACAACGCCGGCCCCTCCGCTGCGCTGGCATTTGGATCCATCGAAGAAGAGGGTCATTGGATACGACTCTTCCCTGAGTGAAAGAGTGGCGATGAGTTCGTCGGGGAAATTAAAATTGGTAAATTGTTCCCCAGGTAAAGGGGCCTCCGCAAGTTGGTCCGCAATAGTTTGTCCTTTGATTGACTTCTGTTGTATAAACTCAAGGTCGAGGTCAGCGAGGAGCATAAGCCATCATGTGATGTGTTGATTTAGATGTGGTTTGGCATACATATAATGAATGGGGTCCGTGTTGGTGATGACAAAAGTTTTGTGATTCAGGAGGTAATGTCGGAGTTTGGTGGCTACGAATGATAGGGCGAGGCACAATTTTTCTACATGTGTATACCTAGTCTCGTAATCCACGAGAGTACGACTTATATAATAAATGGCTTGTTCTCGACGTGCCGAGTCCCGATGTGCGAGCATGGCTCCTATAGCATGGTCAGTGGCAGAAAGGTAAAGGTAGAAAGGGCGATCATCCTGAGGTGGAATAAGCATGGGTGGCTGCAAGAGATAGGCTTTGAGAGCTTCAAAGGCTTGGTGACACTCTTCACTCCATTGAAAGGCAATGTCCTTTTTAAGAAGGTGATGGAAAGGTTGACATCAATCCGAGAGTTGGGAGATGAAAGCATTTGGATGGATTGAAGTTTACCTTGTAAACTACGCAATTGTTTGAGGTTAGTAGGTGGGGGCATTTCTAGGATAGCTTTGACTTTAGATGGATCGACCTCAATGCCACGCAAAGAGACGATAAAACCAAGAAGTTTTCCCGAAAGGACACCAAAGACACATTTCTTTGGTTGAAGCGGATGAATATTGTAGCAAAGCGATCAAAAATAATGGTTAAAACATCGAGATGTTCACTGCGATGTTTAGATTTTCCAAGAAGATCATCGACGTAATCCTCAAGGATAGTGTGCATAATGTCATGAAAAATGTAAGTCATAGCCCACTGATAGGTCGCACCAGCATTCTTAAGGCCAAATGGCATGACACGATAACGAGAAGGTTCCCGAGGAGTTATGAAAATAGTTTTATGTTGATCGGTGGGGCTACCAAAATTTGATTGTATCGAAAAGCCATCCATGAGAAAGCATTTCATGGCCGCGGTGAGATCAAAGAGTTGATCAATACTTGGGAGAAGTCATCCTTGGGGCAAGCGAGGTTAAGGTCTCGAAATCTGTGCATATCCGAAGTCCCCGTCGCTTTAGTAGCGGTAGTGCGATGTTAGAAATCCATTGAGGATAGTCAATAGGCAAGATGAAGGAAGCGAGAAAGAAGTCGTTGAAGCTCTTCTTTTACCAAGAGGGCAATGCGTGGATGCATTTTCTCGGTTTTGTTTCTTTGGTTTGGAATCGGGGTTTAGGGTGATGTTATGGACGGAAATGGTAGGATCAATTCCTGGCATGTCAACGTAGGACCAAGCGAAAGCTTGGTTGCGGGTACGGAGAAAGGTAGTAAAGGCGGCTTGTTCTGATGTGTTAAGGGATTGTCCGATCTTCACAATGTGAGGATCCTCCTCTGTGTGGATGTTGATTTCTATAGTCGACTCATTCAACATGGTTTGAGTTTTAGACGGTAAGGCGCGTTGAATATAGGAGTCGTCCGCCCCAAGGTAAGTGAGGATGGAGTCGTCATCTTGGCACTCAACAACATTAATCGAAGGCGAATCCTCTTCGATCATGTCTAGATACAGAAGGGGAAGAGAAGATGGGTCCTCATTATCGCATTGATAAGTGAGAGGACCTATGAAGATAGCATTTATGAAAAAAAAAAGTTAGGAGGGATAGATTCAGGGTCTATCGACTCTGTGGGTGATGATGGCAAAATGGGTGATGATGATGGTTTGGTAGGGGTGACGTCATCATCCTCCAGGATATAATTAACATGAGGTTTCTCTGGTGTAAGTGTTTCAAGAAAACCGAGACCACTACGATCATTGTGTTTGCGTGTAGTCACGGGAATGAGTGTATGTCGGCCTTGTTCATAAAGACCAAAACCAAAGCCTTTCCAAGCACAGCGAGTCAAGAAGGTGAGGGCGAAACGACGATTTGTCAAGTATTGAAAATCGGATTGGAAGGGAACCACACCAAGAGGAGGTTCAGGGGTAACGGAGGATGCGTCAACACCCCCATACGTTAGGTTGGTGCGGCAATGGGGTGGTCCATAAGAGATTACCTCCCCCACGCGACGGTCATAGGTGGGATGTGCATGTAACTGTCCATACTCCTGTGGGGTATGGAAAGAGCTAACATTATATAGGCGGTATTCCCCAGCGTAAGGCATTGAAAAACATCTACTAAGGGGTCGGAGGTTGGGATGTTATCTGTGGGAAAGGAAGTGATATTTGTAATGGCGGTTTCATTGGTTGAAGATGTAGGTGCGTTGGACGTGGATGGCTGGGTTGGATGAATGGGTGTCTTGACTGGTACAAGCACATCATTAGGGCGATACAACATATTGCAAGTTTTGAAGGGGGGAGGATCAGCTTTTACGGTGTAGGACTTCCCCTCGTACTCAAATTTTATGCATCTATGTAAGGTGGAGGGAACGCATCCCATAGCCGGATCCAAGGGCGGCCTAACAACATATTGTATTGGAACTCTCCCTCAAGGACATAGAAGAGTTCAGGTAAAGTGCGTGGTCCTACACGAATGTTAAGGATCACGGTGCCTAAGGTAGAAGTAATAGCATCATTGAATGACCGCAACATGATGGGGTTGGCACACATGCAGCTCGAAGGGATATTCATTTGTTGGAAGGGTTTTGAAGAGATGATGTTTAGGCTAGTGCCCCGTCAATCATAACACACGCGTACCGAATGTCTCGGACATAAGCTGAGATGAAAAAGAAGGGTCGGGATCTTCGGCACCAAAGTCGATAATTTCGTCTTGGAGAAAGCGAGCGGCTTGCTTGTACAGCGAGCGAAGTGGTTGGGGAGATAGATTGTTTGGTGAGCGAAGAAACGTGATTGGGTGTTAGAATAGAGGTAACAGGCAAGGTTTCATTAGGTAAGACCTCTATCCCTTGAAGGATTTCAACGAGAGCTTGTCGATGAGATTGAAGTCGAATGAGATCATACAGTGTCATTTTACGAGGCGATTGGTGAAATTTGTTTGATCATGGTTCGGTGGGCAATTCCATTAGAGACGGGGTAGGCGGGTCCACGAATAACCACTTTAGGTGGTGGTGCAATCGGGATGGTGGACGGAGAAAGAGATGTCGCAGGTGTGTTTTCTTTCGCTTTCCCATTGTTTTCTGCCCTCGAGTAGCAACACTAATCATATTGATCTCGTGAATACAAGAGGAGGAAGACGGTAGGGATAGGTCATGGTCTTCGAGAGGTGGGGCTATAATAATGATAGATCTTGGTGAGGCGGGGACAGGTGGTATAGGAGAGGGAATTGAAGCTAAAGGTCTCTCTCTTCGTAAGTTGTCTTTCTTAACTTTTTTATCGGAGAGAGGTGACTGGCGAAATATGGCTTTCAACGCTTTGCATCCCTCTATGTCATGTCCTGGTGTGCGGTGGTAAGCATAGATTTTAGACTCATCGTAACCTATAGGTCGAGGTTTAGATGGATCATAAGGTCTAAGTGGGGGTAGGGAAATGGTCGCATTCTCTACCAACATAGCAAGGATTTTGGCGTAAGACCCTTTGAGTGGGTCAAAGTCAGAGGAAGAGGAGGCTATTGACTGGGTCGATTCTGGTGATGACGTGGTATGGTTGGTTTGTATGGGTGGTGGTTTAGCCAAGGAGTTTTGATAATGGGTTTTAACTAACCGTGGTTTCTTTGACGCAGAAGCTAGGTTGGATGATGAGGCCACAGATGATGTGGTATCAGAAAACAACCACGGAGAAATAGGAGTGACAGAAAACAAATCTTTTGATGATGGAATTTGTTTATGGTTGATAGGTGGGCAGGATCCACGGGGTGACGGTGTTGCTATACCCTTGGATTTCTGTATGAGTGCAGAAGGCGTAGGTCGCTTTAAAGAAAATGCAGGAGGTATGATATATTGATGCAAGGTGGAGGGGTGAGGTCCTAATATGGAAGGTAGGTGTGATGATGACGGTTTTAGTTGTGATAGAGGCATAGGTTGAGGAGATTGAGTCTGTCTCTTAATGGGATGGATGGCTTTATTTTTAGATAAATCAAGCCGCTTAGGTGGGTGTGTTAGACTAGGTATTGGTGAGGTCCCAAGCGTAGGGGAAGATTTGGTTAGGTTAATAGAAGTGGATGAGGTATTTGGTAGAGATGAGGGGGGTGAAGATGAGGACATAGGCATTTTAAGCTTCTGTAAACACTTCGGGTATATGGTAGAAGCATCTGGATCGGTCATCTGCATTTGAGTAGAATATGGCGTACTCAAACGTTCCCATAGGACTCGTCTATCTTCTGGGGAATGACAGTCCTCACGTGTGAATAGGAACTTTTGTATGGAAGAAAGGTGGGTTGTGATTCCGGTCCCTTTGTGGAGGTGATATAGGGGGTAGATGAGGCCTTGTATCAATGGGCGTTAAGAGGTCAACCGGTCATTTGAAAAGATTTAGGCGATGAAGGACTAATAGGTAGGAGGGCGTGTTTGAGAGGATCCGTCATGTTTAAAGAGTGTGGTGATGTCGGTTCAAGAGGTTTCTCGTCTAAGGATGACAAAAGAAGTGGCGAGCCTTCCTCTTGTCTGTACAGCAAGAATAGTAGAAGGAGACATTTGGGAAATAGATAAATTAGATAACATCCGCTCACGAGTCTTGCGAGGATGTGGTATAAGAAGGCTCATTTGTGAGAAGGGAACTTTGGGCGGTTAATTCCTTGATGGGTAAAGGAGCGGCAATGATTTCAGTTTGTCTTGATGGCGAGAAAGGGGGTTCGGGTTCTATGTTAGAGAAGAGGCTTGATTCGAGAATTTGTTCGATAGAGGTCTTTGGTGGGAATCGAAGCTGCATGGATCTCATGAACACTCTCCTCGGCTAAGATATCTTGGTTTAGATTCTTGTTAGAAGAATGATTCGGGAATGGTTTGTTGAATATTTTCAAATTTAGGTTAGCGAGGGCGTTAGGATTATTGAGGGCTATATCCCCGCATCCACCATTTCTGCACTATGTTTTTCAACATCTTGCAGTTTCATATGCGGTGTCCCTTTACACGGTGGAAGTTATAGAAGTCATTTTCTTTGTACCAAGAAGGTATGGCGCGAGTGGAATCAAACCCGGAGTGAGGTTTAACAGGAGGTAAGGTAATGGCTCCTGCTTTAAGCAATTTTTCCAATATTACACCATATGTTTCTCCCAAGGGAGTGTAGTTGATGGGCTCTACTTTATACTTATAGGTGGTTTTTGGTGGGGTATTAGACGGTGGTTGGGATTTGACCATCACCGCGTGCATGGCTCCTTTTGATTTCGAAGCAGTCGATGGGTGAGGATTGGTGGTGTTAGGTTTGTTGGTGGAATCTTGGGTTCGGAAAGTGGGGTTTTGTTGCTTGTGACCGCAATTTCTCTTCCTCTAAGGCTCGAATCTCTAGTTTTCGAGCCATAGTAAAGGCCTCGTCAAATGTACGGAAAGTTTGAATTTGGAGGGTAGGAGAGATGTGTTTAGCGTAGGCCCGCGTAAACAGTTCGATAAGTTCGGTCTAAGGCAAGGCATACGTAAGTTGGTTGATAAGGCCTCGCCATCGTCCAACGAAATCTGCGATAGATTCGTCTTCAAATTGTCGGATGGCATAGAGGTCGGTGATAGATACTTTCTTGGCAATGTTAATGGAGAAATGATCCAAGAAAGATTGGGCTAGTTGGTTAAAAGAGAAGATTGAGTGTTGGGTTAAAGCACTGTACCACTCCAAGGCGGGTCCTGATAAGGACATGGGAAAGGTGCGAAGTAGTAAAGCGTCGTCGTGAGCAATCAGATAGCAGGCATGTCTAAATGATCGCAAGTGTTGTTGAGGGTCCTCCTTACTATTAAAACGGGTAAATTTTGGTAATTCCCATTGAGGAGGATATGAATGAAGGGGGACTGAAGGGTGGATAGGTTCCGACAAACTTGCTCGTATGTCAAGCGCTACGACTTCTGAAAGCAGAAGCCTCAGATTTTACATTTTGTCCATCATTTGTTTAATTAAATCAGTAGTTGGATGAGATGATGGTGTGGTTGTGGTAAACGGAGGCAAATTGGGCCAAGGGCCACCACTAGACAATGGTGGGGTTAAATGTTGATAAGGTATGGAGGGCGAATGTGTTGAGGCAACCGAATAGGGATGTCCTATATAAGTATTGAGGTTCTAGGATATGTGTGTGGAAATGAAAAGGTGGGCGGAGCTTGAGAAGGAAAGCTCGTGTGGATAGGTGGCGAAGAGCAAGTCATGAGCAGAGCAGTCTGTAAGAGAGACGAGGTAGGAGCAGTCGGCGGTAATGACATGTTGGGCCCAAGATTAACCAAAGGAAAGCCAATCTGTGCCGTATGAACCCCTGAAGCTGCTGAGGTAGGCGACGGGACTAAGGATGCGGAAGGCAAAATGGAGTTATCAGGTGGAGAAGGGGCTAAATGAGCAGCTATACTGATAGGCATGCCAACAAGGAGTTGACCGTCGGGTGTACGGTCAAGGGCATGAGACAAATAGTATTGTACAGTGCTAGGATTAGCATCCAGAAATTTGGCAAATTCTTTATCTCCCACAGGAATTTTAGGAACCTCGCTGGTGTCTGTAGGATTCCCCACAGAATGTGAAGGGGGTGATTCAGGCAAAGGCACAGAGCAAGCATGTGAAACCATGGCGGTGGCTTGCTTTGAGTGATAACAACCATGGACAGGAGTACCCAGTAGGGTTTCAATCTATCAGGAACAGAAACAGACTTAGAATGGTGAAATTGGTAGGTTCTTTGGTTTGTCGAAAGCGTAAAAAGCGATAGCGATATCGGTCTGATAACCGATGTCGGTTAGACTATAGCCGACGTCGGTCAGTTAACCGATATCGGTGTAATAAGACTAGTATAAGAAAATATAAGAAGCTACTGACTTGATTGTTAACAATGCTTAGTACATTTATCAAATTGTTCTAAGGTGATCACAGAAGACAATGTATAACAGAGAAAACAGAACTGAAAACAAGCAAAATGCACACGTAAATTAAGAGACTAACCCTAGGGTTAATTTTAATCAATTTGGGCTTATGCCTTTAGACGTAGAATGATGTCAATCCTAAACAAAAGACTTAGGGGAAATGTCAAGTTTGTTTTGGCTTATAAGGTTACCTCAATCGGGCGGAGGAATACCGCGGAAAAGGGGGGATGTTTTGAGCTGTTGTGTTAATTATGAAGTGATTCGGTATGTGTTGTGCAGTGAAAGTAAGATTAATTTCCTGTCAATACCGTGGAAATCACCCCCACGTGTACGACCTGTTACTTAGTCTATGTTCACTAGAATTGAAAACAACAAGCAAGAATGTAATGCACGTGTTTTAAACCCAAATCGAAAATGATATTCGATGAAGCAAATAAGATGACTTTCACTAATGCAAAACTAGGAAAGCAAGACAAATTCCTTTACTAAATATAACAAAAACAACAACAACAAGTATGCTCCCTAAATGAAAGCAAACAAGAGAAACAGAAACCCGAAATGGGTCCCACCGGGCGTGCCAAAATGTTTCGCGCGGAATGTTTTGCTTTTTGGGAATAGACTTGCTTCTATCCTATCATTCCTTTGAGAAAGCAGATAAGGGTTAGGGCTAGGAGGAATACCTGTTGAATGTTAAGATGGTGTGTGCGTACCGTAGAGAAAGATCAGGTTGATTGCGAAGAACTCCTTTTTATCTTGGAAGGACTACCTGCAAATAAGAATACACGACCACAAGATTCTAATTAGATAATAAATGAGGAAGCGCCTTGGGCCGGGAAATATAAAACTTCCTTTCGAAGGTGGTCGGTTCCCCTGCTAATATGAATTAACACAAAAGATTGTAAAATAACAATTTAATTGCCTCGTTGAAACAAGTAGGGGGAAAGGTTGGTTTTTGGTTTTGAGTCAAGGTAACCGATACCGGTTCTTTGCTTAACCGATATCGGTAGGGCTATGTTTTAGGGGCTCTTGGTGAGGGTCGGTTGTAGGGTGGTTGTGATGTTTGTAAGGCTAGTAAATGAGTGGGATTAGGTAACGGGGTGATGAGAGGGTAGATGAATGATAGTTAGATGTGATGTGTTGCTGGGTAGTAGATCCAGGAATGGATTAATGACGGTTGTGATTCAAAAGTCTAAGAAATGTTATAAAAGAGGACATGCAAGATACAACTTACTTGTTTATTGCGAGAATGCGAGTCCAAGCTGTGATGACAAAAGTAGAACTCGAGATAGGGCGTCTGACGATCGAGAAGATGAGATGTCTTCCCTCACGATGATCGGTGAGTGTCACGGGGCTTTGGTTGTGCGATTGCGATCTTGGGCTTGATGTCCTTCTCTGCCAACCCCTCTTCTTTTTCTTCACTATCTATGCTTTGCCAAGAGAAATCCGGATTCTCTCGATCGCTTATGATGATCTCGATTGATCAAAAATCCTTCCACTTTTTTTTTTTGATCAAATGAAAATCGATCCTTTGTTTTTGGTTGGAAGTGGTCATTTACGAGGACCGATGGTGGTTACGCAACCGAGCGGCGGTCAGTAGGAACCGGTATCGGTCAGGTCAAAGCGGGCTATTTTTGGTAAAATAGCTAGCTTTCCCTCCTTTTCTTCCGAGGGATTGGTTGCGGGCTTGGTCAAGTCATTATGAAGTTGGTTTTAGGTGCGGGTGAGGAGTAATTAGTCATAGGTGTGGATTTGGACCAAGTTATAGGTCTTAATTAGGTTAGTTTAGGGTTAAGACTAGGTCATGATGAGGTGGCGACATGAGGTGGCAGGTATGGCGATGTGGATTTATTAATTATAAGGTAATTAATAAATAATTGTGTAAGGTTTAGGTGATGAGGTTAGGTTGCGAAATGGGATGCGGGGCACAGGGGGTCGTAAGACACAAATTTGGTGTCTACACTTGGATGTACTTTTGTTTTATCTCATTCGAGATCCCAAATATGTTATTTTAATCTAATAATAAATTTTAAAAATTAAAATGAAAAAACATACTTAAGATTAACCTTTAGGAAGAGTCGTCTTTCAAAGCCATTGTTGTATGTTACCTGAGAACCTCAAGTTAGTCACGCGCTGGAAGTTGAGAAGCCTCGCGTAGATGTTGCTCAAGAATGCTTGTGTTGTCGATTGTGGTTGTTTTGCAAATGTACAGTATTAATAATATAATAGGCTCGTATGATGAGCGTTGAGCATGTATTGGGGAGGATTAAACTTTTAAACAAAAGAATAATAGAATAAAAATAGATTTTAAAAAAAAAAAAAATTAATAAATGAGATTTTTTTAAAAAAAAGAGGTTGAGATGGTGGTGGAAGCGGGCCTGGAATTTCAAATTATTTGTGCCTGTCAAATCAAAATTTGTTGATGGCTTAGCTCTTTCAGATGGCTGTAATTTCCAGTAATTTTTATAGATATATCTATAATCTGTTCATAGATATATAAATAGGTATTATGTTTTTATATAAACCACTTTAAAAATTATGGTTTTCAAAAATTTACCTGTCATTATCTACGGTTTTTAAAATTTTTTACTTGTAAAATACGGTTAAAATCACAAAAAAACAGCCTACAGCCTGTCAATTTCCAGGCCTGGACCGTGGAAGTGGAGTCAAAGATGTTGGTGAAGAATATATGGTAGGCGGAAAATTAATGGAGAAAGGGGACCTTGTTATATGGATACGTTGGATGAGGAAGGGAGGCTCATTTAAGACAATCTTGGGAGATTAATATTGTTGATAGACGGAAACAACATTGCATGATTATTGTGGGTTGTTTGGACCAATTTAATTTATTTTATTCTCATATTAAACACTCCACTCTGCACCAAATAACCTTACTGTGGTGTATGTGCATCCATTAGAGTCATGGCATGTGGGGACAAGATTTTCATTAATGGGTGAGCCCCGGACAGATATGTTGGAGATATATTTGAAACTTTTAGCAGATCCCTTTGGCAGTTTTGTAAGATAGACATCAAAACCTATCCTCTTCATCCAAGTACGTCCTAGTTTTGAGTTGTCATCGAATTTAAATGTGTTGAAAACAAGAACATAAAAAAAATAACAAACATAGCTTTGAATAGTGCAGTGACATCTGTCATATACGATGCAAAGAGGATTCTTTATTCTTTTGACAAAATGTCTAAGAGAAGCATGGTCTCATAGACTATGATCCTGAAAGCTTCATTTTTTTGTAGAAGATCTGCATGTGGGTACCTCATTAATTAGGGGAAAATATTTCTAAATATTAAAAAAATTCTCATTAACCTACTTTTTATGTACAGTACTCTTGGCCACCCTGTTTTCTGGAGGAAAGTGCTAAGCTTTGTCTTCTGCATACAAGTTAATCCTATGGTAGGTACATGGACTTGTTTACTTGGTGGATAAATGGCAACACTAGCTACATTGAGGAAACTCTTTAACTTTATCATCTATGTCTAGTTTAAATCGAGGATGGATGCATGGATTTGTTACTTACTGCTAGAGCTGTGGTAGTGGTGTGGATCTGTTTGTTGGGTATGTTAAGAAAAACACAAATCATTGGGTCAAGTTTTGTGAGAATGTTCATGTCTTTGACCGTAGTTGTAGCAGAAAGTTATACGGGGATGTAAATGCAAATGAGGAAGCATAAACAGCGCATGAAGACGTTTTGAAAAAATGCGTGGAAGAAATAGGGGACACCTTTGAGCTTATTGAGGAATAATAATAACAATCTTTTCATTGGCAACTATGTGGAAAATTTAAATTTTATCTTTAATATGTCAATGAAACCTGCGGTGGTTGTGTGGATTTGTTCGTGTGGGAGTAAATGTAATCCCATGAACCGTTTGACAAAATTACTTAAAGAAACGTCATCTCGGGGACTGTAATGATTACAAAATATGCACAAAACATGTATGGATTTCCCTTTTCCCTTGCTCTAAATTATGCATTTCATCATTTCCTTTGGCTTGTAAATGTTTTTATTAGTAGAAAATGTAATAGGAATGAGCAATAAAACCTTTAACCTGTCTGGAAACTTTCAAAACATAGAAATTTGACCTCAAAAGTTACGTGCATGGAGCGCCGAGATCATGTTGTATTGCCAACCGAAACCTCTAACATGGTCCCTGTCTACCCAAAACTCCATGAAGGGCCTTAAACAAGATGAAAAACTCAATTTGATGCCTTGATAAGATGATTTTGAAGCCCATTTAGTATTTCGAGACACTTGTGGTTACATTCCAATTTTGAGAAAATGCGATCAATTTTAGCTTACGGTTGCCGCATTGATTGGGTAAAACTGGAAACCACCTCTACCTACCTCTAGAACTTCAATAGGAGAATTGAAACCAACTCTCAGTGCCACGAGAAAAAAAAATTGGATTTAAGTTTTGTAATTGGTTTGTGGGTCTCCTTTGGATGTTATGCAACAAGTGTTTTTGATGCATTTATGATAGACAACCTCATAATCACATTTGTAACTTGAGCCTTTTCGTTGTAACCAACCACCTGTGGAATCCAATTAGTTCTTTTTATATTGGGTAGTAAGTAGGAATAAAACAAATTGTGCTTAACTTAAAATGAGTGTTTTTGGGACCCAATTTGTAAGCATTTTAGCCGTTTTGGTCAATTTTTCGCAAACTTGCAACTTTAGGTAGAAAATCCCTATGAGGCTCCCATTGACTTGTAACTACTCATGAAACCTTTTAAAATCATCGCAATATTGTGTAGAGCATGATATAAGCAATTAATTTTTGTGGATAAAAATTCAAGATTTATGATGTTTTATCTCTCCTCCCTTTGTTGGGCATTATGTCATGTTGTTTTCATTGATGGCAAAGTGTGTCTTAGTGTGCTTAGGTGAGTGCATGATGTTGTCATTTATGTTCATTGATGTCAAGTAAGATGAAATGAGTGAAGTTTGATTGGTAGTAAGGTGTCTTGGTGAAGTAGCGGTATTTGAGGAAATGGTTCAACTTGTATGGTCTTGAGTATTTTCAAAGGGTGTCTTAGTGTGCTTAGGTGAGTGCATGATGTTTTCATTGATGTTAAGTAATATGAAATGAATGAAGGTTGATTAGTAGTAAGGTGTCTTGGTGAAGTAGAAGTGTTCCAAGGACATGGTTCGGCTTGTGTGGTTTTGAGGTATGAACTTAAGAGCTTGTATGAAGGATGTTATGATGTCTAAGATGATTAGAGAGTTGTGTCGAGGTATGTGAGTGTCAAAAAAGTGAAGAACATGTAATTTTTAGTATGGTATAGGTTGAAGCAAGCCATTTTAGGCCTAATCCTAGACCTAGTGTTGGCTGATTGCATGATAGCTTAAGGTATGAGGCAGAACAATGTTGGTCGGGGAAAATTGCTAAATATCATAGGATCACAAAGGATATGTGCAAGGAGTACGTGCGTGTGCGAGAGGATATGTGTAACACATAAGGGGGGCACAAGCAAGGGAATATAGGTCTTTCGCACGAGGTTGCACGCATGCGGTCATAAGATTAGGGACTTAGCCAATTTTCCATAATAGATAAAAATAGAAAAGCGAGTTGGAGTGTTACTCAAGTAAAGATCTAGAAATAGAGAAAAGCACAAAGAATTAGCGGCCAAGAAAGGGAAAAGGAAGCACATGCAAACCAGGATAAAGCACATGCATGGATCAAACTAAAAATAAGAATTAAATCATGTTGTATATTTAAGATGGTCTTTGTTAGCGAGGATCGTAACAACACATAGGATATTTTTGTAGGCATGCCTATTATTAAGGAAGTACATGAAGCGGTGAATGACAAGTCCCCACCCTTATATATCGGTAGTGCTTCAGGAAGTGACCATCTTTGATGGGTTTTGAGAGTACATGTTTATGGAATGCTAGTCCGATTATGCTCGAGTCGGTGTAGGGCATACACATGGTCTTGTGCATGGATACAGTGAATTATGGTGTAATCAGTTACTTATTTATGTATTGATTATGGTGTTTTGCAATGGATAACTGACTGTAACTTGTAGATGTGTATTCAGATCTTAGTTGTTAACTGCAATGAATGATTTTCATTATTATATGTGTTTCTAAATCATCATGGTCATGAGTATGTTATTCCTTTATGTATGAATGGATGTTTTAACTATGGATATGATGAACATGCATGCTAACATTATGATAAGCAAAGTAAAGGAGGGACCTTACGGCTATGTGTGCTTTGGATGAGCTTCCGGATCTCGCTTACATGAAGTGTCGGTGTGCATAGCTTTGGTTTGGGTAAATAAAAGACGCATTTTGGTTCATTGCCGGGAAATATTTTCAAATTGTTTACCAGGATGTTGTATGCAAATGGCGTATCGACTGTCTTTGGAGAGTATTGAGAGCTGAATAGAAGACTCCCAAGATGCTTTTGCACAAAGATATAGCATTGGACCTGATTTTAATACACGAAAGTGGGTGGAAGATAATTTGTATGAATGCTACTATGAGACATTCTTCAACTTCTTCCTAATAGATTTGTACCAGTGGTTGGCAGCTTACACGGAAAATAGAGGTTTATGCCTAAGAAAGAGAGTTTGGACAGAGGATGACTATAAGAATCTCTTTGATTTGAATGAAACATGGACTAAAGTTGTAGATCATTGGTGGGAAGGCGAATTGCACAATTATACTTTGGAGTATGCAATTTTGAGATATTCTTGTATAGAGGAAGAATTCTGGTTCTTACGTCATCCAAGCGGATTCTATTTGCGCGCGATACCCTTATCTATCAAGATATTGATGGTAAAATTGGGAATGGAGAACTTACCTATGGATAGCTAAATCCCCTCCATGCACAGGCACAAGAGAAGGTTTGGAAAGGATGGTGGCAGCCCTAACGGAAGAAACGAAGATAGAGGAAAGATGACTCAAGTATAATGAGGCATGATAGAGGGAATTTGATGAAGCACTAATATCGAGAAGAATGATAATTGGCAGAAGTGATGATAGCCCCGTGGAAGACAAGGAGCCGTAGTATCATGTCCTCCTGATATTGGGAAAGTGTGATACACGACCATCACTCTATGTATATGAATAAGCCATGAAGGCATCAAATTTTGGATTGACATGTATAATAAAAGGTCCTTGAGGTCATTAGAAGTCGGTTAAGTGAGTAAGTTGGAGTCTAGGATGTTTAAAATTTGAAAATCCTACTTTCCCTCCAAAATGTAAAACTTGAATGAGGAGGCCATTTTTGGCTTGATAAAGTTATTTCATGTAGTTTTGAACTTAGAATATTTTTAAAAGGGTGGTATGAGGTATAAATGGGTCTCTTTTAGGGGCTATGAATCATAACTTAAGTCTAGAAAGCATGATACGAGGCTAGAACCTATAACTAGGCAACTTAGTGTTAAATATTGTTAGGTTGTGGAGCATGTTTTCATGTGTGAAAGTGTAAAAGACTGTACACTAAGAGTACTGTACACTTTCCATGGTTGTCTCGTCGAGGTTCAGGGGCACAACCGCCCAATTTTATTTTTTTGGCCTCGAAACAAAATGTGCCCGATATACTGGGAAATGTGCTTTTTCTCATATGGGCGGGATTTTTGACCCATAGGTTTATGGGACGGTTTTTGCCCATGGTTTTGATACCCACAATTTTGTAAAACTACTTAAGCAGTTGTCTACTTATGTGGTTTTGTGCATATGGTAGGTATGATGTAACATTGCAGATGTGTTTTGAATTCGGGTGTGAATTTTATAGATTTTGTTGAGCATAGCTCCAAATGGATCTAGGTATTGTATTGAGAGAGCGGTGGCTTGTAATAAAATCTAAGCAAGTGATTCTTGGTGGACGTAGCCCAAATTGGGTGAACCACGTTAAATATTGTCTCTTTGTGTTGTGTTATTTTTATTCTGCACTTTTATTTGAGATCTGTAATATTTTTCGCATATTAGTTTCTATTATTGTGATTCTGTTAGGGATTATTCCGCATATTTTATCCCTTATTTCCTAACAAATATAAGGTCACCCATATGACTAAAAGGGTGTACATTCAGTTATAAGTGGATGAGAAGACTATATATTCCAAAATGTAACTAAATCACCTTATTCCATCCATATGGGAATCAACAAGTAAGTTTCAAGGAAGATAGGAAAGGAGGAAAAAATAGTTTTTGTGTGCTTCAAGCATGAAATGAGTATGAATTCAAGTTGGTGATAGTTTTGTAAATTTTTGGGTTTGTTGATAATCTATTCTTGATCTCAGAGACGGATGCATGATGCCTTTAAATTGTGTAATGAGAAATAAGACTTTGAAAGGTTGATTTGGGATTCTTGTGCATTGATGTTCCTTCTATTGGCTAGACCATTTCTGTATATAATCATTGAATCCATCTATTTGTATTGAGAATATGTTTGATAGGGATCTTGTGATGAACATTCCTAGTAGCTGAGAAACTCCATTCTTGTTGATGCACTGCATGGTTAAGAAAAATAGAAAGTATTGAGAAATCAGTATGTGATTTCTTAAAATGAGCCCAAGCCTATATAAGGTAATGGTTTGACATTATTCTATGGTGTGAAGCGTGGATTTAGAGACTCTTGAGAAATATTTTTGTTTGCATTTAACTTGCAGAGGTGTTTAACTTCATTTAGGAGACATGTTGTAATGACAAGTTGTATAGACTTGTGACTTAGATAATGGAGAGATTTCATCATGCAGGTGAGTTAGAAGAGATTTGGAATCCCTAGGAGTGTTTAGAGCACAAATTTGCATCAAATGGAATAGAAACTATGAATGGAAAACTTCATTTTTATGTCATTTTTAGTATGAAGGGTTTCATATGTTCTGCAAGAAAAGGAAGAATTGTACATAAAGAAAGCATTTGATCATGAAGTCCTCAAGTTTCTGGTAAGTTATATTGTTTTCCCATCTTGGCACATACCTCATTAAAAATTCTAAGGATTTGAATATATTCCTAAGATAAGTTATAGTGGAAGGAACGCTCTTGGGCATGACTAAGAACTACAAGAGGAGTACTTGGTAGGGTATCAATTTTACATCTTAGACCAAGTCATTATTGCATGAAAATTGGTAG
Organism: Taxus wallichiana var. yunnanensis; assembly: GCA_018340775.1. Lineage (NCBI taxonomy): Eukaryota > Viridiplantae > Streptophyta > Pinopsida > Cupressales > Taxaceae > Taxus > Taxus wallichiana. The sequence continues at coordinate 667,079,548 of CM031236.1, forward strand.
AAAGGATCATAATATAGGGCAAAAAGTGATTCAAGTGAGAATTAAAAGTTTCAATGGTCAAAACACAAGATATTTATGATAGTTCGTTGAGAACCACAGGTTATAGTGGGTTACTTGTTCAAGTGGAAGCTATAATAAAGGAAGTAGGATAATTTAATTGAATTCAAAGGTAAAATTTTGTGCATACATCAAAGAGATTAATGTGTGCCTAGATCACCCTTTACCTCATCTTGAAGGTGTCCTAAATGAAATTTATGCATGACATTTGTTCCTCTAAAACCTAGTAAGGGTTTGCAAGTCAAAACATAAAAAGGGAAAAATAGAGAGTTCTACAAAGAGTTAGGTCTTCAAATTTTAGATACATATTTAAGGAGACAAGAGAACACTAATGGAGAGTATGAAGTTTTAGATTCACCCCTAAATGGCTACACCAATGTAATAACCAAGGAAGAATTATCTCAAGAAGGAGAGACAACATTGGCAAAAAGGAATATGTGAGCATTTTAATTGCTAATAATACATTCCCATGGTGGTTCTAATTTGATTATGGAATAGGTAACAAGGAATAAGCCCACAGAGTCCTTAGGAAGACCTAAGCATCAAATATAAGTTTTTATGTTGAGGAGCTAGTGGAGGTGCAAGATGACCCAAGTTGAATAAGTAAGGGTGAGTGTTTATATTTTGATTCCCACACTCATGAGCATACTGATATGAAATTGGTGTGATGCTTAAGAAACAGAGTGGAGAATTTGAAGGCCATTAAAGGTAAATTTTTTCAGGCAAAGAAAGAACTGAGCCATTATAGGATTATATGAGATCTTTAATGTAGAGATGGGAGATAGTTGAAACTAAGAATTTCCCTAGAAAGGTAAATACATCCAAGACATGTCACAATGATGCATTAAAGCGTAGTAGAGAGACCCCATCATATTCTAATGAGAGCATGCTAGAGGAGAGAGTGAGGACCATGGGTGCACATCTGATCCAACCTAGTTATCTAGCCCTTGCGTAAGGTTTTTCAGATCAAAGGTAGTTGTTGAAGATAATCATAGTCAAGGCGAACAACAAGGATCTCTATGTTGGGAAGGAGATACATGTAGGCATATTCTAGTTTTAACTCAAGAATCACGGTGGATTTATGGATGTGCACATGGCAATGCAATAGGTTCCAATGTTTGGGATTATGTTTAGAGGATTTCTTTACAAGTGCATCCTCATGACAGAGTGTTGGTGCAATGATCTGTTGGAACAATCCTATAGGTGCTACGACAACACAAACATTGGGTTCTTAGTTCAACACAACAACTAGGACACAAGGAATTTCATCTACTAGACCGCATGTTGTGGTGGGAGGCTCAAGAGGTTCAATTCAACCACCACATGGAGGAAATTCTAGAGGAGGATCGGGATGCGGGTCTAGTCCTAACCCGGGAAAGGTCCGCCACCAAAACAACCTCCCAAAACCACCATCGAATCGCCTCAGTAGACACCACCTCAATAAAAAAACCAACAAACACCTCAAGTCTACTTTGAGATGTCTCTTCACTTTCCAGAGTATAGAGGTGTGGAGGATGTGGTGAGCATGTGTACAAATGTGAATAACTATGAAGAGCTAAGAGGATTACACCTCGATCGAAAGGCAAGCCATTTTTCCACCACACTTCAAGGGCGAGGCATTGGTATAGAAAGTATGACCCATACTAGATTGTAGTAGATTATGATGCATCATGCACTATATTTTTGTTCATTTCATATTATAGAGTTTGAGCAACAAAGTATTAGTGCACTAAAGGACATCAAGTAGGGTTTGTCGAAAGTGTGAGTGAGTATGAAGTGTGGTTTAAAACTCTCTTGTATAAGCTATGTTATGATATTCATCATATCCAACATGCATAGTTATTTTTTGGAAGATTTGTGACCCCATTTTGAAGGGACTTATCACATAAGACATACTCGAGATCCGTGCAAGGCTTTAGAAGCAGACTTTGCACATGCGAAGCGATTGGGAGTGTAGAAATTGGAGTGAGACCCTTTATTAAGGCACATATAACATCTATGACTACAAAATTGGATAAGCTTCCTGTCATTTCAGCACATGATACGTGTAGTGGGTTATGGTGCACTAATTGTGACATAGAAGGACATACAAAGGATAACTATCCATGCACACACTTTATTCTACAATCTGTGAGATTTTACACAAGAATCGTGATATATGGAATTTACCTCTCTTGTAGTTTGTAATGATGAAAAATGTCTCTATGTACTACAATATTTGTGATGCGCACACCCAGAATAGAAAATAATGTCGTTTGATAGACCAAATTCATGAGTCATGCGATACTGGATTACGACACACCACTGTGGCAAGTAGCTCTCAAGTGCAGGAAGCCCAACCTAATGAAGGGCGTAATAATGGAAATGGTGGGTTCCAAGGTGGATATAGGAGTAGAGTTTGAGGTGGTAAATGTAGGTTCATGTGTGGGAATTTCTATACTTGTGGGTCCCTAGATCATTATAGTGTGAGTTTCCCAGACCGGTATGCATATATTGTGGAAAACAACATAAGGTTGAGGATTGCCTGATATTTATGAGAATATGTGTAAGAACAAAAGAAAGACAAAGGTGTGGGGAGGATCAAGGTGCATCATGCAAAGAATGACCAATGGATACTAAAGAATATGTTTGATCCATAGTCACAACCTATGTTAGTTACTACGTGGTAGAAGTAGCGTGCGCGCGTGAGACTCTTAAAGCAAAACCCCTCATCGGAGAGAAGAGATTATGCATTTTAAATATCTAGATACCGCACATCGAAGGAGGTCTATCAAGAGACAATGGGAGTAATTAGATATTTACTGAGGGGAAATCCAATGTGCGAAAGTAACAAGCACGCGAGAGGAACGTGCGAAGAACATTGAGCTCCCACAGAAAGATGTAGATGATCGAGAAAAGAAGTATGTAGGATTCTCGAGATAGGAGAATATCATCTCATTGCTAGTGGAATGGCTACGCGAGAAGGTACCATGCACTCGATTCAAATGCGAGTGTCGGATAATTCATGAAAAATTTCACCCAGAACCAAGAGTATGATAAGGAAATTACATTGGATGTAGTGATTAATGGTTTGCTAGTGAGTAATATCCTTATTGACATTGGTCAAAAGCCGAGGTGAATCTTATGACATTTATGCATGGAACCAAATGGGAAGGCCACCATTGCAGCTATCTTCTAATGTGGTTTATATGAAAAATAAGACAAGGACTATGCCTATTGGGGTATTGAAGGATGCTTCAATTACCATTCGGGAGCCAAGTTTACGGAGGTTTTGAGGTTTGGAGCTTGCTTTGAGGTAGATAACTTCCGAAATTTCTTGGAAATATCCGGTGTTATGCGAACAATGTTGACCTACACTTGATAAATAATATATCGAGTTTTGAGAACAAGGCGGAGTGTGTAGTCATACCCCCTGGATGATATGAAGTTTGCACCTTACATTGGGTTTATGAGTGAAGAAAAGCTTAATAGGATATATGCACATACAATGCGTAACCTTGAGAATATGGAACCATGTAAAGAGGGCATAATTCAATGGGAAGATGTGCATTCTGTCATTGAAACTACTAGTGTCGCTCGTGACAATTGATTCCATGAGACGTATGAAATGGTCAGGTGTGAGGTTAAGGGAAGAGTTACTCGGGTGATCAGGCCACACATGGTGAGGTGTTTGGGTGCAACTTAGTTTCCTAGGTATACTAGTGGACGAAAATACTCATTCATTATTGCGCACTCATGGAGAACCGGTGGAAAAATGAAGGTGACGAGAAGGAATATACTATTTTATACTTTGCATGGGATAACAACGTGCTAGTGGGTAACACATAAAGACAATCTATTGGGTTGGCAAGAAGTGAGAATCGCCTTTTCAATAAGGTTTACCCAAAATAATGTACCTACACTTATACATGAGTATGATGGGAAGACTCCTAATTTGGTACACGTCCATAATTGTGAGAGACAATGGGCACAAGGTTAAGAGGCTTTACCACCATCTCTTTGGGTGCATAAGTTCTATTCCACTTTGAGTGGATGTGTGCACACATGTTATTTCCATGCTAAGTTAAAATGAGAGATTGCGTAAGATGACACGAATTGACTAACATTATCATTCATAAATTTTAATATTTTTCTAATAAGACACCAATATATGAGGCTTTGCAGATCTTGAAGCACATAACATTGGGAATAACACAAAACCAAAGGAACTCATGCTTGATTACGTGGGGATCCCGATCTCAAAGCACGTGAAGATACATTGTAAACAAAGGAGACACTTTTGGGACATGCACGGAAAGAAAAGGAAAAGGAAATTTGGTATACCTCATTGATGATCGGGAAGTGCAAAATAGGGATATAATCCATACAAATGGTGCACACGAGGTAATGGAATCTACGGATGAAAAGGCATGTGCATACTATGCTCCTATAAACACAAAGAAGGTTAATCTTGCATGCGAGGATGCACCTAAGGAATCCATAATTAGAGATAACTTGTTAGAATAAGAGGTAATAAAGATCATTGAGTTCTTGCGTGACTTCCAGGATTTATTTCTAAGAGGTTACCATGAGTTGAAAGGTCTGTATACCTCATTGGGAGAGATGAAGATTAAGACTGAAAGAAGGTGTGTCTCCTATTTGGAAGAGGCCTTATATGATGAATCTGAACCTGCGCGTAAAGGTCCAAGAAGAGAATGAAAAAATTCTTAAGTCCGGAATGATTGAAAAAATAAAGGAATTTAAGTGGGTCAGCCCCATGGTTATTATCATCAAGAAGGATGAGAAGATCAAGATTTACGTAGATTGAGAGAACTTAATGCCTCATGTGTCATTGATCCTTATCCTCACCTTTTAAAGAGGAAATACTTGAGGAGTTGTAAGGCACAAGATCTACTCTTTCACTAATGGGTTCTTAGCCTATCACCAGGTGTGCATTATGCGTGAAGATCAGGAAAAGAAAACCTTCACCACTGAATGGGGAAGTTTCGCTTATACTTTCATACCTTTTGGATTGAAGAATGTTCCTACAAAAAGTATTCTCGCACATAGTTGTGTAGACATTTCATGAATTTTCCACAAGTTTTTGCATATTTATCTTGATGATTGGACGGTTTATGGGCTTGTCAAGGATAACTATGATAATCTAAGGCTTATGTTTGAGAGATGTAGGTGATTAAGCATCTTGTTCAATATAAAAAAGTGTATCTTTGCTACACCCTTTAGAACTTTTCTTAGGAACATTATTTATAAGGATGGATTGTTGGTGGATACAACTTTGATAGAAATCATTTTGGGGCTGGAAGAACCTACCAATCAGATTTAAGTGCATGGTTTCTTAGGGCATACTGGGTATTATAGGAATTTTATCAAAGGATATGTAAGAATTTCTCAAGTCCTAACGAAAAATTTATTGGGGTCTTAAGCGGTAGAGGCATTCAAGACCTCAAAGGAAAGATTAACTACTACTCCTATCTTGTGCTTTCCTTCTTGGAAAAAACCCTTTCATGTACATGTTAATGCTTATAACATGAATATTGGCGTAGTCTTGGTGCAACTAGTGGAGGGTAATGTGGATCATCCCATATGTTTTGCAAGTAGGAAGTTAACACGAGAAGAGAAGAATTATACAACAAAAAATCACGAGGCATTTTCTATGATCCACGCACTTCAAAAATTTTGAAAGTACTTATTGGCCATACCATTTATTTTCTATAAAGATCATATGGCATTAAAGTACTTGGTCAATAAGCCTATTTTGCAAGGTTTCATCTATTGGTGGATACCCCTCTTTCGGAATTGTATTTCACAGTTGTAGTCAAGCCAGGAAAGAGCAATTTAGGACTTGATGACTTATCAAGGATCAATTATGGAGAGGATGCGTAAAGTCTTTAAGATACTATTCATGATGCATAGTTGTTCATATTGAACCGTGTGACAACATATTTGGAGGACATAGCCGTATTTTTTGTGCTTTGAACTTACGCTAGAGGGGATGAAGAAATTGGAGAAGAAACAATTAGCTATACTCTTTATGTCATATCAGCTCATTAGAGGAGACTTGTATAAGATGGTTCACGATGAGGTCTTGCACAGTGTCTTACGGACCATGAGCATGAAGCTATTATGGAAGAAGCTCATAAAGGCATTATAGGAGGACATTAAGTAGGAGATCTGACTACACGCAAGATCTGCTAGATGGATTGTGGTGGAAGACATTGTAAAAGGATACTAACGCATTTACTAAGGTATGTGTGTTATAAATCAAGGTACTAAGAGGGGGTGTGAATTAGTGCTTATTAAAATCTTGTGCATTTTATAATGATTCAATTTACTAACATTGACTAGGTTAACCATGTAGAATAAGAGCATCCAATCATAAAGGAGAAAGAGAAACAAACACATGTGTACATTATACACATGAGGAGACCAAATTTAATGTGGGAAACCCATCTTGGGAAAAAAACCCACTGAAACTAGAGAACTAGCTTGGAAAACTGTCCTATAAAGTTATAATGATTTCATGGTTGAGCTTCAACTCAACCTGGAGTTGTAACTCAAAAATTTAACCGAGTTGCTACTCATTATTTGACAAGCTTCAACTTGTCTGGAAGCTTCAACTCCCAAATTTAATCGAAACAATTGATCTTCTATAAGCTATTACTTATAAGGAGGCTTCAACCTCCTATAATTTAACCAACAAAAATTGATATTCTGAAGCTACTACTTATAAGGAGGTTTTAACCCCCTATATGTTAAGTTGCAAATTAAAATTATTACAAATAATCTGATCATTTCTTGAGTTGTCTTTCATGATTTATTATGACCACTTTTTCAGCTCACTTGTCTTCTCCTCTCCTTTCTTAGTTTTCCATGGCTTTAATACATTCACACTCTTCTTACTTACTCAAAACGAGCACTCGTCTCTACGCTCTTCTCAACAACTTTGCATTCGACAACAACATTCTCCCAGGCTTCAACAACATTTACATGCTAAAAAATTGAGCTTAAATAAACAAACATGACTCCTAAACATGAATCTTGACGTTTCATGTTTAATGAATCTTCACATGACTCATTATTCCTACATACAAGTGCATACAAAAGGAATTTACAAAACTGCCTCATAAATTTATCTTCTTGCATCTGATATCTTCAATTACACAATCTTAAATTCTTCCATGACTTTTGAGCTTCTCCATGAGATCCTTTAATTTGAATAGGAATGCTTCATGTTTCATGTTCCATGACTTTTGAGCTTCTTCACTTCGAGCCATTTTGAATTTTTCCTCACGGACTTTACCGACTAAGAAAAAAGTTTGTCACGAATTTCTCCTTTTTTAGATGAATCAACCTAATTTATTTTGCAACACTTTCATAACTTTTAGATAGAGTTAAGTTCAAAATTTCAAGAAATTTCATTGGTGCAATCTTGAGATTTGATGAATTTTCCATTCTGTGACAAGATTCAATAATATATCTTCCTTTTTTTCCCTTTATCTTTAGTCTCATACATTAGACACATGTCACCATTTGATTGTCTGTGGATATTGCCAACGTTCGTGTAGTTAGCCATGTCACTTCCTCCATGTGTCACCTTGTGTGCATGTTGACTGCGCATTGCATTTTTCCTTTAGACTTGTGGACCCAAAATCTATTAACCTTGGCTCATTGGGGATTTCATGTGTTCCCAAAGCCATCTCTAAAAACTATGGCGAGAAAAATGTCATGTGTCCACCTTCGGTCATCAAATCATCACCAAGTGGCACCTCTGCTTGGTTCACTTGTTCTACCTTTTGTTGACGTATCTTTTGTCTCAAATGCGTATCATTTGAAAAATTATATCTAATGATAAAACTCCATGCCCTTCACACTTGTTAGGATTTTCTGAGTGTGAAGCACAAACCGATAAAACATCTCCATGCACATTTTTGGTTTTAGTATTTTACGAGTGGGAATCTTTAACCAATAGGAAGGATCCACACCTTCATAATGTCGATTATTCTTAATTTGTATCGACCAATGTGGCACATAATCCAATAGGAAGCTTCACTTACCTTCATAGATTTTGCAATTTCGGTGTTTACATTTTCCACTCTATGTCGGATCGCAAAAAAGTGAGCCCATGAAAAGGCTCCATGTGTCATCACATTTTGTGGTGTCGGACCAAATTTATTTTGTCGCAACTTGCTTCTTTTCTTCGCAATTCTTGAGTGGGTCAATTTTTTTATTCAATCCAATTTAAACCACGAAATGTGTCTATCGGGTTTCGGGAATGGGTATGCATGAAGCATATTGACTTATACTAGCCTACCTTTGATCCGCCTTATCACACAGATCAAAAATATAATTAAATCCTACTCATCGACTTGACAAACTTTGAATGGCCATAAATTCCTTTAGAGAGCTCCAAATTGTGCAAACTTGGACTTGTTGGAAATATCTTCTTGAGTTGTCAAATACCATCACCAAAATCCTTTACGCATGTTGAAATAAGCATTTAAAACCTTTAGTGTATGTTAATCTCATTTCTTCACTCTGGGATATACATAAAACTTACACAGCTTTCTCAAAACACTTTGTGAGCACATAGAAGACATCATAAACTATCTGGAACACCAAACATTTCTTCATGAAAGATCCATTCTTCTTAAAATACACATTAGTGCGAAATCACAACACCCCACAGAATGCCTGCTGACTTTGATGGTTGGAGAATTTGATGTGATTACGCAACATGGAGCATCTCTCTAAGTGTGGGACCTTGCAAGTTGAGAGAGCTCTCTGGATTAAGGTTGGTTCCTATTCCTCTGTTCAGGTGCATACAAATATATTACAGAGGATCTATTTTTAATCTACTCTATCTTTCCAAGGAGACAAGGTTAAGGAGATGCAAGAAAATAAACCTAAGCTAATGAGGTGATGCACCAAAGGAATGTTAGACACTCATTTTGCAGTTTAACACAGACCATGAAATGTAATACAAACACTATGCACAGATGACCAAGTTGTAATAAGAGATCGGAGAGACAACAATGAATACATGAGAGGGTTGAGAAACATCCATAGACATATATATTATTGCTCAAGAATCGATATAGTATATTGTAGTGGCCAAGAGGCAAAACTTGCATTACAGCCCAAAGGAGAGGTTAGAAAAGCTCCACAAATCCTTTTGTGAACAAAAAGAAGAAGGAGGGTGCAAAATAGAAATGTCCAACCTTTTATAATGAGCCTCGACCCTTCTTTTATAGATTTAGCACAAAGGGAAGAAGGAGAGAGAAGCGGGAAAACTAGTTCAAAGCTCAACCACCATCATCAATGCCTCCTAAAAATCCACCCCAAATCTATCGTGCCTACATCAATTACTTGTTCGGTGCCAGAAGGAGGAATGACGGATCGGATAAAATCTCGATCTAGTTGTTAAGGGCAAATAGATCCTATATTAATGGCACAAAGATGTTTCTTCATTTTTCCCCACTTAACCTCTCTAAAATTAAAGTTTCAAATCTCCATAGCGTAGATGAGGCCGAGATCTTTCCAACGGTGCTAGATTTTTCAGATTTCAAGCACTAGGTCAAAACATACGCCCATTTGAAATTTAAATCAAGTCCATACAAAATGGCAGGAACCGGCTACCAAAAGCAGGGCCCCTTTTGGCTGGACACATGGAGGGCTGGTGCATGTCTGAGGGCTGCCTTTGTATTTTGCTTTTGAAGTTGTGTCGGGCTAACACGTGGCTTCTTCGCGGCTCACTCAGTTTCTTCATGTTTTGGCTAAGTATTTTTTTTGCTTGGTAGGGTCATATATCTGACAGGGGACACACGGAGGCTTGGTAATTATTTGGAAACATTCCCCCAATTTTACTCTTGGATTAACACCATGCTGACACTTAGCACCCTCGCTTTGGCTGTCTCTGCTTTGACTATTCAACCCCGGACCTGTCCCTTTATGGCTGGACACATGGAGGCTTCGCGCTCATTTGGTTCTCCACTTTTGGATCTACCTTTGCGAGATGTGTTGAGTTAACACGTGGAAAATTTTGCTAGCACCTTTATACTTAGTCCTTTTTTAGGCCCGCCCTATCCACTTTTTTAACTTTTAATGTTGACTCTGCCCCCTCTCATGGGCCCGGGGACACGTGGGGGTCTGGCGCTTGTTTGAGTATACCCTTTTGGATTCAATCTTTGGAGATGCATTGTTTAGACACTTGGAAACGTCCACTGCTCCTTCCACACTTAGTCATTTTTGGGGCTCATTCTGAGTCATTTTAGAGCCCGATGACTTCAAGCTTTCTTCATTCCTTTTCTTTTGAGCCTCTAGCTTCTTTGACACTGTATTTTCTCCTTCCCCAACCCTGCTATTCCATTTTAGAGCCCACCTGTAATCTGTTTGCAGGATTTGAAGCATAGGTTCACTCGACAGAGCCATTTTCTTAAATTTCTTCTTGCACGGGGTCATTTGATCTTTCGCAGGCCCCGCCACTCCATTGTAGAGTCCCTCTGCAACCTGTTTGCAAGATTTGAATGTGATTTCTCTAGTTTCTTCTGTGTGGGGTTGTGGCTGATCAATTTTTTTGGGGGCCAAAATAGTGATAACAATTTGGTGACTCACAAGGGCATCTGCCTGCTAGATGAAGAGATCAGTAGCCTTGAAGCATCCATTGGGTGTGGAGTCAATAATGATGGCTTGATACCGATCCTTCCTTTGATCCACAAGCTTTGAATGTTGCACTCTCAATTTTCATAAGAAATCTTGAAATAAGGATTATGGGAGTATAAAATTGTTTTGACTCGGGATTTTCATCTATCCCTGAATGGACTACTTCGAAGATGTATTTTTAGTTACTCTGCATTTGTTTATTTTAAAGATAATGACTATTACATATAACTATGGGTCTCCTTGTCATGAATAATGAAAGGGATAGCACGTTCACTTGGAGGCACATTGGACTATGTAACGATGCAACTGGAGCAATAAAGAACATGTGCCATAACACTTAGGGAAACACAAACTACATTACAACAAAACAACGTGGATACGCACTTAGGGAAATTAAAATCCTATGCTAATATTTACGGGGTTGAAACTTCTCATTCAAAAGTAGTAATGTTTGAGATGGATCTCGTTCTTTGGGATTTATAATTCTTCGCCATCAATCTAGCGGTGGAAGGCATTGCTACCTTGCACTCTATGATCATGTAAGAGGCCACTCCAGATGGCATCAAATTTGGAGTGTTTTTGGCTTTGCCTTATTTGTATCCCACTTTAGGACTAAGTCCCCTTCTGAAAGGTCCTCATCCTTGCCTTCTTGTCAAAACTCTTTTTTATTAATGCCTGATCCTTTTCCATGACTTGCATTGCATGCTCTCTTGCCTCCCCTACCTCCATCAGCTCTGCATACCTGATTTCCATAGGTTCAAACTCAGCCAAATCCAACTGTTTCATGAGTTCCAAAGTGGGAAACTCCAATGAGATGGGCAATACTGCATCCTTTCCATATACAAGTTTGTATGGTGAGCTACATGTGGACCTCTTTGATGTGATCCTATCAGCCCATAGAGCTGATTTGAGCCTTGTATGCCAAGTCTTCTAATTTTCATCTAGAGTCCTTCTGATAATCCTTAATAGGTTATTATTTGTGGACTCTTCTTGTGCAATTACCCGAGGGTAATAATTTGATGAGGTCTTGAGATATACACCATTCTTAAAATCCCATTCGGTGACCCTTGTACCAAGGAATGCCAATGCATTATCGATATAATAGTGGTAGGGACTCCAAACACGGTGGCTATTCCTTCATAAAAATCCAAGATGTTGGATTCATTTGTTCCTTTTAGTGCCACTGCTTGAGTCCACTTGGTGAAATAATATGTGGCTTTAAGTATCCACTTGTGGCCTTGGCTTGAATTTGGGTTAATCACCCCAATGAAGTCTAGTCCCCATTGCATGAATGGTTGATTCACTAAAATGAGATGAAGGGGGGGCTGCTAGCTTCTCCTTTCTTGTGAAGAATGCACATTTTTTACACTTCTTGACCCATGAGTAGTGAGTCCCGAACACTTTGTAGACCAATAATAACTAGATTTCATGATCTTGAGAGTTGTTACTCGAGGGGAAAAGTGACCTCTTGCTTCTCCATCATGGAATTCATGCAACACTCTCTCAATCTGGCTTGTCCCAATGCACCTTAATAGAACACTATTGATATCCTTCTTAAACAAGACACCACCAACAAGCACATATGGGATGGCTTGTAGTCTGAAGTATCTTCTCTTTGCTTTGTTCCATTCTAGAGGGCACAAACTTGTTTGAAGGTAATGTACCAAGGCTTGGGTCCAACATGGAGTAGGTGCATCATAAGCTGGTTATTCTAGATCATTCTGCAGAAATAGGAGAGCCTCTTTTTCACCCCTTTGAATCAACACGATGCTTGGAGGCGAGTTGTTCACATAGTCCCTTGCCTCTAACCAGTTTGGTCACCTTGATCTCAATTTCATATTCCATTACCCATGAGATCCAACATGCCCTCTTCTCATTCAAATCCTTATTCAAAAGGATGTCCTTAACACCTGACATGAGATACTAGCGGTTGAATCTTGTTATTTGAGACCAAGTGTTTGAACTTCTTTAAGCTCGTAATAATAGCAATGACCTGTTTTTCAATGAAAGAGTATTTTACCTCGTAGTCCTCCAAGATCTGCCTAAAGAAAGCTATGGGTTGCTCGAACATTCATTTTTGGGCTAGAACAAGATGGTGAGATGGTGTTTGACCCTCCAAAAGCATATAACATGAATTCTTTTGAGAATGCAGGTTATTAGAGAGCCGTGATATTGTGAGTTTGATGGCCTCGAGAACTCTCTTTGCCTTCTGTTGTCCATTAAAATATGAGACTCTTCTTTAACATCATTGTTAAAGGCTTCACAAGTAGAAAAATTAGGTATAAAACCTGTGAACAAAGTTTATCCTCCCTAAGAAGCTTTGGAGAGACCTTTTATGTTGTGGCAATGGAAGTTCCCGGATGGCTTCAACCCTTTCGTGGTCAATTGTCAATACCTTTCTTGAGACAATGTGGCCCGTAAATTTCCCTTCATGAGTAGAAACACACTTTTTGGGTTTAATGACACCCCAAACCTCCTACATCTCTAGAATACTTGTCTAAGGTGAAAGAGATGATCTACAACATTCTTGGAGAAAACAATGATATCATCAAGATATACAGGGACTATGTTGTTAATTAAGCCTTTGAATGCAATGTCCATAGCTCTATGAAATGTTGCTCCAGCATTTGATAGTCCAAATGGCATCTTCTTATAAGCATAGCTTCCCCATTGGTGGTGAAGGCTATCTTGAATTGATCTTCTTATTTCACTATTATCACGGTTATAACCTAAGTATCCATCTAACAATGAAAACCTCTTAGAGCCAACTACAAATTGTAGGATCTGTTCCATTGATGGAAGTGGGTAGTGATCCTTAAGTGATGCTCTGTTCAGATCACGAAAGTCCACACACAACCTAATTTCTCCATTTTCTTTCTCATAGGAACCAAGTTAGCAACCCAACTCGAATGCTTGATAGGAAAGATGATACTGATCTCAATTAGTTTGTTCAATTATTTTCTCATGAGAGGCTCAATGTGGGGATTTATTTGCCTTTGCTTATGTCTGAAAGGCTTAGCTCTGGATCTAACTCGATGGTGTGTTGTGCTAGATTTGGGTTGAAACCTATTAAATCTTTATAAGTCTAGGAAAATACATCTAGGAACTCTTGATAGAGTTAAACAAATTCAGATTTTTCTTGTTGAGTGCTTACCCTACCAATCTACAATGTTTTTCCTTCTTCTATAAAAATAGGTTCTTAATCTTCAACCTTTACGAATATTTGCCTTCTCTTTTTGGAATTGGTTATTTGGGTTGATGATTGATTCCAAAGTGACAAGACCATTTGGTAGTTTTTGGTCCTCACTGTACCACTTGATCACAATCTTTGTTGTTCCCATCTGTCTTGATTCTTGGAGGAGAACTCATCTTCTTCCCCGTAGAAAGTTTTACAATTTGTTGATCATTTTCAAAGACTTTCCAACTTATGTTTTTATTTGGGACAAGCTGGCCTTACAACCAAATTGATATGGGGTTGATGCCTATCATTCTTGATACTCTCCACAACATCAAATGCTGCCCCAATTCGCCAACTGTTTGCTACTTCATTCTTCTTTTCGGGATGGAGTTGATGTTGAATGCCTCAAAATATTCAATGAGGTCCCATACACGATTCTTGTAACTCCTTAACGGTCATTCTTGGTAGCATTTTGTCCTCTAACACAGTTAGCAACTAATTCACTTTGTCACCAAACACCTAAAAATTCTTGATTCCTCACTTCCTTGCCCAATGCAGCCCATGAACCAAATCCTCATACTTTGTTGTGTTGTTTGAACAAGAAAATTGGAAATGGAAAGCTGAGTAGTATTTCATACCTTTAGGGGAAACAAGCATAGCTCCTCCTTCGGCTCCTTGCCTATACGGAGCCATCGAAGAATAATTGCCATACCTCATTGTCATCTTTGTGGTCTGACTTAATGATTTCGGGAAGAGGCTGATTTTCTTCATGCAAACAATAAACTCCTAGCTCAGACTCCTCCATCTCTTTATAGGGGTCAAAAGTGTGTCTCTTATTCACCCATTCATGAGAGTCAAGTCTGGGATACACCCCACCTTGGTATCTGTCTCACAAGTTCTTGGGAGGTCTTCCAAATCAAAGGTTGAACAATTTGCATTGATTGGGTTGGGCACATAAGACTCAATATGGTAATCTGTAATGGGCTTACATTTTATTATTACCTTGGCTCCATACCTTGTTCTAAAAAGCATGTGTGACCAATCAGCAGACAAATAGCCTCCAATCTTAGTAGTGAAGTCTCTTGACAAACACAATGTAAAATGGGGTGGCAAGTCTATGACTGATATGTTTTGTAAAACAATCACATTGGGGCAGGCATGTAGTGTGAGGCTCAAATCTTTAATGACTCTAATAGTTGTCACTGCTGTCCCATCTAATTGCACTACCCCTCTAGAGATGACTTCATATTAAAAATTCATTTGGTCAGCTATTTTTTTTGCATTATAGAACTACTTGCCCCTCAATCACTCATGCACTTATTCACCAATTTGTCCCCAATGATCAATGAAACGTAGAATGGAGGGGGCCTCAAGTTATTACCTTGTTGTTCTCCATGGTTTGCCTCAAGTTGAGCTGCATTGGTAAGCACTTTCTCTTGTTGGCTAGGGGGTTCACTTGAGCTAGACCAATTGGCCATAGCAGTCTGTAACAGATCTCTCTATCCTGGAATGGCCAGTGACTCCCACATTAAAATGTTCACATTTTTCTTCTTCATTTTTTCAATGATATTAAATGAGCTGTCCTTCTACTGCCCCTTTCCTGACACACTTTTCTCTTACACATGGGTTGTTACAACTGGTGCCTGAGTGGATTTGGAAGGTGGCTTGGATTGGCTCTACATATTGGGAGTTTCCTTTGGAGTGCCAATACCTTGTGGAGCAATGGAGGGTTGAGGGTTACCTGAGTTTGGTGATTGTCCTTCTCCAATAATTCTCCTTTTGGACCGTGTATTAACAACTAAACTTTGAGAAGGGAACTGATTCATTCCACAGAAATCTTCAGCTTGCCAATTGACAAGTATAGTTTCACTTGGAGATGCCTCTTGCTGAGCTCCTTGCTACTGATTTTCTTCTTGGCTAGATTCTTGTGACACACCAGTGGTCTGTACCATTAAGGCCTAGTTTAGTGCACCATTGAAGCACATTGATTGATTATGTGGCTGATTACATGGGAAACACCAATCATATTCTTGGGCCATGTTGTTTTGTGCTGTAACCAATGCCCTTGATGTTGAACCTGTGTTTAGATCATATGACCTGAAAGGTCTAGTAGCTTGAGGTTGTCCTTGGTTTTAATTCTAATTTGACTTGAGTGTGGCCTATTTTATTGATATGGGGTCTAGCACGGTATTGAGCCTAAGGCTGATATGGCCTAAAACTCTGAGCTTGTTGCCTCTTGATAGTTACTAACTCATTCCCTAGGTTCTGAAGTTGTTTCATGACCTCTTGAAGTTCTTTTAAGGTACTAAAGAATGAGGTGGAGGCTTCAGCTGAACTTTGATTCCTAAGAGTAGGTATAGGAGCTAATGTAGGTGTCTGGCTAGTGCCTGGGTCTCCTAATTCTAGGTATAGAGGCATGGATGGCCTAGGAGCAAGTTTTCACTTTGAATTAAACAATTCTCAGCTCTTATAGAGATGTTATAGGCTGCAGGTAAGGTTGTGCCTCCCATTGATTGGATCATTAAATCAATATCATAATTTAGAGCTATAAGAAAGTATAAGAAGGCACCTTCCTCTATGGGATTTACTGACCACTGGAATCTGTCCCATGTTCTTTGAAATCTAAGATTGAAATCTATCAACTTCTCATTAGGATCTCTCTTGATTTTTGTCAGTTACTCCAACAAGGATAGATTATCCCCCTTTTCTCCAAACTGGTCATGGAGAGCTCTGCACAAATGGTCCTAAGTTTGAATAGAGCCTGCTCCTAGATTCCTGAACCATTGTGAAGCTTTATCCTTGAGTGAAGAGGCTAACAACTTGACTACAATGTCCATCTCAGTGATCTCATGGATTGCACAGACATTTGTAATGTCTTGAATGTGGTCACTAGGAGAATTTTGGTTCTCTCCAGTGAAATATGGGATGCTCTTTAATGTTGCCACTTGTGCATTAAGAGCGAGTGGGTTGCTGCAAGTGAAATTAACATAAGGATTTGGTGGTTATTCCATTCTAATTGGCCTAAGGACCCTTGTTGGTTGAAAGAACGACCTACTAGGAGGAGGTGTTGACAAGGCTCTGTTTGGTGGAGATGGAGACCTTTGGGCTCTTCTCCCCCTTCTCCTTATGTCTAGAGACAAGTGCGGATGGACAAATAGTCCCTCTTATTTGGTTCTCTAACTTGTTTGTATTCTTCTCATGAACTTCGCAGAAGCTTAGAATGTTAAAACCAATGAATTTTTTCCCTTTGGGAGTCGTCATTTGTGTCATTTCAAAGCTTCTTAAAATCTAGAACCACAACAAGTGCACATCAATCTTACCGCAATAAAAATGAAAACTTCTACCCCCACCGGGTGTTCCAAATTGTAGTGAGGAATCACAACACCCTTGAATGCCTGCTGACCTAATGGGTGGATACTTTTAGTGGGATTACACAACATGGAGCATCTATCTAAGTGTGGGACCTTATGAATTAAGAGACCTCTCTGGATTAAGGTTGGTTCCTATTCCTCTGTTCGAGGCACACACAAATATATTGTAGAGGATATATTTTTAATCTACTCTATCTTTCGAGAGAGACAGGGGTTAAGGAGATGCAAGAAAATAAACCTAAGCTATTGAGGTGGTGCACAAAGGAATGTTAGACACTCGTTTTTAGTTTAACACAGACCATGAAATGCAATACAAACACTATGCACAGATGACCAAATTGCAATAAGAGATCAGAGAGACAACAACGAATACATGAGAGGGTTGAGAAACATCCACAAACATATATATTATTGCTCAAGATTTGATACAGTATATTGCAGTGGCCAAGAGGAAAAACTTGCATTACAGCCCAAAAGGGAGGTTAGAAAAGCTCCATAAATCCTTCTGTGAACAAAAGAAGAAGGGAGGGCACAAAACAGAAATGTCCAACCTTTTACAATGAACCCCGACCCTTCTTTTATAGATTCAGCACAAAGGGAAGAAGGAGAGAGAAGTAGAAAAAATGGTTCGAAGATCAACCACCATCATCAATGCCTCCTGCAAAATCCACCCCAAATTTTCCATGCCTGCATCAATTACTTGTTTGGCACCTTAAAGGAGGAGGAACAATGAATTAGATCAAATCGATCTAGTTGTTGGGGAAAATAGATCTGTATTAATGGCATGAAGATGTTTTGTTAGGAAATAAGGGATAAAATATACAAAATAATCCCTCACGAGAATCTCATGAGAGAAACTAATATGCGAGAATAAAATAACACAACACAAAGAGACAATATTTAACGTGGTTCACCCAATTTAGGCTACGTCCACCAAGAATCACTTGCTTAGATTTTATTACAAGCCACCACTCTCTCAATACAATACCCAGATCTGTTTGGAGCTATGCTCAACAAACTCTATAGAATTCACACCCGAATTCAAAGCACATCTGTAATGTTTACATTATGTCTACCATATGCACAAAACCATATAAATAGAACAACTGCTTAAGCAGTTTTACAAAACCGTGGGTATCAAAACCATGGGCCAAAACCGTCCCATAAACCTATGGGTCAAAAACCCGCCCATATGAGAAAATCACATTTCCCAATATATCGGGCACGTTTTAAGGCCCAATTTTTGGGGGCTATGCCCTCGAACCCCTACTACCGGGGAGTGCTGTCACCCCAAACCCAGTGAGACAAGCTGTGAAAGTGTACAAGTACTCTTAGTGTATAGTCTTCAACACTTTCTCACATGAAAATAGGCTCCACAACCTAACAATCTCCCACTTGGAGACTAGTTTTCCTATGAGCAAGCTTCTCAACCCTTTCTTGGTTTTCGTGAAGACCAACCAAAGTGAACACAGCTTCGGTTTTCCCTTCCGACCACCTTGGTCATCATGTCTGAGGATTATGACTAGTATGAATCTTCTCTAGCTTCAACTTCTCTTCCCCCAAGTTTTTTTGATGAAATGGTACCTTAACTGTATATGCTTCATCCTAGAGTGGAAAGCAGAGTTCTTAGCTAGGTGTATAACACTCTGACTATCACTATGCAACTTTCCTTCCTCCTGCTTATGCCCCAACTCCTCAAGAAATTTTTGTAACCAAATCATTTCTTTGCTTTCCTCTGTGGTAGCAACATACTTAGCCTCTGTGGTTGACAAAGCCACCAGCTTATGTAGTCGTGAAATCCAGCTCACTATTGTCCCACCTACAGTGTAAACATAACTTGTCATGCTCCTCCTACTGTCTACATCTCCAGCCATATCTAAATCTACATAACCACACAAAGTGGTGTCTGATCCATTATAGCACAAAACTATCCCCATGGTCCCTCTCAAATACCGAAGGATCCACTTTACTGCCTTCTAGTGATCTCTACCTAGATCACTCATAAATCTACTCACCGCTCCCCATTGCATGGGCAATATAAGGCCTAGTGCACACTATGACATACATCAAACTGCCAACCACTGATGAGTAAGGTACCTTGGACATCTAGTTTCTCTCTTGCTCTATCTTGGGACACTGATCCTTTGATAACTTGAAATGGCCTACCAAAGGAGTCCCAACCGGTTTAGCATCTTGCATATTAAACCTCTCCAAGACCTTCTTAATGTACTCTTCCTGAGATAAAGTCAGCTTCCATTCCTTCCTATCCGAGATATCCTCATACCAAGGATTTGTTTGGTTGCCCCCAAATCCTTCATAACAAAGGATTCACTTAGCTGCTTCTTGAGTACTTTTATTTCTTACATGTTTTTACCTGCAACCAACATGTCATCCACATACAAACAAAGGATAATATAACTACCATCCTCAAATTTCTTTGTATACATGCAATGGTCAGAATGACATCTAATATAACCTTGCTCCATCATGAAGCTATCAAATTTCTTATACCATTGACATGGAGCTTGTTTCAAGCCATACAAGCTCTTCTTCAGTTTGCACACCATCTCCTCTTTATCTTTGACCTCATAGCCCTCTGGTTGCTGCATATATAGTTCCTCCTCTAAATCACCATGGAGAAATGCAGTCTTTACATCAAGTTTCTCTAAGTGCAAGTCTTCTGCTACAACTATTCCAAGAACAACTCTAATAGAAGTCATTTTTACTACAGGATAAAAAATTTCATCAAAATCTATACCTTTTTTCTGTGCAAACCCCTTGACCACCAACCGATCCTTGTATATTTTCTTTTCTCCTTCTTCCTTTTTGACTCGAACACCCACTTGTTCTGTAATGCTCTTTTTCCTTCGGGTAGCTTCACCAAATCCCATGTTTGGTTCTCCATGAGAGCATGATGCTCCTCATCCATGGCTTGCTCCCACTTCTTCCTAGCATCTACCTATATTGTTTCATCAAAGCTCTTTGGCTCTCCACTATCAGTGAGTAATAAATAATAAAGAGAAGAAGAAAAACATCTAGGTTCTCTTCTTACCCTAGAAGACCTCCTCAATGTATGAGTTTGGGGTTCCTATTGAGGAGATTCATGAACTAATTCATGTGTCACTTTCCCATCGAAAGATCCTCTCTTCTGCTACATATTATTTCTTGGATTCTTCCATGTTTTCCTACAACTGCTACTTATACATGACTTTCTCATTAAATACCACATCCCTAGATCGAATGATTTTCTTGTCCTTGATACTCCAACATTTATATCCAAAGTCATCACCACCATAACCAATGAAATTACATTTTTCTGATTTAGCGTCTAGTTTGGTATTATCATCCTTGTCTATATGGACAAACACCTCACATCCAAAGACTCTAAGAAATGAATAATCAAATTTCTTACCATACCAAGCCTCCTCAGGTATGCCTCCATCCAAGGAACTTGAGGGTTCTCTATTTATAAAGTACATAGTTGTGCTCACCGCTTCTACCCAAAAAGAAAGATGTTGTCTGTATGTAACCTCATGCTCTTAGCACATTCCATTATTGTTATGTTCATCGTTCCTGACACCCCATTCTGTTGTGGAGTTCCTAGAACCGTCTTTTACCTGCGGATTCCATTCTTAGAATAGTAATCATCAAATTCATTGTTGCAATACTCCCCTCCATTATCTGACCTGAGACATTTTAGCTTAAGACATGTTTCATTCTCTACCAAGGCTTTCCATTTAATAAAAGTGTCAAATACATTAGATTTGTTTCTAATACAATAAACCCAAACTTTCCTTGTTGCATCATCAATAAAAGTAACATAATAATTTAAACCCCAAGAGATGATACGATCCGACCCCCACACATCGAGTGTACCAGCTATAACTTACTCTCTGTCTTTGTAGGTCCAACCTTGAGAAATCTTACTCGCTTTTGTTTCCCATACATGCAGTCCTCACAAAACTCCAAACTGTTTTTCGTATATTCGGGAAAAACCTTCTTTATGATATCCATGCCCTTATGGCTCATACGACCAAGCCTATAGTGCCACAATGTTGTATCTACTCGAAGCCACAAGATTACAAACATTAGTGCTATACGTGGTTAAATACAAGGTTCCAACCTTCTTACCTCTTTCCACCACAAGAGCACCCTTGGTAACCTTCAAGAGTCCACTTTGTAAATATCACAAGTCAACCATCACTTCCCAACTGCCCTACCGATATCAAATTTCGTCTTAATGTAGGCACATGTCTGACATCCTTCAATAGCCAAGTATTCCCATTCTGCATCTTAACCCGAACATAACCTTTTCCAACTATTGCAAGGCTCATCATCACTAAGAAAAACATGCCCAAAATCTCCTTGAACATAATCAACAAAATAATGCCTATGTGGAGTAGCATGGAAAGAAGCCCCTGAATCTAAAACCCAAGATTTAGTAATATTGTGCAAAGAAAGAATCAAAGCATCCTAACATACATTACCCGTTGCCACATTTGCCTCCTTGTTTTCTTCTTGTTGTTTCTTCTTTGAAGCTCCCAACAGTCCTTCTTTGCATGCCCAAACTTTCCACAATGCCATCATACTATCTTGCTTTTGGATTTTGACCTTGCCCGATCCTTTGATTTTCCATGGCTTCCTCTATTCTTCTGTCTCCCTCTAGTTTCCATTGTCAAAGCATTCCTTGAAGTAGAAGATTCACCAGAGATTTTTCTTTGCATTTCCTCGCTTAGAATCACCTCCCTTCATGGGAGTCGTCATCAATTCTAGAATCAATTTAATAATTTTCGATAATCGTGTACCTTCATGCATTGATTCCAGTTACATCCAAGCCTCACTTAGACTTTCCTGATTTTGGATATGGAGGAAATCATCTTGCACACTCCGCAAAATAATAGAAATTTCTTCATGTATATTATGTTGTATGAAACAACATTTTCCGTTGTTGCTTCTCTTCTAGTCGGAGCCTTCTCCGTACCATTCACGATTGTCTAGAGTTTGCGAGCCATAAATTATGCCTTCAACCTTATCTTCCAGATGTTGTAATTGGTTCCATTCAACATCTATGATTTTTCAATAGTAAAGTGATTAGATCCCATTTTCACATACAAATTCAACAAATGAGAACAATGAGGTTTTAGTGATAGTAGTTTAAGAATCCCCTATCGTTGTTCAAACCATGTCAGTTGTATTTCGATGGATTCACGTCGAAAATAGACTGTCAAACAAGTATTCTAGATATAAAATATGTTAGTTTGAAAATAATGTTGATTCATTGAAATGTAAGTGAATTTTTTTAGTTTTACATGAAAACAATGACTTATTCATCATGTCATAAAAAATATTTCACATTTAAAAATTTCCTTATCTAAGGTAAACAAAACTATTGAACAAAATCCCACTAAAAGGAATAAATTAAATTAATAATTTTGATTAATAAATGGAAAAATAATTTGGAGCATATATCGATGGAGAGGCCGAGCTATGGGGCTAGCTACAAACCGAGTTGGGTCCTTATCTCATAACATGCAAACAAATCGATAATTCAACAAGTTATATTTCCATATTCTTACATGGTGAGTTGCATGGGTTTACACCACATTTCAACCAAGGTGAGTTAATATACTAATAAGCCCGTGGTTGCACCACGAGGTGAGTTAAGGACAACAAACAGTGAGCTACGGTTGAGCCATAAGGTCAAGCCACCGCCAAGCCACATGGGCTCTTTAACAAAACATTGTGGTGTGACCGAATTCACAACCACATTACTTTGTAAAATGAATTTTAAAGCCTTTAAAAAACTCCATTCCCACCGATGTGGGACTAAACCTTAAACACAAATAAAAAAATAAAAATAAAAATTTCCCTAGCCACTTGGTTGAGGTGACAAAGGGAGTACGCGAAGGGAGAGGAGTTGGTCACTCACGGGGTGGGGGAAGAGATCCATGTGGCAAAGGAAATTTGTACCGGGTGGGGGTTCATGCAGATGCCACCAAGTATCA
Organism: Taxus wallichiana var. yunnanensis; assembly: GCA_018340775.1. NCBI lineage: Eukaryota > Viridiplantae > Streptophyta > Pinopsida > Cupressales > Taxaceae > Taxus > Taxus wallichiana. Next base: position 667,102,818 of record CM031236.1, read on the forward strand.
ACCAATGGATGTCGGTCACATTTTAACAGGGCCACAAGGTAATATTTAGGTTTAAACTATTAAGCATTAGCTGCATAGTCTATAATATATAGACTACGGTGAATTTAGGTTTTTAATATATACTTTATATTAATTATAAATTATAGGATAAAAATTATAAATTATAAACTATAGTATTTTATAGTTTCAAGATAAAATGAAGACAACCCTTATTAAAGGGGTCCATAGGGACATAGGCCAATTTATTTCGAAAACAATAAAATTGAAATATTAATAGAAATTTTACTAGGACATTAGGGGGCGGGAGCAAAACATTTACCATACAGGGGAACATGGAAAAATTCATGGACCAATAGACATAATTAATTTCCTATTCTGTGGAACTTTGTCTCCTGGATGTTGACTCGGGTTTTAATTTCTTGTATTTATTTTTCTTGCACACTTTAGAAACATAGGAACTTTAGTAAAATATTTAACAAGATTTAATCTTTACCTTTGTTTGCAAGTTTTGAGTACACCCAAGAAGAATTTTAGGCAAGGTAAATGACTTGAATTATTTTCAATTTTGCCAGAAAAAATGTGATGTATGTCCTGAAGGGGAGGGGTGGGTATTTATTAATTTTTTTCTAACCACCCGGCCGACACACTTGATTAGATTAAGTAAATTAGTATTAATTATTTATTCCCGCTACGGTACCATATTTGGATGAGGAACATAAAATTAAACCAACCAATTAAATAAATATTAATATGAAACATTATAACCATGCGAGAAATTAAATTAGCACAAAAACAGAGAACTCTATGGAAAACCCCAAGGGGAAAAACCATAGTGAAACCGATATTTTCCGTTAACCAAGAAACATGATTTTGCGGTTCAATAAATCTCCCTCCTCACTTCTCTCCACCAATCCAAATGAGGTGAGTAACCAATATGACCTATGGCCATATTTATTTTACCTCGCGGGTCACGAACCATATCAGTGACGGTATGATTAAACAACACCCCAATTTAATATAAATATTCTTGATTATTTAATTATAAACTAAGGTTTATAGGCACTTAATATTACGTTCTATAAATATTATTGTGTCTATGTTGGTGATTGATTTACCAAGTAACAAGCAGTAACCACTACTTGACCTAAAAATTCTAGTGCGATTGCATCTTCTTGAGCATACTCAAGGCATTTTCCATCACTATCCTATTTAAATGCTCTACAAATCCTTTTTCTTGTGGCATATATGGAGTTGTATTTTTATCTCAATTCCACACTCCTTGTATAATTCCTCAAATTATTTTGAATATAACTCACCCACATTATCAATGTGCAACAACTTGATCTTTTCTCCTTACGGTTTCCACAAAGGCATTCAACTTCTTAAATTTCTTGAAAACTTCGTACTTATTCCAGAGTATATATAAAGGTTTTTTTTTAAATTCATCTATGAATTAAACACAATAAGCAATGCAACATTTACTAGTCCAAACACATCACTATGCATTATAAGTGATATCCCTTCTACATCGCAATACTTGTGAGAAATTTAAATTTACTCTACTTTCCAAAAACATAATACTTAAAAAATTTAAATTCAAGGGATCCTCATCAATTCATTTTCTCCATTCCTTTGGATTGTAGTGTACATAATCGTTTTTGCTAAGATGACCTAACATATTAAGTCATAGTATTTTCTTCACCACTTAAGACATGTTATTTTTATCATGTACCTCATTGGCCTCGAGAACAACTAGGGTATATGCAAGCACTAATAAGTGTACTTATATCTATATTTAACAAGGTTCTAGTGTGTAATACTCTAGAGAATACTAGAGATATGTTTACCATCTTATATCCATCCTTTTTAAATAACAATTATACTCCAACATCACATTTCTTGAAAATTAAAAATAAATTCCTGGCAAGGTGTGGCATGTGTTGAATTCTAGGAAAGTCCAGAATATCCCATCATTAAACCTTATTTTAACTCTTCATTGACCAATAATCTGGTGAGTGGTCTCATCTCCCAAAAATACATTACCACCCAGTATACCTCTCATACTTGCAAAATGTAGCACCCACCCATGTGGGACCCAAACACAAGTCCAAATATATCAAGATATGTTTTTCACTCTAACTCACAAGATACTGGGTGTGTGACACCATAAAGACACACAAGAGGTTACATGACACCACATGCAATGTTTACACCAACATGAAGAACACACAAATATCCAAATGACACAATATGCAACCAATGTCACACCTAAATAGATGAGTAAGTGTGAATTCCACGACCACGATCTAAACATGTACATCATGAATGTGCACCTTCCACAATATCAAATTTTCATGGTTATTACTTATTTATAATCATGTTTCATTATTTAACCTCAAGTGTTGGAAAATTTCTTAACATGAGCACATACATCTTCCCTTATTTTCTAGACCACATTTCTTTAAGTTTTTTAACACTTAACTTGTAATGACTACGTCCAAAATTAGTTCATTTAGCTTATTGTAAATAAATTATAAAACTCGATTGACCATTATAGGAATCTTGACATTTACACATCATAGGATTATATTTCTAAAATAGAAACTATGTCTTCTTTTCTAATTGTTTCCTTTCATGAAAAACAAAATTTCTTTCACATCGCAAGAAAGATCTATTAAGTTACAAATAAGCTCCATGGAACTTATAATTTATAGTTCGACATCACAAGGGTATATTCACAATAACAAAGAGAAAGTTACAAACTTCCTGTACAAATAGAGTCTTAGTGGGGTATCCATGCATAACCTAATCATCCTTGCAATCCCAAACACTTACAATATCTTCCCTTCTAAAATTGTTTAGTTCTAGAAAAACCATAGTGATTACATCTTTGGAAAGATCATCCTAAATGTCACCAAATGAAATTATGCCTTACATAAAACATCCTATACACAACATACCCACAATAAAACACCCTACTAGGTTCCTAGGGAGGAAACACACAAAATCTTACATTTCCCTAAGACTTTATGACTACGAAAGAAACATTAAATCTAAACATAACTCCAGGGTTACTAAAAAGGACCCTCATATCGTCTTATAGAAAATTATCCTAACATATTTATTCCATTACACTTCCAATAGGTTTTTGCATATCTATATGTAAGAAAACATATTCCTATAGTAACAAGGATTTGAGATCATATCTTCTTTTGTGAAGTTAAACTACTATATTCCATAATGATAGGATGCATTTTGAGGTACACATGGGTCATATGAATCCCATGTTTGAGAAAGAGGTCTCATTATCAAATTACATGTTCCCATAAGGGACAACTCAGCCTACAATTTGGAACAAGAAAGGGTTTCCAATGATTTGAAAGGAGGTGGTTTCCATGGTTCACTTTGTTTCTAAGCTCAACATTCTAGGAAAAGAAATGTTATAGACAAAACCCAACATAGGTTTCATTTACCAAGACTCTCTAAAAGGGGTACTAGGATTACTTCTCTCCCTTTAGAACTTAAGGGATATACAACTTGATACAAGTTTACATTAGAGAAAATCATCTTCCCATAGGTCAATTAGATACAAGAGGAGGTTAATGGTGTCAAACATGAGGTTTAATGTGTAGGAAAAGTGGTAAACAACTCCACTTATATCTCTTATATCTCTTAATGAGATTGTTCAATGTGTAAGATAAGATACGACAAGTTATGGGTTTGAGTCTTTTCTAAAGAGGGTAAGGGTACTTTAATACTATACAAGACTCGTTTAAGAGAGATATACACAATAAATGTTAAAATCATGGTTCCTTTGGATAGTTTAGGAATATAAAGTTTCTACCATCAACATAAGTATTAAGGGAGGAAATAATAATTAACATTATAGAAGTTTGTTTCAAAACATCTAAACCATAGAACAACATACAACTCATAATCAAGGTCATACTCAAATAGAATGCTTGTTTTCCAATACACTAATATAACACGAATTTATTACCCCTCACAAATAATCAATACATAACATACATGTCCATAAAAATGGTGTTGATACATCTACTTAATATTACAAGTATATTTCAACAATATTCCATAATACTAAAAAAAAAACACTAGCAACACCATCATTTCCTTCTTGTCCCATGTACTTGCAATCACCGCATGATCATGGCACAATTACTCGGCATGAAATCAAACTAGAACCACACACGATGTATGATTTTCATAGTTTTCTAACAATAATGAAATTATATTTAACACACTTCAAATAAGAGTAATAATTGTAATGCCATTTCAATTCATTTCTAGATCCAAGGAGAGAGATAGAGAGAGGAGAGAGAAAACACCATTTTTCCACACATTCATTTAATTTTCAAGATGGTGTCAACAAAAACTTTCTTATGGTCATGTATTCATGTTAACAAGTTTTTCTATCGTTAGTTTCCTAGATGAGTCCATATGAAAATTTTCGCTAAGAAGACACAAATTTCCAAAATGTTGAATTTAAACAAGTTGCTCAAAAAGCAACATTCAAAAACCATCTTCGAGACTCAAAAACAAAAGGGAATAAATTGCTACCTATTCCCTATATACAAGGAAACACATAGAGCTAACGAGAACCCCATACTAGTAAACATGATTAAAATGGTGCTTGTCTTTCTGGAACTACCAGTCATAAATGCACCCAAGTGGCCTTGTCACCTAGCGACTAGAGGCCTACAAAACCTATAAATAAAACTAGCTTGTGGGATGTTTTTCTCTAAACTAAGGGTTTTTATTAATTATCTCATAGAAATATTAGATGTATTCAGAAGCCAAAATCCATTCGACACCCAGGGCCAAAATGGCAGGTCAAAACCAAACTACATTCTTAACTTTCAACAATTGTTTAAAAAGTGAGAACTATCCCGATGGGCATCCTAAACACGTTATGAAACAAGGTAAAATAGACATCCAAGGGATAACTCAAGGTTTGGTTGAACACTCCACATGAAAAGGTACCTGACTAAAATTTTCTTTTCTCATTTCGGGGTTTATACTCATGTTTTGTGCCTCATTGAAAAACAAGTTTTTATTAAGGTTGCACAAATTCTCCAAGGATTGGTTTTCACTCATTTTCAAGTTTAACCCACCAACCGCATGATTTTGAATCCAAAACTAGTATCATTGATTATCCATCCTTATTACAAGGTAAAATTGAGGAGTTTTTTCATTCCTGGTCATTGGTTTAGTTGTGTATAAAAAGAGGTGAAATTTACAATTGAATAAAATGTTTTCCTTTGATTCACCTAGCAATTTATTCTTCATTAGTTTGATTTAAAAATCCATTAAAATTTGGAAAATGGAATGATAAAACATGTGAGTATAGAGTAAGATGTCTATGCTGGGTTAAGTAGGCGAGTGACCGAAGAACAAAGAGTGTGAGGCATGTGGTCACCCAAGTATTCCATCAAATAGTTTGTGGCCTTGTGAATGCTTCCATTTTCATACATGTTGTAAATATGTTGGAAAAGGTTGTTGAGTTGATTATTATACCATTTTATTTCATTATTTAAAAACCACCAAGACCTTTCAACAGAACTCTTTGTGTATATCCAATGATCAAACATTCCATGTTATTACTACTTTTTTTTTTGTTTCATACGTTTTTTCAAAGCGGTTTGCATGCCTTGAGCAAGATCCCACATTTCACAAACATGTAGATTTGGCACATGGAAACACATTTTAAAACATTTAGCTTTCCATGAATCTTTGATGGATGTCAATCATTGATCTTATTTTTCCCATATTTTTGTAAGTTTAGGAGATAGTATCAAATCTCTTTTTTAGCACGATCCATGACCTAAGTAGGTGATGGCTAAGGCTAAAGAGATGGCTTTACAACTGTTAATTGAAATTTCTTATAATTTCCCAATGCCCTTTTTAACAAACCATTTTTTTAGCATCTCGTTGTCAACATAGTCCAAGTGATCACATTTTTTGAGGCATTTTTCCAAACAGTTCATAGCCTTGTGTAAGGGCCATGTCAATCCTCCCTGTGGTGTCTCAAAAATTATTCAACAAGCCACGTCTATTTTTTTTACCTCCATAATAGCATACATATCTGTCAATAAATGATAAGATAAAGAGGATTTGGGCCAAATATGTTGGGTCCCCCCCAACCAAACATTTTCCACAATGCATTAAGCCTATTTGTAACACTGTAGGCATGTGAGGACGCGACCCTTCCAAGGCATCTATCACACAATCCATGTTTGTTGCGTATGCTTCCCAATCAGATACAATAAAAAAATATAAAAGAAAAATAAATAAGATATGTTAAAGTTACCCACCGCCAACTCAGCTCATACAAAATAAAAATGTGACCTTAGGAGAAGGTGTGGCCACATGTTGTAGTTTCTAGCTTTACACCTATCAAAATCCCTTTGTTTGTAGTTTTTAAAGCCTTTTAAAAACTTGTTAGGAAAAACACATCCTTTGTTATGCGTATGCCTCCACCAGAACATTGGTTGTTTCTAAAGGATGATCATGCCTGCACCCGAGGATCACATTCTCCCTTCATTTAAAACACCATACAGGCCATCCACACAACCCAATGTAGGGTTTACTGGCAAGAAGGTAAATTTGGAGATTCCTTGAGGTAGCGGGGCACCAACATATGAGAAAAAGACAAAGAAAGACAAACATTCCTCTCACCAAATCATTCTGATATGCATTCAACCACACAAAGACCAAAAATTCCCAAAATCCTTCTCACGTACGAATCTCACAATACCCAAAAATTTACATTAATTCTTCTTGAAATGAGGTTTGGCTCAAGCTCCAAAATGAATTTGGAGAGATTTTAGAATATTAATGAATTATTTATATTTAAATGAAAACTCTTCTATTATGCTAATTCCATGATTTATTTTACTATTTAACAATTTATTACTATCTAAACCTCAACAACACCTTGGAAAGATACTTACTATCATTTCATTAAATTTAATAAAGGTAATTATGATATAATAAATGTGACCTCGTTATTTATGGGTGCACCTTGCGTCAAAGGTCGAAAGCAGTTATCCTAACCACCATGGTGGTGGTAGTATCTTGTAAATCTTGGATGATAGGAATTATAAGAGCATTATACAGAAAATTAGACAAAGAATTTAGCACACGAATAATATATTTCTTCTTTATTGCTTTGTTGTTATTGAATATCACAGGTTACAAATATATAGGAGATAATCAATCCTATAAATAAGGTGTTGGTTGTTCAACAACCTCAACCAACCTAAAACCATATTCCCGTAATATATATTGTTACAACAATATATATATACAATCTAACCACTTATTGACATAACCATAACAACCATAATAATTACCATTGTAATTATTATTTACAATCATACTAATGTGGAGCACTAACATGATGATTTCCTAACATTCCCCCCCTTAGTGCGAACATGGGGAAAACTTGCCTTGTACTACAATGTGCCGCTACGTAGCCTTCTCATGATCTGGATGGTTTTAAGGACAATACCAACAACATCTGGATGGTTTTCCAAGTGGTTAACCAACAACCACACAATGGATGGTTTTTTCAGTGGATAACTAACAACCACAATATCATGATGTTGCATTAGTATCATTGGCTCTCATCACTATCTCACTTCAAGGAATAACATAGGAAAATCTACTAAACTTTACTTCTCATACAAATTGAAAACTGGAAATGGAACATTGGATCATGTTCCCCCTCAATGTGAAATTTCCACTTATTGAAAATAGGAACACGACAAACAGGAACATGATGAAAATAACATTTCCCAAATTGAAAGCAAACACACACACCACAAAAATTCCACAATAATTGATATGCAGCCCGTCATTATTGATCGACGAGAGGTCATTGATTGACCTCTATCCTCCGTGTATCCTCCGAGTATCATGCATCTATCTCGGCGGAATGTGAACATGAAGCTCAAGTTTACATATTGGACGTCGCATTCCAACGATAATGTGTCCATTTGAAATGTAGACAATATTTGGATTTTGACAACACAATTTTTGACAATAAGACTCTTGATACTAGACTAGACAAGTGATTTAATTAACAACACTTTTACAAATTTTACCCAAAAAGATGATGAAAAGTAATTAAAGATTACTTTTCAATACAAATATCACAATGACAAAAGATAGACTCAATACCACATTATACATGCGGGAAGATTATAAACTAAACTGACATCAAACACCAACCGTAAAAGACCAAAAAAGACACAAACTACAGAATATGAACACACCCCACATTTGCATGGGATATCCTGTTGAGATCAGAATTAATATTGCATGAACTAACTGTATATATTGGGACAACTTGGGATTAGTGAAAATTACAGGTCCTTGTGAGATTCAATTGTGCATGTTCCATGATCTGCAACAAAAACAAATGTGGGGAATCTTTATAGAAGAAAGTATTAGATTAGGGGAAATCTGATAGGAGTTAATTCCTCATGCAAAGATTCAAACCCTGAGTTGAATACATATATACTGAAGCCATATTTCAATGGATGTCAATATTGGAAGATTTTATATTTGAAGATTCCAACGCCAATCGATAACTACTATATAAAATTGTATTGACCACCGTTTCGAGGATGAGTAAATGTGCGCAGGTGTGTATGGAAGATTTGAGTGTGATTGAATAGTTGCACCGAAATCATCAACAATGAACACGCCAAGCCTTTCGAATGGTATATGGAAATAGTTTCCGATATGATCCACGCCAGTGCATATTCTAATGCAAAACACTGTAGACTGCAAGATAGAAATTAGTAGTGAATCACCAAACGTCACACATCAAATTTCAAACATCTGATATATTATCATGATCAATACAGAAGTCATATGGATTTGTATCCCACATAAAGACTGCACAAAGATTAGATTGTGTCCATATCAGAAAACATGTCTCATGAATTTGTAAGAAGTCTTTAGCGCAAACCGATCTGGATTCCAATAGAAGCGTTGGACAAATATTGCTAGAAGGTCGAAATCTGAATCGATGCTAGGTAGAAATGAATGCATGAAAAATACTCTATGCCATGCGGTCGATGCCACTTTCTATGCAGAAAGATGAATCCAAAAATAACGATGACAAGATTTAAATCTTCAGACCTGTAAACCCTCGAAGCTCTCACAGGACTCTCATGGCGATTCTAAGCGCTCACGATACCACTTTGATAGGAATTATAAGAGTATTATACAAAAAATCAAAAAAAGAATTTGACACATGAATAATATATTTTTTGTAATTATTGAATATCACAGGTTACAAATATATAGGAGATAATCAATCCTATAAATAAGGTGTTGGTTGTTCAACAACCTCAACCAACCTAAAACCATATTCCCATAATATATATTTTTACAAGAATATATATATATATATATATATATATATATATATATATATATATATATATATATACAATCTAACTACTTATTGACATAACCATAACAACCATAATAATTACCATTATAATTATTATTTACAATCATACCAATATGGAGTACTAACATGATGATTTCCTAACATTGGAGACTTGACTCCCATCGAGATAAAGCGTCTCGGAAGCTTGAATTTTAGAGCTTTCGTAATTATAGATAATCGTGCTCTTGACCTTAGGAAAGATGACCACCAGCGATAAAAGATCCATACAATTACTTTTATCTTTTAACAACATCTAATATTTCAAATATTGAAAATGTAGTACTATTTTCTTTACGCTCTATTTAATTGTTTCATTTTATGAATTCTTCATATCGTAAGCATGATACTAAAACAACAAACTCACTCCTACCAAGGACCGACTCAAGCCCACGCAACTACAATCAAGAGGGTGGTAATAGCGGGGGAATTACATCTCCCCCTTACAAAAGCATCATCTACGATGTGAAAAACTCCGAGGCACTAAGAGGATAGAATAAGCACGGAAAGTTGACAAAAATAATTTCCAATTAGTAAAAGAAAAGATATGTTCCTTAAAACGTAACCACTAAAGCGAGGTTTAAGCATATTTTAAATTTTTCTTAGTTTCTTAATGTTCTGTTAATATTGGTGTGAACATATAGAAATTTTCCATGCTAAAACATAGCTAACACCTAGTAGCTTCTAAGAAATCAATCAAACCTACTATCGAACCATCAAGATAAGAACTAATGAGAAACAACTTCTTGATGCATGAATGATCTCAAATCAAAATGATAAGATATTTCTTACTCTCTAGATTGTTAATCTAACAAATGAACCTATTTAGATCACTTTAGCAATAAAAGGGGTGTGATTTCCTCAAGGTTTGAAGATGGAATCTCACCAAAACATGGCTATAAGGACATTTTTGGATCTTCCCATGCTCTTGATTTGAGATAATGGATGCGATATGGAGAAGCTATTTCCTTGATGGAGAATGGCTCGAGATAAAAATTCCTATAGTTTATCCTAGGGAAAATAAGATGTAAGAAGAAAAGTAAGGAGGGGGTTTCTTATATATCTTTCTGAAGCTGGAAATGCTAGAAAATTGATGAATGTGGGATAAACCCAAAAGAATAAATACAAAGGCCATATATGTTTAATAAAGTGTGTGCAGTTTGTGGGACTTGAAAGGGGGTTTAATTAATCAAAGGTGATTAATTAATAGAAGGGGTATGCCTATAGAGGATTTCAAGAAAGTTAGTATGATTCAAGAGATTTTAAGGGAGGAAATGGTTCAAAAATGATGATTTATTGATTTAGCTTAGTGGTTGTAATTAATTAAGAATAATTAATTGACCTAGGTAGAAGCGACGTTAATTAACAAAAGGTTGTTAATCGGCATCGTGAATGATAGGAGGGATAATTAATTAGTGAAACGTAATTAAATAAAGATGATATAAGGATAATGGTGGCTTATTGACAAAGTGTCATCAATTTACGGGAAGAAAGATAGTTAGTGCATTTTAGGTATTCAAATTTCTTGATCGAATTATAGGTGTCTACATTTTCCCCTCTTTAAGGTGGCGTAAGTGATGCCACTTCAAATATAGCAGACAAGTACAAACAATTGAATTTTGAAGGGATATACAAAAATTAGTAGAGTGAAGGATTCCCCCTTGAGTGTCGATGGGGTGATGAAAGAGGTTGATCAAAGATTGAAAAAGATGAAGAGGAAGGCCAAAGTGGGGGAAAATTCTGGTGTAATGGAAGATAGACGATGATATACTGAATATGAAAATAGAGTAGAGGGGTGGGCATCGATCCCCACATAATACTAGTACGAACTCTTTTGTTGAAAATTTCATGTGGGTATCATTGTGAAGCGCAAGAAATGCTTTTCTTAACAGATTTGTAGAAATGATTTATAACAGGTGATCTCTATTACCCAAGTGAGTTGGAAGAATAGTGTTGATAGAAGAGAATGATATGGAAGAAAAATGAAGATGAAGGGGATGGAAATAGATTTCATCCAACTGATGTAAAAACCACATTATGTCATCATATTGCAAGTGATCTACATCATCGGTCCTTATTAATATACATATTCAACAAAAGTGTATAATGACATGAAAAAGCCATAACATGAACATTTGTTCATTGCCAAAGCATTAACTCAATGCAATATATAGAATGCAATGCAATAAGCGAAAGTAAATAAGCTAACATAACAGGGAAACAAGTACAAACACACATACTCAAACAAACAACATTCAAGATAGTTGCACAAATGTTTTTGTTATCAAGCGTTGATTCGACTTGTGCAAATTAACGACAAGGGTTAAGAATGACACCCCAAGAAAGGATACATGCAAGGTGAATAAGCAAAGAATGTACAAATCCAATAAAAAAAAAATTGTGCCCTAGGAAACTTCCCTAAACAACCCATTCGTGCAAAGGAACATAGAGCTAGTGAGCAACCCATCTTTTTTTTATGCAGGTTAGATCCAAATGATCTATGAGTCACGCACAAGAATAGGTGAGATTCAAAGAAATATATTTTGTAGGACAATTTTTGATGTTTGAGTACAATGCATTTGACACATATTTTAGCTGTGTGCATGTCGTTTACCAATTTTTGAAAAAAATGAATTTTATAAAAAAACAATGGATTTTTAAATGATTTTTACCTATTTTTTTTATGAATTTTGATTTTTAGAAGAATTATAGCATAGAAGATCACCTAAAAACAATAATTATGGCCTTGAAGAAATAGGTAACAAAAAATGGCCTAGCGTAGCGAAAATGGATAAAAAATGATTATTTAATAAAAATAATCACCATGACGGGTGGTAGAAGAAAATAGAATGATTGCGACACTCATACCACCTCCTACGATCATTGCAACGAGTAAAAATCACCATGGGGGGGAGGACAAAAACCTATATTTACCAATCCATGGGGGGGTAAATCATCATGGTGAGTTAGTGGATACTAAACTTTACCAGTTGATCCATTGATTTTTCTCTAACATGCGGGAGAGATGGCTTGAGTTTAGGTTTGGACGAGATGCATAGATATTGTTTGAGAGAACATGTGGCCTCTAGCGATTGACCCGGGTATGTGAATCGACAAATTTACTTTTCAAGTTCATTTATTGCTAGTTAGAAAGTGGCAAGAGACAGTGTATGCGCAACCCTTGGGGCACACATGCATTATCGAGGGAATGCATGAGTGGAGGGGTCATGCATGCGCTAGGGGGCATGTATGTGCTAGGGTTAGGGGTTAGGAAAGCACGCGAATTCCAAATGGGGCACGCATGTGTTAGAAAAATATGGACATGTATGTGGGCGTGTGAGTGCAAGTGGGGTGCACATGCCTTTGGAAAAATATGGACATGTGCACACGGCACGCATGCACCAAAAAGGGTATGTATGCTCAAGGGGATAATTTGAAAAGTGTGTGAGTGCAAATGCACCAAAATGAGCGCATAAGTGCTTAAAATCCAACGCTAGTGAGAAAAGTAATCTTTAGGATACCTTAGAAGAAATTAGGAAATTTTTAGAAGAACACATGGATGAAAAGAAGAAACTTAAATGCAATGTGTTATAAGAAATGTAGTTAATAAGTGTGTTACCTAATCTTATAGAGTGACCTACCTTTCTTGGAGACACACGAATGACATGTGAGTTTGTGGTCTTTCCAGGATACCTTCACTCGTCATGAGCAGATCTATCTAGAGATGACCCTAGATGACTTCACTTTCCTACGTGGCATAGATTCCAAAGAATACATTCGATCATATCCTTCTAAAAACCTTAGCTAAGAGATGGCATAGAGAGAGAGAGAGTGTGCTTTTGATTTATTACTAGAGATGACTATTACATTATTGGACTTGTGGTAGATTCTAATAGTTCGATCAAGGCCGGATGATAGGGTATGATGGGGATGACACCCACATTACACGAGTTCCTTATTGAAATGTTTCACCTCTAAGATATATCTCGGAAGGGTATGATTCGATTATATAGGTGCTTTCGAGGATTATCGGCTATATCGTGTAGTTGTAATTTGATGTCTCTTATCAATGGTATTTCTCTTGCTGACAATACTAGTACTTCCTTTCCATTAGCGATTGGTGTGATTCATGAATTTATCAGTGGGGTGAGATATTGTTGGGAACAGTGTATATTAGCACATTTATATTAGGATATTCATCTTATTACTTACCGTAGTCAGAAGACCATGGGGTAAGCTACTCTTTTACATATATGAGCTTGTGACCATATTGTCATTGGTCACCCTGTAAGAGTACTTCAAGTCCAGGATCCATATGATCCCTTGATGATGGGATGGGCGTCGATTGGTGACAACATTTGGGGCCATATGGGAGATATAGATTACTATCATTGTTTCTTCGATGAGCTACATATACGCATGGTTACATGGTGCCCTTATAGGGCATATCAGTGGGTTGAGGATGTTGTAGAGTTGAGCATAGCATAAATTAAGAAATTCTTGATGAAAATTTGAGATTACATCACAAACTAGTATAGGGTGAATCACATTCAACGATAGTTTGACCAATTTTAGGGTATCACGATGATGAGATGTGGTCGGTCATCATTTCTAGGGAGACATTTGACATTGACCCTCTTATTAGACCAACACAATCCTTAGCAAGCTTTAGCGGATGGTACCATGGCCTTAGGTTCCCTACCACCTATTATTAATACGGAGGAGACAATGAACTATCGTACATGGTACATTTTAGTGCTCCCAGGGAGGTTGACTATTCTGCGAGGCCACCATTGGCGTAGGGGTTACGGTAGTTGTAGAGGGATTACGAGGGTAGAGCTCATAGAACTAGAGCTCATCGGTTAGTGCAACAGGGTGGCCAAGACTAGGGCCAATGGTAGGGACAAATGCCTACATAATAGAAAATCCCAGTCTGAGATACCCTTATAGTAAGTTGGGCGCAGGGCCTAATATAATCATGGATTCATATTCGAAACCACATGTGCCATTATTACCGCCACGCGCAACTAGTCAACCACACACGGTCTACCTAGGGATGGGTGGGATGGAGGAGGTGGAGATGGAGATGGAGATGGAGATGGAGATGGAGATGGAGATGGAGATGGAGATGGGACTCTACCACAGATTCTCGTAGGGGAGGATGGTTGGGACGGTCCACCCAGAGGGCGAGATGAGTTTCTTTACCTTGCGGCGTAACTTACAACAAGTTATAACATAGCAGATTCAAGGCCCTTCGAGAGATATCATATTATTATAGAGAGAGACCAACTAGATGTAGAGATATTATAGTGGGTTGTTGAGAGGAATCGATTATCGGACCGAGTTAGCTAGTGTTAGAATGAAGTGTAATATGGTCCGATAGACAGGGGAGCAGCGGTATAATCTTAGAGATGGTTTTGGAGTACGCTATGGCCACTAGGGAGGCCACCTACTACATGATGTTATACCATTCGGTCGTTCTGTAGATCAAAGGGCCTCATATTATAGTTAGTTAGATGGAATTCTATCATAATCCAAGTCAAAGAGGCCATCGCAATCTGTGAGATCTATATAGGGTCCTTTAGTACATTAGGCAGCTTCTTCCCATCATATGCCACCTCCACGGGGGTCCATAGGAGATGCCACCACACTGGTGGTAGACCTTGCGATCCGCATATGGGGAGAGAGTCATAGTTGAATCCTTTTATTAATGTATATATACATATGTATGTTTTTCATATATGCCTCGATATGAAGGCACGATTTTATCATGATCTATATGTATTATTTTTGTTATGCCTTGATATAAAAGAAACATTTTGATTGATTCTCGTGATGGCATACTTTGTATCGGATGATTATGTATAGAGACATTGCGGTCTTTTATTTTACCAAGAACAGCCCAAGGCACGCTGGCACATCACTCAGACAGATTTGAGAGCTCACCCGAAGCATGCAATGGTATTAGGTCCCTCTTTTATGCAAGATTTGTTAAGTATTTAGCATGAAAAGACATATAATCCATATCCATAACAACCATGCAAAGATAAACCATAACTAGATCTAGATCACAACCATATGTAAGAATAAGCTAAACAAGAATCAAGATCAGGTTTACTATGCAAGATCCAGTTATAGATAAGTCAACAACAAATATCCATCCACAAAGATCCATTGTATTAATCACTATAAAACATAGAAGTTGAATACATACATAAAAGTATCACCATAAGTCATGTGCGCTCATAAACCAATAACATAACTCTACTACAAAGTGGAACTACTAAAACCATGCAAATCAATACATATATATAGGGGTGGGGACTTTCCCTTCACCACCTAAGAATCCTCAAAATAGGTTGCATGCTAAGAATATCCATACAATGACTATAAAGATAACAAGATAGCACACAATTTCTTTGTTGGCAAGAAAATTTTTCAGGGACAAATTAATGGAATTCTTGCCAATGCTCTGAGAATCTAAGTCCCTCTACTTAACCGAAGCAATTGATGTATATGCATGCACAAGTAAAAATGTGGATTTTTTTGTTGGCCTTTTTGGTGGGGATATAACAAGGGCACTCCACTAACCATGCAAAAAAATCTTACAGAGATATCTGCAAGGGAAGAATTTGTTAGGAGAGCGAGAAAGGAGTGAGAATGTTACACAAGGGAAACTAATGTTGCAAGTAGAATATCAGATACTTGCATACACCAGTTAGAAATTACATCACATGCACTAGAATTCAGAAGAAAAAAAATCTGCATAATAGCAACAAGACTGAATAGCATTTAATGAGCAAAAGTATCACTAAACTCCTTAGTCAAAAAAGGATAAAATTACTTCTTCTTGTATTGATGCTCAAGCGAAAATTGTACATAGCATAAGAATGGAAGACATTTTAGAAAAGGGGAAAATGGAAGAAATTTTTGTTATCTCTTTGTTCTCTTCATAAGGATATCTCTCTCATGAATTCACAAAAAATAGCTCGAAGTCTAAGAAGACCCTCAAATGAGGAGTTTGCTACAATTTATAGAAGAGAAGGCAACTCTTCATCTTCCGGTGACTTTTCAAATACCATATTTTGACTTTAGACTGTTCATATTCCAATTAAATATTTAAGTTTTTAATAAAAACAAGGCAAATTAAAGTTTACATTATGTTTCTAAATTCACTTAAAGATATATCAAAAGTGCAAACCCCAACGTAAAATTATAACATTGAAGAGAGAGTGTGTGTTGGGTGAGAAGAGAAGAGAGAGAAAGAGGGGGAAGAAGATGAAGGAAGAAGGAAGAAGAATAATTATGTAGAAGAATGAGCCACTATGGTGGATTTTATCTCACTCTCTGGCTAGTTTCCATCTCGCACTCCTGAGAAGATCTCTATCCCTCCAAATTATTTACTGAAACGAGTTACTGCAGGTTCCACTTTGTCAGCATGAGGGATGCAAACACTGCTCAGGGTCTTTTTCTATCCATCAGACACATTTTTGATGTATTTGCATTTTCCAAACCATGATGTATGTTTCTCTGTGATAAGTGCAATGGTGGCCCGAATATCCGAAAGGAAATCTAGTGTATCCTTAGTGAAGGACAAGGGATTTCCTACCTCTTTCTTGACATGTTCCTCGAATGGACCAATCAACTCATCGGCTAGTTGTGTCTTCTCCCATTGTAGGTACTCCAAGTTTTTAATTTGACGATTCATAATATCCTCGTAACTTGTACACTTGTCCCTCTTTTTCCTCTAGTTCAACGATGTCCCGATTGACTGCTTAAAATATGATTTCCAAAGACCTTGCCCATAAACGTGACAAGTCTTTTGAAGGATTTTAAAAAATATTCTGTTGATCAACTCCTGATGGTGAGTGTTGCTCATTTCATTCACTACTAGACCCAAAGGATCCCAATAGTCCCTTTCTTTCTCCAAGTCTTCTTTAAATTCTGCATCCTATTTGATGTCGCATACACATGTAAGCACGAGTTTGATTTCCTCTTGGAGCATTGAATTCCCCTTTTTAGAAATTGAATTGATCCACTCATTATTAGCTTTCCCCTGCATTGTGAACTTGTGTGTCCTCTTGATAGATTCTAGATTGAAGCTACTGATGGGTGTAACTTCTTTAATGGGAATTATCGTGGCATTTGGATCAACTAGATGTTGCACATAGGATGACAGAGTTCACACCTGTTCTTTTAGTTCATCGATATTCTTCTTATATTCCTTGTTCCTTACCACCATGCAAGAAGAAGATTGTTGATAATATTTTATATCCCCTTCATGAGTAGTTGACCCTAGTTAGATTATGCTCATCTCATAGTCGGTCGGTGTCATCTCATATCTTTGGCTTAATCACCTTTTTCAGGGATACCTCAATGTATTGATTACATGTTTCCCCACTGTAGAACCGTGAGGCCGTGTGTGTGAATTTTATTTTCTTTCCCTTGGCCAGTGAGGCAATTCTGATAAGTCAAGGGCTACCACTTATTGAAGCAGTGTGAGATTCGGGGCTATTGTTTCCTGCATCTATGGTAATATATCTCATCGGAATTAGGTTCTATAATAGGTGCATCAACCATTCCCTACTCTGGAAGAGGAGGAACATCTTGGATGGGGGAGGCATTGGTTTTAATAAGAGGTGAGGCCTCCTATGGTGGTTCAAAGACTAGGTCCGGACCTCCATGCTCTCCCTTCATTTGCGCTTCTACCACCTTTGGGCATTATTCTTACATTGTTCTGAAGTGAACCTTCTTCCACCCTATCTTTCTTTGGTGACCTTCCATGAGAAGAAGTCTCTAATTCTATGGATCTTCATTTAGAACTTGCTCAGAATGCCTTGAGCTTGAGGCCACTTCTATGGCTTTTGTCATGTGGGCATACCTAATGATTGGATGACCATAGTTCTCTTCCTCTCAAACCAATCCCTCATTCTCATGACCACCTTCTCGATTCGTTACTTTATCTCCCCTTATTCTTAGATAAACAAGTTGACTTGTGGCAATGGAGAAACCTTGATTGTCATGTACTCAAGATCATACATCTCTATCCCATCATCCTACAAAATATGTTCAAACCAAGAGAAATTGAATTTCCTCATTTCATTAACTCTCATCCTCATACTTCAAATCCATTAGCACAATTGGCCTAATAGTCCTTAACTTGTGGCTCGTGTTGCGAAGTCCGGAATGTGGAAAGAGTCAGGATCATCTCGTATGTCGAAATTAGGTATGGCAGTGTAGGAATGAAAAATAAAATGAGTGAAGGTAGCCTCCAGATGAGATGCATCATTTGAGCTTGTGCACATGAATACCCTGAGAGAGATGGAAAATGATATCAAATTCTTCTTCACCTTACGAGCATGTTGTTTACTGTATGATTTTCTGCAGAGCTCAAATAGTAAAATTTTGTCACTAAGGGTTGGGAAATCTTAGCGGAGCTTTGTCAAAGCTGACAACTCATAGGTAGGAGAAGGTCGAGAATTGGATGAAGTAAGAGACATACTTTTTATTAGGGAAACCACTTGTGGCGACATCCTAGCCTCCAAATCACCTTCCAAGTTTCAGACCATGTACATTTTGAATGCATCATTCACATGAGTGAAGTATCTATGGCTTTCCTCCATCACCAATGGTGGAAATTTCTCTAATCTGAGACACCTTGGTGGCGACATTTAGTATGAGAGCCAATCCTTTAAATGATCTTGAGCTAGCGAGTAGATATACCAAGTAAAAATTCATGTGGAACTTTTTCACCATGGGAACCTGGAGGAGTTGCAGATGTAAATTTTCACTGATGATATGCCCCAGTCAATTATCTGATTTCCTTCATCATAGTCAAGATGAAAAGGCCCATCCACTCCTAGAAGTATCTTGTGTTCGCTTCTCCCATCACCTTGTTGAGGAGGGTGATTGCATCTGAATATCCCTCATGAAACTCACACCTTGGAAGGGTCTTGGGCATTCTTGAGGGATTTCTCCCTGTCTTCATCCACGAACCAAGTGCAACCCCTTGTACATATGCATCCATCGTTTCCAAGTCGTGTAAGGCCATGTCCTTTGAGATGAAAATGATGCTAGGTGATGTTGGGATTTACTGATGAAAGTGAGGCAGGTTTTGAGGCCGATGACTACCATTTCCATTCCATTGTTGGCTTGAATCATTCATGTTTTGGGATCATAGTGGTGTGAGCAAGCCAAGACTAACTCAAGGCTTTGTACAAACACGGGGTGTCCTACAGTTGTGAACAATCCACTTTTGAATACATAATCTTCAATCTTCCCTCATTCTTTGGTTGTCATGTGATCCCTTAGGTCATTTAGGTCGATATATGAGACATCAATATCCTCTATCTCATATTCAAAAGCAAAAGGTTGTGTCGAAACATGTCCTGTCCATTTGTACTTCATGGTTTCTTGGAAAAAACAACTTACTATTTTTAGTAAGTGTAGAAATTTTTCTTCGAACTCCAGTGGGACATTAGACTCTCAAAATGCTCCTCTTGTGAAATTTATCCTCTAGAAAGACTTACTATTTTTAGTAATTTCCAAAAATAAACTTACTAGTTTTAGCAAGTATGAAAAATCAGTTCCTTGAACCTTAAGCGGCTCGGTAACTAGAAATCCTCCTTCCCTCTATGCTCCTATCACTTTCTGGACCAATTCTCTATTTTTAGCAGGTGCTCATGAGGCCACTTACTAGTTTTAGTAAGTGTCCAATTTGGACCAAGATGACCATTTTGATGAATTTTCAATTGCAGTACATCCTCTGTGTTCCTTTGTCTCCTTCACGAGTTCTTTGGTTGATGACTTTCCCAAAATAGAAGTCCCTTACATAGAAGACTTGATATTTTAGAGAGTGAGCTTACGGTGGTCGGATTATTGCGGAGCGAATTTTTCGATATGGGTTTTTTCCCAATATCACCCCTTTGAAATCTTGGACCTACCCGATCAGTAGTGGGGATATTTTAAAGTTTCAAAAAATTGACCTGGTAGCATACGAACACAATGACTATTAATGGACCTTGAAAATTGCAGGTCTTGTTTTCTTCTCCATTTTTAATAAAAATTATATTTTTATTGTGGGTTTTTTCCTCTTATTCCACCAGTAAATTTTCACTTCGATTTGACTGTCAATTTGATGGGAAATCGAGCTTTTTCCTTCGTTGAGCCGAAAGGAAGATTTCTTCATTGTGAGTGGTTTGTGCTATGGAAGGAGGATTTGAGAGTGAGGTTTTAATGTATTTTTAAAGAGAAGAGAGCAAAAAAATGGATCTTCGTTTTTGTGCACCGGTTAGCAAGATCTGTTTGAATCTTCGTTATATGGCAATGGAGTTTTCTAAAGAATTCCTTCACTTTTCTCCTTCGTTCTTCGTTCCTTTGAATCCTTATATTAGTATTTTCTTTGAAATATGTGCATTCTCATGGATTTGAGAGTTTTTTTGACATGGTGGAGCTGGTTTGGAGCAGCAATGGCAAATAGTGTAAGTGTGAGCAATGACAGGGTATGAAGAGCAAGAAGTTAGAAGTGGGAAAGTTAGCTTTAAAACCAAATTTCAAAATGGTTGCATGTCGAGGATGGGGCACAATTTTATGTCCCTAATGTCCCTCAAGATTTAAGGGATACTAGGGACATAAATTTCACATGGCGCCTCGTGACAAAACTTGGTGAAGATATGATAGTGGGAGGTTTTAGCCAAAAGCATCTTTGGAAGCACTTGGGGGTTGGAAAATGGTTGCATGAAGGACTAGGAGACATTCCTTTGGTTGGGAAAATTTTTACATACCTCATGTCCCTTAGCACAAAGGGACATGAGGGTCATCAATTGCATGGCGTGCCTCAGTTTGACACTTGTCACGAGATTTGATGGTCATCCATTTAGCTCCACTAGCTCTTGGAGGGTGAGAAAACGCACTAGAGAGGGTCACATGAGTGACCTAAAGACATCTTGTGGCTGGGTAAATTTGTATGTTCCTCATTTCCCCCAAAAAAAATGGACATGAGGGTCATCAATTTTCACGTGCACCTCAACGTGACACTTGTCACATATCTAACAGTTAAGGGTTTGAGCTCTTGCAACCACTTGGGGGCTAAACTAGCGATCTGGGAGGTTGTATGGGTGACCAGAGGGCTTATAGGGGCTAGGCACATTTTATTTTCCCTCATGTCCCTTATCTTGAGGGATGTAAGGGACACAAAATTGTGCCAGGCTCTTGGAGCTGACACGTGTCCTCATCAAATTTGACTAACTCCCGAACTCGTTCCTTGAGGGCAACTTGAAACAATGATATCTTTAGTTCCCAATGGAATGTTTTGATGAAATTTTATATGAAATTGACCAAAAATGTAATTTTGAATATGATGGTTAGGGTATCAGATCTTGATTCTTCCATTTAAGTCCTTAAAAATTGAATTTTTAATCTGGTCCCTTACTTGTTCTTAGAAAAAACTAGTTATAAACCTATTGTAAAAAAGTGTTGTGAAAAATATAATTTCACCAAATTTTAGGGATTTGATTTAAATATTTGAAAATGTGTTTTTGGCTCCTAACTCCATCTAGAGCTCCCAAAATCACTTCCCGAAGCTCAACATCTCTTTTGACCTTGTGCACTGCTTAGACCTGTGAACCCTATTTTTGGTGAAACTACCTCAACTTCTCCAAATCCTTCCTGAATCTTCCTAAATGAATTCTATGATATTTTAGGCCTTAAATTAATCTCCATGTCATATTTGGATCCTTTTTTCCACTCTGGGGGGTTGCTCTAGTCCTGGGAAGGCCAGTGATAACCCTTCCCACAACTGCCTGAAATTTACATTTTCTAAGAACTCCTAAAATCACTTGCGGGGGTTAAATTGAATTTCCTATATCACCTAGGTGACTGAGTTAACATCAACTGGGAGGTAACTTGACTGATTAGGTAGACCCGGGGTGCCTTGGAAGGGTAAAACTTGAAATTTTTGACCCGAGGGTATAATTGTCATGCTCGAAAATTGTAAATTTTCTTGTTGCACATTTGTGTGACAACACTCTTCTAACAATAGATCATCTATAATTATCTTCGTTTCAATACTATTTTAAGACCAAAGCATTGCATGTCGCTTGATCTTCCACTTGTCCCAAAATATCCTTGCATGTCCTCCAAGCCTTCTACTAAAATGTGTTCAACACTCAATCCAAAGTGTGCCCCACACTCCAACCTATTCTTAGCCCACATTATGTAAATCACATAAGTCTAAATGCTTACTTTTCCCATCATGACTTGTATCCATTGATCCTCCTCCACACACCTATGTGCTGCTTCCCATATACCCCATCCTCATGTACCTTTAATACTTAAGTTATATTTCATCAGCCCAACATTACCCCAAACTAATTTCATTACCCCCTGGAAATGGGGAATCACGCCTTGTCTTTCCATGAATAAAGAATAAGGAACAAAATAATAATTATACTTAAAGAATGAAAGAATACATGGGCACTCTATTCTTTAGAAGGTAACAACAACTCAGGGTACTCATTCTTGATTCTAGCCTCTAATTCATTCCAGTCACCTAGCACTTTCTTTTTCTTTTACGGGATGTCGTGCAAGTACACATTCCATATCATCCGAGGTTATGTTCTTGCCATCATTCTACAATACTCTAAGAACTTTTTTTAGATCGAGACCATCCCATCCATCACATCCATACCTCGGGCTATGAGTTTCTCTATTTATTTAATTATGTCCTTGTGAGGGTCCCGGGATGTTGTAAGTGCATCACACTTTTTGCTATTAGCGTAAGCCGCTCCTCGCGCCCAAGTGTCTTATTATTCTTCACAAGAAGGACTTTGTATTCTCCTTAATTAAATTCCTTGTCTGATGATCACTTTGAGGGTGTATATATATTCAATGTTGAATATGTCATCTTCATTTCATCTCTCAGCGTCTAAAGTAAAGACTCACACCCAACTATTCTTTGTGTTATCGTAGCCTTTTCTTTCTCCCTCTATGCTACAATATCTTCTTATGTTTTTGCATCCTGCTTTTCCATTGTTTCTTCTAGCACACATAACTAATTCGTACTCAACAAATGACGCAATCTTGTAAGAAGTGTAAGGAGGACTGTTGTTTTCTTTGTATTTGTTCATCAATATCCAGATGTGCCTCAATTCTTGCCTTATCGGGATCCACTTTGCAAAATATAGAATATTATGTCTTCTCTCCTTATCCTTCTCACATGCTTATGTCAAATTTTCTACATGTTCTTTTAGGCTCTTGTTCTCTTCCACTAGAGCTCTTGGCGTGGCCAACTTATCAATATTTCTTCTTGTTACTTCTATTGCTATCTTGTTCGATTGCATTACTTGTTTGCTCATCGATACACTATGTAAACTTTACCATCTAGTGCGCGCTCTGAGTATTTTCTTGATCTTTCTATTAGCACACACATCCTCCTTCACATCAAATTTTAGCTCATCAATATGCATTTTCATACTCCAAGATAACTACTTTGGTGTGTAAATTGGTGCTTTATGGTCCATAAGTTCCTAGCCATATAACTCCTCAAGTTTTAAAGTACTTTGAAACCTAGTGTAAATGATCTTTGTGGGATCATCAACATATCTAGCTAGAGGAGTCTTATAAATTTATCCTTTATCTTCTCTAAGCACCTTCCTTTCGTTACATGCAGCCCGGTATCAAGTATTGGCCCTTCACCTGTAGGTGCAACAGTTGGCTCACCAGATTGTTCACCCTTATCATTTTCTTCATTACCACCTGTATCTACTGCTCTCCTCAAAGATCTTGGTATCATCCTTTACTTCCTCCTTGTGTGGTTCCTCTATATATCTGAGTAATCACGGGGGTCTCCATAACTATCTACGCATTGTCATCGATTTTCACCCTCACTCTCCTTAGTGGGAATATATTTGCACATTTTCTTCTCTGGATCTGCCTTCACAAGAGAATTTATAGGTTACCTTCTAAGTGGTTGTAAGGACCCATCTCCTATTCCTGTGGTTTTGTCCTTCTTAAGACCCTTACAACCTGGTGTTCCCTCGTTCCCTCACCTATCCCTATCTCCATAGCACATGTCTCCATTCCCAATTCCTCATCATCATTTTTTTCATTGGAGGGTTTTCTCAAGCATTCTATTCTCTCTACAGATTGGTTACCTTCTCTATCATGATCCAGACGCCACTATCTTCCCTTAGTTATTCTTCCTCCTCTTCTTCTTCCTCATGGGGCAGAGTAGACTCTTCATCCTGTAATGTGCCCATAATATGTTTCCCCTTGGGCAACTCGGGAGCCTGAATTAATTCTCAATGTACTTTCCATTTTCCAATTTTGGCTTAAAGTAGATGCATACCTTAGTCTCTCACTTCCTAATTTCCGAACTCATAAAATTCATGTTGATATCATCTGAAGTTAATTTCTCAATGTAAGCATACTTACCTAGGTAGACATATGTTTTCCGGAGTGTATGATAGTCATAGTCTACTTTATCTGCGTTGAAATTCAACCTATGTGCATTTGAAAACATGTGCACGAGAATCTGGAAGTATCCGATGTAAAATCATATGGGAACTTGCACCGAGGGGATCCACTTTTTATCCTTCATGCCAAAATTCCCTATGAAAAAATGTTGATATATGATAAACTTGGCCTACTTATCTAATATTGAACGAAGGTCCTTGGGTATTCTCCATTCATATTCAAATGCAACGTGAAAAGCTCATACCAGATTTCTATCATTTGTTTATAGGGTCCACTCATGGATCCATCACATGTATATTTTGAAAATATATCTGCAAGGGACTTCTTCTCTTTAGGGTATTGCCAAATATTATTTTTTTATCCATCGAGTCACTCTGATTTCTACAAACACAATGGAAAAAAGGATAACACCAAAACTTATCTTGTCTCCTTAGTGTGCCTCTGCAATGATAGTCTCAGCAATAAAGGATGACAAGTTGTAAATCACCCCTTCTATCATCTTCTTAGCAATATGTAGCCATCTTTTGTTCACCTGACTCCATCATTCTTGGTTATTTAGCTTGGTAAGGAGGTGTGCAGCTACCTAGATCATAGGGTATTTTCCCAACTTGTAATTATCCATTCAAGCCCTTATTTCATATAAGATAACACTTTTCTAGTTTCATCTATGTCATCATCATCATAAATATCACTCTTGATCTTTGTGCCCAAGCTTCTTAACCCTTTCAATCTCCCGATTAAGAATGCGATAAATCATTAACCGTCACTGACAAAATAAAATAATTCCTCATGGACTCGGTCATCAACCACTAGTAAATATTTTATGGCTTGCCAAAATATGGGAGCTCATAGAGCTACAAAACTCCAACATTTGATAGCAGTTTCTCTCCTACATCATCATATACTACCATGTCATTCTCTATTCGTAAATTTGTCTTCACCACTAACAACTTGTCCAATTCATCCTTATTATCCTTAATCTAATGATTGTAGTCACTCACTTTTATCAATCGATGTGTGAATCCCAATCACGGCCCATAAATACACCTTCAGGTACTTTGCATTTTCGAAAATAAACTTTTGGGTGTATCTTCCACTTTCTTTTTATCATGCCCCTTGTAATCACTCTTGGTGCTCGTTCAGGTGCCATAGTGATGATAAAAATATGTCCTTGTATGATATTCAAGCTCTGTAACTTAAACTTGTGTGCCCTAGCTTGAGCTTGGGTTCCCTAGCTTCAAACTTATGTTCCCTAGATTTTCTTTGAATCCTAACTCACATATTTTCTTCCATGAACACCTTTGCTTTTCTCAAACACTCTCTCTAATGGAGTGTCGATTAGTCTCGTGCAAAAATATCTCGGTCCAATCTTGATTACAGCTCTCTTCGCACTTTCTCACACAACTTACTCTTTAGTTCACCCTTCGACTCGCTCAAACACTTCTCTTCACAATGCAAGATAAAAATGCTATCGCAATTCTACCTTTTATAACATTTGTAAATTTCCCCACATTCATTGCTCTCCACCTACCACCGTACTCAACATTGAATGATATTTTGTTCCTTTTTGCATTGATTTTCCCGCGCTTGGTCATAACCTTCTAGTGCACCTAATATTTCTCGAGCCATAGGTTCCTTTACATGTGCCCTCATGCAGCGAAGTACCTATCTAATATTCCTCAAACTAGGTACTTTCTAATGTTGTAGCCTACCTCATGTTACATTGTGCGTCTATTTATCTCGCACCCTTACCTTAAGCACTGCACAATATTTTTCTATACATACCCTTCTTCAGAGGACGTTCAAACTTAATCCATTTATCTTGCATATACTCCACCCACACTAGAATTATGTGTGGTCCTCTACACATGAATTCAATAGATAGTAATCAGCTACTAGCTCGCAAATGTGCCTACGACAACAAAACATTGAACTAAATTGACAAATCATATAACAATGATGAAGG
This sequence comes from Taxus wallichiana var. yunnanensis, assembly GCA_018340775.1. Taxonomy (NCBI): domain Eukaryota; kingdom Viridiplantae; phylum Streptophyta; class Pinopsida; order Cupressales; family Taxaceae; genus Taxus; species Taxus wallichiana. The sequence continues at coordinate 667,129,742 of CM031236.1, forward strand.
AAACACATATAAATGAAATGCATTAAGGGACATCTAATCTAAATGTCAATGTTTCCTTATTATAAACACTACGAATACTTATTTATAGTAGAGCTTTAGCCTACTCCCGTTGAAATAAGCTGGGCACTTTGATTTTCATCGAGTGCACTGTAACTAAAAAGTGCTTGAATCAATTATGTAAGTCACAACATATGGTCCCAACCAATGCACTTGGAACTTTCTAGGGTGGTGCAAAAAACTTGGAATCATACAGAAGAACCATTTATCCAACTTTAATCTTCTTGTTCTTAATATGCCTATCATGTCATGTCTTCTTTGACCTATCCTTTTATCTTCGACTCCACTAAGACATGGCGTGCCTTTCATCCAACTACATCATTTTATCAATGCTCTCTTCAAGTGATTTTTCATCATCTAGTCCTCCATCACGTGCGATAATAACGAGGGAATGTAACATAAATTCCACCAGTAAAACAACCCTTGCACCGCTAAACACCAAGTTGAAAGGGTGTGGCTTTGTTCAATAATTTGTAAGTTGTTTTGTATGCCCAAAGTACAACAGAGAATTTATCATCCCAATATTTCCTTCCAACATAAAAAATATAAGTCAATGTATGTCCCAATATATTTTTGAAATCCTCGTGATGTCATTAACTCTGTGGGTGATAGAGTGTTGTTTTATGGTGTGCCACCATAAATCCTACCAATAGTATCTTGATAGTCTCATTAAGAAAATGAGTGCCCCTATCACTTGTCAGACTTAGTGGACATCCATACCTGTTGATTATGTTCTCCCATAGAAACCTTGTTGTTGTTATCTGTCATGTAATCCTTTATAGGTCTTGCTTCTACCCACCTTGTAAGATAATCTGTATAAGTTATAATGTAGCATGATCCAGTCCTGCGTGCGGGTGGGGAAATAGGACCCACAAAGTCAATTTCCCACTTTTCAAAAGGTTCTACACTAGAAATAGGCCTCAAAGGCATTTCATCTCTATGCCCAAGCTTTCCAAGGTGTTGACAATGGTCACAAGCCTTACAATATTCTATACAATCCTTGTAAATCGTTTCCCACCAAAGGCCTTCCAATAGAATCTTACGTGTGGTAACATTTCCTACATAATGTCCACCTGCAATCCTACCATGAGCTTCCTCTATAATGGCAATACGCTCATGCTCAAGTACACAATGGAGGAAATCCTCATCCTGACCTAACTTGTATAAATCTCCACTGATCAACATGTAAGGCGCGGCGCATATAGAAAGTTGTTTCTTCTCTAAAGCCTTCGTCCCCTCAGGTGGCATGCTTGTACACAAGAATACAACAATATCCTCTAAGTCAGAGGGCATGTAGTTCAATCTGAAAAGTTGGGCATCCGGCATTGTATCCTCAATGTTATGTGTGTCCTCACCTAAGTTAATCCTTGATAAATGATTTGGTCCTGAGTTACTCTTTCCTGGCTTCAACAATACTATAAATTCAAATTTGTAGAACAAGAGAATCCACCTGCATATATGCCCTTGCAAAATGGGCTTATTGACCAAGATACTTAAGTGCCATGTGATATGTATAAATTATGAACAAAGTTTCAACAAGTATTTCCTAAACTTGTGCAACACATAAATCATTGAAAATGCTTCACACTCCATAGTTGTATAATTTTATTCATTCGGGGTCAATTTCTTGCTTGCAAATAAAATAGGATGATCAACAACACCCTCTCTAGGATGGGCTAATACTACACCAATGGTCATGCCAAAGGCATCCACATAAAAATGGAATGGTTTGGTCCATGAAGGAAAATGCGGAATAGGCACGAAGCAATCCTTTCCTTGATGTCTTAAACACGTGTTGTTTCCCTCACCCCAATGGAACTTTCCCTTACTTTATAACAATTCCTCTAAGGGTGCGGCTATCCTAGCATAACCCTTGATAAACTTCCTATAATAACCTTTGTGTCCCAATAATCTATCCACCTCTCTCTGATTAGTAGGTTCCTCTAAGTCCAAAATGACAACAACCTTAGCATGATCTACCAATAAGCCTTCTTTACATATGATATGTCCCAATAGAGTTCCAAAGGGTGTAGCAAAGATGTACTTCTTGATGTTTAGGGAGATGCTCAATTATCGAAACCTCTCAAACATAAGCCTTAAATTATCACAATGGTCTTTTACAAGGCCATAAACAATCCAATCATCCAAGTAAACATGTTAAAACTTATTAATGAAGTCAAAGCGTTTACACAACAATGCACAAAAAGACTGCAGTGCACATTTTTCAATCTTAAAGGCATAATTGTGTATGCAAAAATTCCCCACTCGGTTGTTAAAGTTGTCTTCTCTTGATCTTCCTTAGAAATCCATGCTTGATGATATCTAGAAAATACATCAATGAAGGAGTATATCTCGTTCCCTATAATACCTTCAGAATCTCCTCTATAAAGGTGTGGGAAAAGGATATATTACACAAGTAGCATTTGACTCCTTATAATCCACACAAATCCTTATCCTTCCATTTTTTTATACTTATCACCATAGGGCTAACCCACTCTGACTCCTCAATGGGATCAATGATTCCAAACTTCAACATCTTATCAATCTCTTGCTTTACCTTGATGCACAGATTAGGATTCATCATGTAAGGCCTATTCCTAACCAGGCACGCACCTTCCTTTAACTTTATCCTCATCTCACCTAAAGAGTGATGCACCCCTTTCAACTCATGATAGCCTTTAGGAAATAAGTCCTAAAATTTGTGCAACAGATCAATTATTTTTGTAACCTATGAGTCAGACTAGTAATCACCAATAATGACCTCTTTAAGCTCTGCATCTATTACAATGTTGACCTTCTTCATTTTCATAGGCTCATGATACATGCACACCTTCTCATCACATTTTCTAAGACCACACATGTACCCACATATGATCAACATCTAGATTCTCCACTTCTTCTTCATTAATCATATAAATCATATTTCCTTTTTCTTTTTCTAGGTAAGCACCGAAGTTGTTCTTCATCATCTCTTCTTCTTTAGAGTGTGCCTCTAGATCGACTCACCTGAGTAATTCTTGAATAAGCTCCTCAACATTTTTACTATCTCCCATATTCAATCACTTTCATAATCTGTAATGCCTCATTCACCGGTGGTTTAGTATAAAAATACTCAAAGGTATGAATCATACCTACAACCAGTTCTTGATAATTCCCTATTTCTCTATTCAACTCCACATAAACATACCATGTGTGTGTAGCCAAGCAAAGTAAAGTAGAGCTTATGTACCACGAGTGAATGTGGTAAGGCCTCTTTCCCTCTGTCAGATTCTCTCACACTCCCAAACGTGATGTGAGGTGTCGGGCTCCCCATGAAATTCACATGTCTTGAGAAGCGCATTGTTCTAAGAAATCTAGTAGAGAAGGAAATTCACACCTCTCGCCACTAAAATATTGTCTCTATGATCTCTATGTGCAATCCACTAGGGTTTTGTTATCCCACACAAGGTATATACCAACATATTCCTCCTCTCCACTTGATCTTTCCACTAGGCTTCTATAGCACACATAAATAAATCAGGATTTCCTTTGCTAGTGTACCTTGGAACCTATTCTTTACCCAAGTGCCTAACATAAGTACATGACTTTTACGTCAATAACTACACTCTTCATCTCACGCCCAACCATTTCATAAGTCCCATGCACCCAGTTGTCACAAGCAATGTTGGTTGTATCACTCATAGATTGTGCATCATCCCATTGAATAACACCTTCCTTTGATGGCTCAAGCACTTCAGGATCTCTAATGGTGTGCACATAAATTCTATTAAGATCCTCCTTACTTAATGGCTCCACATAAGGTGTAGCTTTCCCATTAGTCAACAAAATAATCATGTACTTTTCCTTGTTCTCAAAACTAGTATAACCTTTATTGAAGCGCAGATCAACATTATTTGCGTAACACCAAGGGTGCCCAAGAAATGTTGGAAAACTATCTCGCTTCGATAAGCGCCAAGACTTCAAAGTCCTTAGTAAACTTGGCCCCTCGTATCGTAATAGTGGCATCCATCAATACTCTAATGGGTGTCTTTAGTCATGTTCGCCATATATAGCACATTCAAAGATGGTTGTAATGGTGGCCTCCCCATCTGATTCCATACATCCAAGGTGAGTACATTTAGTTCTACACATGTATCAATCAGTATATTACTCAATAACCATCCATCAACAATAGCATTCAAGGTGATCTCTTTGTCATATTCAAGACTATGAGGAGGTAAGTTTGCATGCAATATTTGTCTCTTGTGCTCAACTCCAATGCACAACACCTTCTCCCTTAACCATTCCCCTAATAAAGGAATGATGTTTTATTAGTACAACATCTTAAAAACCTTCTTTAAGTCATCAACATCTTTTTGAGGAAGCTCAACTGCTTTCTCTTGCTCCATCTTTCATGACTTCTCCTTCAAGCATTGTATCTCACCCTATAAGTTTCTAATAACCTCCATAGTTTCTTGATAGACTTCTTTCGATGGGAAGGATCTAGATACTTTTCATGTAATACCTCTTGTTTTGTAATAACATGTTTTTACTTCAACGCTTTTTATGCACCACATATCCTCGGTGCATGTAGTCACCAATACAAGTATAATCTCAGGGTCAGGTGCTAACTTTGGCATCCATTGATCTTCCACAATGCATTGTACTTTAACCATTCCTATGCCCTTATCCTGCTTTTAATGTTTTCTCATATGCTCAAAAAATTGGGCATTCCTCAAACTTGTGATTCTTTCGCACCATGAGAAAATAATGTTATGAGGGAATTCATGCCTATAATGATCTAAGGATCTACATGTATAACAAGTTCCTCATGGGAATTCACCTCTTCCACTTCCATGACCTCGACCTTTGAATCCTCCATGATAACCTCTACCTTTGCCACCTCCATCAGAGTGTCCTTCATTGTGATTATGATTATGATGTTCACCTTGTTCCTTAGAATTGTTTGCAACATTAGTCGCGTACACCAGTTTTAATGACATCATGAATCTGATCAATCAATCTACAATTCTCTATATCATGAGTGGTAGACTTACAAATCTTATAATAACAAGACACATTCTTCCTAATTGCGTGCTGCAACAAGGGGCACCTACTTGAATCATGATCCAAATGATAGATCTCACAATCCAGCAACATGATGTGCACCGATTTACGAGGGAAACTATCCTTAATATGTCCTTCTACCTCATAATCCATACACCAAATACCACTACACATCTCATGGGATGAATTAGCTGATAATTTTTCTAACTATTTTTCCATATATGTAATATAAGCTTCCAAAATGGGCTAACTCCAGTGTCTATGCTTCTAACTACCTCAGCACGTAGAGCTGCCTCTAAAGCCTACACGGGTCTGTAAATGTCTTATGAGAAATTTCCCTTCTTAAAGGTGTGATCAAGATACCAAAAACCACTACGCATGTTGGCTAGGGTGAATATCATAAGACAACTTTAATAGAAAGTTTTAAAGTGTGCATCATATTCCCTTACGCTCTCAGTCATGCCCTACTTAATGTCCTTCAGCGCCCTGATGCTTTAATGTTTAAACTCAGGTATATGGAACTTAGCTAAAAAATCATCATGTAGCACGTTATAGTCTACACAATTATGGTTTGGATCATACTTATCATACCAAATATGCATGCGCCCTTGTAAAGTAGTAGAAATATGACTTGCCTTACGCTCATGATCTGTGATCCCTTTAGCACGCCATAGTATCTCATGCATATGCATGTGCTTAGTTGTATCTTCCATTCCTCTGTACTCTATGGTAAGTAGAGAGATATCTCATAATAAACTTTCTAGGGTTGGTGCGGACTATGCCCACTAGATCTAGAACCTGTATTTCCTTGAGTATTCCCTACACCACTAGATCCACTAGATCCCGAACCACCCAATCCTCCTAATCCTCCTCTTGTAGTAGACACCAAATCAGAGGATGTGCTACCTTGTGTTCCAAATATTATACTAAATTGAACCCCACGATCTGAAGTGGTAGAACTTCAGATTTGGCCAAGGTTCTGCATGCCCAAACTTTGTTTAGAAGATGCCTAGAAAATATACCTCAACTAGACCCCAAACAATAAAAAGCGGCGTCTATATTGCCATAGATGAATGTGTTATCTAATTAACTCTTGAATTTAATGGAAAATGAAATCTACCTATCGCTATTAAAGCACGTACACTAGCTTGATTCTCAATAATTTTCTCAGAACTGGAACACCAAGTCAAAGGGATAGGTTGTCATGTGGGATCAAATGCGCACCTAGGGATCTTAGCCATTCTTCCTCGAAATGCTCTCATCCGAATCAAGAAGAAGTTCTCTTCCATTTTTACCCAAATGGGGGAGTACCATATGCTTTGGCTCCACGTATTCCATGTGAGCTCTAAATCCTTCACAAGCCATCTATCTCCGCAACACCATTCATTCTTCAACATCACGCTGCTTCACCAAGTCCCTCTCATGCACTTCATTAAACTTAAGTCATGCATTTCTTCTCTCTGCCTTTCTAATGCCATGTCTGTCATCTCTTCACTACACACCTGCTCTTACCCCTGCATGTGGTGGGATTTAGCTAGCCATAGGGCATTCTTCCAAATCCAGAGTTACAATCAAGATCTTAATCGCTAAAGGGATAGCGCACAAGTAGTATCCTCTAGGTTCATGCAAGAACTTGAACTCAACAACCTCTAGATATGAATAAGTAGAAACAATGTACTCTAATGTATAACTATTCAAGACACCACCCCACCAATGATCTACAATGTGTGTCTAAGTCAAATCAGCAACATGCAAAGTCTATTAATCTTCCTGAGTCCATATAATTGTTCCATACCTCTAATTTCTCTTTGATGCATATGTTACCACCACTGTACAACTCTGTAGGGAAAAAGTAGAAGAAAATCTCATAGAGTTCATGATATAGATATTCTTCAACCCATGCATGAGCATTAAAATAAAGTCCAGTGTTAAATATGTGAGAAAACTCTTCCTCTAAATTTTCTACCCAACTCTCAATACTGGCCAAATTCAATCGATACGTCTTCATCATTCAACATCCTTGCAATAACTTGAAAAGAGGTCCCGACAACAAAACCAAAATGTAGTCTTTTATTTTACCAAGAATAGCCCAAGGCACATTGGCACATCACTCAGATAGATTTGAGCGCTCACCCAAAGTGCACAAGGGTACCAGGTCCCTCTTTTATGGCATCTTTGTCAAGGAGTTAGCATGAAAAGACATATAATCCAGATCCATAACAGCCATGTAAATATAAACCATAAATAGATCTAGATCACAACCATATGCAAGAATAAGCTAAACAATAATTAAGATTAGGTTTACTATACAAGATCCTAGTTATAGATAAGTCAACAACCAATATCCATCCACAAAGATCCATTGTATTAATCATTGTAAAACACAAAAGTTGAATACATACATAAAAGTATCACCATAAGTCATGCACGCTCATAAACCAACAACATAACTCTACTACAAAGCGGAACTACTAAAACCATGCAAATCAATACATATATATATAGGGGTGGGGACTTTCCCTTCACCACCTAAGCATCCTCAAAATAGGTTGCATGCTAAGAATAGCTACATGCTTGAATACAAATATTACAAGAGACCATGTAATCTCTTCTAACAATAGATCATCTATAGTTATCTTCAATTCCAATCCTATTTTTATCCCAAAGTGCTACATGTCGCTTGATCTTCCACTTATCCCAAAATATCCTTGTGTGTCCTCCACACCTTCTACCAAAATGTGCCCCACACTCCAACCTATTCTTAGCCCACATTATGTGAATCGGCTAAGTTTGAACGCTTACTTTTCTTGGCATGCCCTATATCCATTAATCCTCCTCACACACCTACACACCTACTTCCCATGTGCCCCATCCTCATGTGCCTTTAATACTTAGGCTATATTTCATCAACCCAACAGACACATTATATATGGACATTGACATTTTGACATATTTACATGTATATGATGATGGAATTTATTATGATGTATGATTGTATCACATGTGTTTGATTTATGAGATAGCATTAGATGATATCACATTATTTTTTTATGAGATACTTATGATTTTCCATGTTTTTAATTTTTGATATTGGTTTGGGGGACATGAGGCGGTCCCTATTGCCCCATTGGTGATATGGTAGGATGATAGGAGATTAGCATACATGTTGGATGTTTATTTTCATGATGATGTAGCTTAGTTGTTTATTGATATATATGATGTATGTGATGTTAGATGTGATGATATAGATGATGATGTGATAACAAAAAATGTACAAGTAACAAACAAGCACAAGAAAAAGTTAACAAATCTACCAAATGTACACACTAAATAAATGAACAACACAACTATGTACAAATATATACAAGCATGCAAAAACACTTTGAAATATAAACAAGAATGAATCTAATCAAGAAAAGAAATAGATCAATCATAAGAAGTATGTTAAGAAACACACTATTAAAAATGTACAAACAAGCAAGTAAAGCTATACAAAAATGTACAAACAAACAAGCAAAGAAAGAAACAAATAAACAAACAAGTAAGCAAAGTACTACTATGTTTTTGTGAGACATTTTTCAATGCATTTTATGTTGTTTTTGGGATTTTTTGGGAACAATGTTCTATTGTTTTTGTATTTTCTATGAGATGGTTTTCTAATGTTTTGGGATTATCAACCATATTTCAATGTTTTTATGATTTTCCAAACATATTTGAATGTTTTTGGAAATTTCTAAAACTTTTTTGAAGTTATGTACAGAAAAATAGAGAAACGTAGATGCCCCCAGTGCTTAATGGGAATATACAAGGGCAAATACCACGTGTTATGTATATGAAATTGATGATGTAAAGATACCCCCATCGTTAGATGGGAATTTACAAAGGAAATCTCTTCACAGTTTACAAGAGGAGGATCAACCGGATCAAGGCTTTAAAAGGATAGGCTCAAAAGGAATCTCAAATGCAGGTGAAAAAATAGCTCTAGAAAAAGCAAATGTACCCCTAGATGTGAGATGCTTGTGAATAACAAATCCTCCCAAGGCATTGAAAACTAGTTTTCACTAAAGGACTTGTCCAAAGTGCCACAATTGCATGGTTTTCACACTTGGACGACATGTTTTCTCTTTACTTTTTTTTATTTTTCTGATTTTTATTTTGTTTTAATATTTTTATACTTTTTGGTTATTTTGTGATTTTTACACCATGTTCAAGTGTAGAACCGCTTGAGGTGTATGACATTCATAGGTTCACGCAACTCATCTCTGTCAGGATGGGAAAGTTTGTATGCTCCTGACCCATATTTTTCCACTATCACATAAGGTCCCAACCAATTAGGTTTGAACTTACCCTTATTTTCTCATTCTTTCATAGTGTTGAACTAGTTTTCCTTCAACACCAAATCTCCTACCTCAAACTAACGAGGTATAATCCATTTGTTGTAGCTCTGGGACACTCAATTCGATACACTTTCAAGTGATTGAGTGCGTGGAGGCATCTTTCATCTAGTAGTTCAAGCTCTGTCAATCTAGCCACATGGTATTCTTCATCTTTGTCCAGATAGTCTCTAAGAGATATTCTCAGGGAGGGAAGCTCAATTTCAAGGGGGTGATGGAATCAGTTCCAAAACTAAGGAGTAGGGTGTTGCACTAGTAGGAGTGCAAATGGAATTCCTATAAGCCCAGAGGGCAGGATGGATCTACAAATGCCAATTGTGACCAGTCTTACTTACCATATTTTCCATAATTTGAATAGGGTTTTGTTAGAGGCCTCTTCTGTCCATTACCTTGAGGGTAATAGGGAGTAGACCACTTTAGGCATATTTGAAAATGTTGGCATAGGGCTTTCATAGTCTTTTTCTTGAAGGACTTACCATTTTCAGCTATAATGGCGAAGGGATGTCATAACAACAGATGAGATGATTCATGATAAATTTTGAGATCTTGTGCCCCAGTAACATATGTGAGAGGAACAACTTCCACCCATTTGGTGAAGTATTATGTGGCAGTTATGATATGGGTATGGCCATCTAAGGAGGTAGGGGTGATCTTCCCTATGAGATCTAGTCCCCATTTAGAGAATGACCATGGTGTCATGATCGATTACAAATGTGGCGTCAATGCATGAATAAGGTTTCCGTACTTCTAGCACAGTGCACACTTCTTGACATACTGGTAGCAATCGGTTTCCATTGTAGGCCAATAGTAGCCTACTCTCAATAATTTATTTTCCAATACCATTCCATTGGTGTGGGCTCCACAAACTCCTTCATTTACTTCCTTGATCACTCGGATGAATCCATTTACATATAGACAACGTAATAGATTCCTATTATAGCCACAATGATAGAGGGTGCCTCTGAGGAGGGTGTAACATGATATATTTTGGATAAGGTTCCTCTTTTAGAGTGGGTTATATTCAGGGGAAACGTACCATTTTGTAGGTAATTAAAGATAAGATCATACTAAGGGGAAAAATGACCAACAACTTCACAGGCTAGACATGATTTTGACATGTCATATGCAGGTTGTCATAAGTTTTCAACAAAGAATGGCATGTCATTATTTTTGGTGGAATAGCAGCATGGAACCCACTATCGCCATAGCATATGTAGACCGATTTTGTGCTCTTGGGATCTGTTCAAAAGTGATACGCACAAAATACTCTTTGAGAGTCTCTACTAACTTCTTATATGGGATGAGCTTCTCATCCTTGACCTTATATTCATCATTGACCTGTTTGATGATCAACTGTGAGTCTCCAATGACCTTAAGTTGTTGGATGTTCCATTTGATAGCTAGCTTCATCCCAATGATGAGCACTTCATATTTTGTTATGTTGTTCATACATGGAAATCGAGGTATAAAGTCAGGAAGGAGTGACTAGCACTACTCCTACTCCTAAACTGTGGAAAGTGAATGATCCATCAAAGTGTACTTGCCACACAATAGATTCTTCGATATACATTAATGATGCATCTAGCGAGTCCAGACATGTCGGCTCTATTCTGGTAAAGGTGCCTCAGCTAATTAGTCTGCAAGCACTTTCCCCTTAATTGACTTTTGATGCACATATTCAATATCAAACTCTCGAGTAGGATGATCCAATTAGCCATCCTACCAGTAAGTGTTGGATTTGACAATAGGTATTTCAGAGGGTCAACTTTAGATATAAGCTTGGTTTTATTGTTCAATAGATAATGGTGAAGCTTTTGAAAGGTAAAAATGACAGCCAAACAATATTTTTCAATTTGAGGGTAGTTGAGCTCATAAGCGATTAGAGTATGGCTGAGATAATATACCACTTTCTCTTTCGACTAAGATCATATTGAGTGAGTAGGGCACCAATAGAAAATTGGGTTGCGGATATGTATAGCAAATAGTGGTTTTCTGGGGTTGGAGGCATGAGGACTGGAGGATTGGCCAAATATTGTTTGAGTAAGGAAAAGGCTTGTTGTTGTTCAGGTCCCTAAAGAAGTCAACATATTTTTTTAGCAAATGAGTGAAAGGATGGAATTTGTCTGCAAGATACGATATAAAAATAGTGAATGGAATGGATTTTTTCCTACAAACTGTGAGAACTACTTGAGGTTTTTAGGAGGAGGCATTTCAGTAATTGTAATTACTTTAGCAAGATCAACCTCAATCCCTCTTCTAGATACAATGAAACCCAATAGTTTACCTGATAATACCCCGAAGACACATTTCTTCGGATTCAACCTGACTTTGTACTCTTTGAGATGTTCAAATATGTGTCTCAAGACCTTAGGGTGTTCTTCTCTTTGTTGGGCCCTAAATTGACTAAGTCCCAAGGTAGGAGTGCACGCATGCATGACAAGTAATAAGGATCTCAAGGAAGGCGGTGGGAGAAGAGATTGGCGCATGGAAGCAGAAGGGGTTTTGGGGACTTAGCCGCATTTCAAAGGTGGTATCATAGGAGAAACACGTGAGGGCCCGAGTAGGCATGATGAATGGATAAGGTGCCATCCTGGAGCCTTGGAGGTCAAGAAAAGAATATTCCACACAAGGAATATTCCTAGGAGGATCATTACAGTTAGTGGAGGCCTTTGAAGCTAGAATAAGCACTTGATCAATCATGGAGGACCACACTTCCACTTGGCATGCGATCTGCTCATGGGTGAAACTATGGCAATGGATCCAAATTCTATTTAAAGGAGTGTTTGGGTATAAAATGAGGAGGGGTTAAGAAAGAGAGAGACAACAAAAAGTTGTAAGAATGTTTTTACTAGGAAAATATGTATGCTCTCGGAGTGCGAACAAGGGTTGTAATGGGAAAGCATAGCTAGGATCTCTGTTCAAGGTAGTTTTGTAGGGTTGGAATATTATTTCATGATGCTTATGGTCTGAGATGACCCTATTTGATGTAATATGGCTACTGTAAACGAATTTAATCAATATATGGAGCTTTTTTTGTGTATTTGTGTTTATGGACTAAACCCTAGTGTGATTTCATGTTATTCATGGTTCAGATCTGTTTCCATTATGTTGTGATGTTTATGTTTATCTCATGGAAAATTTATGCTTAGAACTAGATCTACTACATCTGTATTAGATTAAATGTATGTGTTCTTATTTTGTAAACCCTTCCTCCATTAATGGTGGAACCTTCTCACAAGGATCACATAAAGGAGGGGATCATTGCTGCATGCACCTCGGGCCCACGTGCACCTTAGGTGAGCGCCCAACACTTGGGTGATAGGTCAGCCTGCTTGGGGTTAAGAGAAAGATTAGAGGATAGAGGTAAATGAGACTAAAATCTTGTCCTTTATTTACCTAGGATATCATCCACATAATCACTCATGATGTCATTTATCATATCATGGAGTATCACTTTCATTTCCCATTGATATGTTGCGTTGTCATTTTTAAGGCCAAAGGGCATCACCTGATAGAAGAAATTCCCCCAAGGGGTTGTGAAGGCATTCTTATGCTAGTCATCTTCTGCGATCTTAATTTGATTATAGCTAGAAAATCCATCCATGAGAGATAGCATTTTGTAGCTAACAGTTGAATCAAAAATCATGTCGATGTTAGGAAGAGGGAAGTCATCTTTTAGACATGCCTTGTTGATGTCTCTGAAGTTGGTACAAATTCTGATTCCTATGGGATTTTTCTATACTGGGACTATATTGGATATCCATTCTGAATAATCGATTGGTCTAATAAATCCAGCTACTAAGAGTTTTTCAAGATCTTCTTTGACAAGAAGGGCCACCCGCGGATGCATTTTTCTAAGCTTTTGTTTGATGGGATTTGCGTCTACGTGCACAACAAGGTTATGCACCACTAAATATGGATCCAAGCCTAGCATATCTACATAATACTAAGAAAATATGTCTGAGAATTCTCTGAGAAGCATTACAAAAGTCTTTTGTTCCTGTGTTGAAAGCAAAGCTCCCAGCTTGACTATCTTAGGTTGCTCTTTTATGCCAATGTTGACATCAATGGTTTCTTCTACTAACATCTTAGATGTATCCTCCATGTGTGTAGGATCAGGAGGAGATTAAGATCTTCTTCCAAGGGCATCTCAACGAGTTTTCACCCTTAGCATGGTCACTTTTTATGTCCATAGATTTTTCAATTTGTTTGTCATTAGCACCTCAAAGAGGTTTTCACTGTGTGACTTGGACTTTTGTTTTTGCCAAGGCTTTTTGGAGGAAATTTTTCCTCTCTTTTTCTTAAATTTTTCTAACCACATAACTCATCCTCCTCTCCGAAGTATACGTAGGTATCAAGGTCAATGTAGAAGCCTTTCTTATGGTCCCGATAGGAATTGTCACGAATACCCATGAATTATGCAATTGCCTCATCATTTTTAAAGAGGTCCATAGGTGCATGAATTTGTTGGTCCCAATCAACAAGAGTAGGATAGACAAGGTTGAATTGGGTTTTAGCGGGGTTATGGTAAATACAATGGTGTCCATGAATAGGTTTGTTGAGGAAAGATCCTCGTATTGACTATGCCAGGAATCTGTGTCATTATCTAAATAACAAGAGATGTCCTCACATTCAGAAGAGGTAACATCTCACTCCAACGGGTGATATTCATAAGTCATAATTCATACACCATATATTTCAATTTTAAAGTGTGGGGTTGGAACTGGTTCTCTTATACCTTGTTCATTTTTACCACACCCATGTCCTTTATCCCATGGAGTACATCATTCTGCATTGGATTTGGTATACTTTGGAGTTTGGTAGCAGGAAGGCATAGTTTCTTCAGGGACCCAAATTGTGGGAGGGTCCAAAAATTTTCTTCGCTAATAATCCACCACATAAGAACCTCCTATAGTTTTCTCATCTCTGGGTCATTTATATTAGTAATTGGGCTTTCCTCTTGTCTTGGGCAACAAGGATAGATCTAAAACCAAGAGGGATTGTTGGATATCATATTCTCTCGCAATCGTATTCAAGAACCTTCATCTCCCATGAATCAAAGGGAGAAACAGATGTAGAAGCACCGAGGATGAAATAACTTCATGTGTTAGAATCCACACGTGATACGATATCTTCAAATTGAAGAGGTGTAGCAATGTCGGCAGAGGCACATTCATAAGAACCATTGCATGAAAAACTATTCAAAGCTCTATAGTGAGAAAAGGGTTCCATATCTCCTTGAATGGTGATGGTGTGTCCCTCATGATTTAGTTTAATGCATTGATGGAAGGTTGACGGTATGGCCTACATGGCATGAATCCATGGGTGGCCAAGAAGCATGTTATACAGAGCTCCAAGTCTAGGACATGGAACTTGGTGTTATGACAGGTAGGTCCTACTTCCATCGACAATGTTATGGTGTCACCAATTCATGCTCTGCATTGTCATATGTTGTGATTGTGATGATGTGGGATTCTAGATTTGCTTCTGTTTGTCCCAATTATTTGATTAACTTCAATGTACATATGTTCAACCTAGACCCGTTTTCCACAAGAACTCTCTTTATCTTTCTTTAGGTGACAAATACTTCGATGTAAAGAGGCAAGTTATGTGTGTGATCTTTGTTTGGGATCTCATTATGAATAAAGGTGATGTGTTTGCTTGGTGTGAGATTTGCCACCATAATTTGAAGGTGGGAAGGATCTATATCCGTTAACACTCTTGACCCCTAAAGTGTTTTGTAAAGTATGTCTTTGTGTAAATTTTGTTATCTTGAGGAGATCTAAGATTGAAATCTTAGCAAAGTGGTCTTCTCAAGTTGTTCTAAAATATCATACTGACTATCTTGAGGGGTAGACAGAGGAGGTTCTAGAATCACGAGATGAGCATGCCATGTTACCACAACACAATATCTGCTCTTGATTCTAATAGTATTCACATGCCCATCGAGAAGAATGAACACAACCAATAAGTGAGTCAAATGGATTATCGGCTTGAGTGTAAACATAATTAGCAATTTTATAGCTCTTGGAAGACTGACCCTGATCCGACTTCTTCTCCACCTATTTATCATGCTTAGGGAAAGGTTCCTTGAATATTCCCATTTTTTGATTAGGTGTTTGATGGGGCTCAGGTGAATTATCTTAGATTTCTCCACTGTCAATGAGGTCTTGGACAAAGTGTCTCAATTTTAGGCACTTGTCTATTTTGTGGCCTTTGACACGATGGTACTCACAATATTCATGTTCTTTGTACCATGATGGTTTAGGTACATCGTCACTAAAGGGTACTATAGTGGGGTATTGGACCATGTTCACTGTGTCCAACTATTTCAGAATCGTGGACAAGGAGTCCATGAGAGGAGTGAACACTCAACATTTGACTGGGGGTTGAATAGGCCCTTTAGTAAGTTTGAAAGGAGGACCTATTTGAACTTGTATATGATTAGAGTCTATGATACCGTCTCCTATGACATTTTTATTTTTTAAAGAACTTTGGTTTGTCTATAGGTTTGGATGTTTGATTGTCTTTTAAAAAGGGTTTCAATGTCCCTTAGCTATCAAAGCTTTTTGATCGGCTTCATTTTTATGACTTCTTCAAAGTTATTGACATAATGCATTTGTAAATGGAAAGCAATGTCCAGATTTAGATAAGGTAAAATAATGCTAACCATTTTCTTTTCTGAAATTAAACAAGGGAAGTGGCTAGCTAACCCCCACCATCATTGCAAGAAACTAGCAAAGGTCTCATTAGGTATTTGTTTTGCGCTACATAAGTCTACCATGGTAACATCACTCTCTACGTTGAATGAGAAATGTCATACAAATATCTCTACTAACTTAGGCCATGTGAAGACAGATCCCCTTGGTATATGAAGAAACCACTCCAAAGCTTTACCCTTTAGACTGTGTGGGAATAAGTATATAAGATAATTGTCACTGTAAACCACTTCCTGACATGTCATGTAAAAGTCCTTGACATGATCTTGTGGGTCACCTTTCCCTTTATACTTTTCAAATTTTGGGAAATCAAATTTTTTAGGGAATGACGTGTGTAGCATAGCTCTATCAAAGGGGTAAGGACATAGCTCTTTATATTGGTACTTTTTACTATGTCTGACATTGTTTTCCTGAAGGGTCATGAGTATACTTTTCATGGATTGTAACTCTTGTGTGAGGAGTTTATATTTGGTAGGGGAAGTTGGCATGTATACCCTACTATGTTTTGGTGTTTCATCCCTTGATTTTCAGTGTGAAGTTCACTATTCTTGGCCTTAGGTTTTTCTTGATGTGCATTTTTGTTCGTTTCCTTTTACACATGGGAAGCCAAATGAGATAATTTTCTACTAAGGATTTGTATTTGTTTTTGCATAGTGACTTCATCATTTTGAGGTCCCAATTGGTTCTCATGTGGAGGAGGTTGCTCTGTGTGTTCATGCTCCACTCTAACCTTGCAGGGTATTTTGATAAGTGGCAATTTATAATTGTTTGTGTTGTCATTTTGAGGGTTTAAAGTAGAAGCTTTTCCATGCCCTAAAATGTCATCCATGTTAATAAGGGGATGTTGTGCCTCTTCTTCCTCATGGGCATTGTTGGTAGGTGGAATGAATTCATGTTCATTTGGCATTTTGGCACCTAATTCTACAACTCGTGCAAGTACTCTATCTTTGTTGAGAAAAATGAATTCATCCAATTGAGTGGGGTCAAACTCAAACTCTACCCATGGTGATCCTAATTCATCACCACTATGATCAATCATGTCCTTTGTTTCCTTTGTTGTGGAGAAGAGGGGTCCTAAATCATGACCAATGAAAGGATTTGATCCTTGTTTGTTATATGTTTCCCATTCTAGTTTTTTAGATTCCATCCTTGTTAATGTTAGGAATTAGAGAACAAATATGCGGAAACAATTCCTCAAATCACAGCAGTAGGAAACTATTTAACAGAATTATACTTGCAGAAATATAACAACATATATAAATAATGCACAAAAGAAGATAAGACAATATTTAACGTGGTTCAACCAATGTGGGTTGCTTCCACCAAGAACTTATTCATATTTATAATCAATAAGAGTAAAACAACGCTCACAAGTATTCTCTCGATTATGAACTCACAACAGAATTCCCAAAGATGCTAAACCACATCTAAGACACAATTGACACCTAATTTCTCAACCTTGATCACTCTTGATCATCTCTTGATGTTCTAAGACTCAAGACCTCTTGATCACTAAATATACATTCAAGATACATTAGGAAGCCCCTAACACCTCTATTTATAAGATTACAATCCTTCTAGGAAGTTCAATAACTAACCCTAGAAGTTTGAAATTTGTAACCTTTTAACTTCCCATGGCTGAAAAAATTGGCATTGTGTTAACAGCTAGTTAACCGCCAATTAACAACAACTTAATAGAAAATACGTAGTATGAAAATAGAACATGACTACAGAATGATCTTGAAGTCTCCAAACTTAACCATTCAAACCCCAACACTTCAATATTGATTCTAGAAGACCAAAAATAGGCTCCACACCCCAACAATCTCCCACTTGGAGACTGTTTTCATCAAGAAAAGTTATCAACCCTTCATTTTCATCCATGAAGGTCAACCAAAGTTTAACACAACTTCAACTTCTCCCTTGTGACCACCTTGGTCATCATATCCGTAGGATTCTGACTGATATGAATCTTGTCTAGCTTCAACTTATCTTCTTCCAAAGTTTCCCCCGATGAAATGATATCTCATCTCGAATATGCTTCATCCTAGAGTGGAAAGCGGAGTTATTCACAAAATGAATAATGCTCTGACTATAAACGTGTACTCTTCCAGCTTCCTTCTTATACCCTAAATCATCAAGCAACTCCTATAGCCAAATCATCTCCTTGCATGCCTCTATGGCAACAACATACTCAACCTCTATGGTTGACAAAGCCACAACCTTTTGTAACTATGAAACCTAGCTCATTATTATATCACCAACCGTAAATACATAACCTTTCATGCTCCTCTTACTATCCAAATCTCCTGCCATGTCTGAATCTACATATCCATGTAATGTAGTGTCTGAAACATAATACTTCTCCCATGGTCCCTCTCAAATACTAAAGGATCCACTTCACTTCCTGTTAGTGCTCTCTACCTGGATCACTCATAAACCTACTCACTATTCCCACTACATGGGAAATATCAAGCCTAGTGCATACCATAGCATACATCAAGCTACCAACTATTGATGAGTATGGTACCCTAGACATATAGATTCTATCCTCCTCATTCTTGGGACTCTTCTCCTTTGATAATTTAAAGTGACATGCCAAAGGAGTACCAACCGATTTAACATCCTGCATACTAAACCTCTCCAAGACCTTCTTTATGTACTCTTCTTGAGATAATACTAGCTTCCTCTCCTTCCTATTCCGAGTTATTCTCATACCAAGGATTTTCTTTGCTGCCCCCAAATCCTTCATAGTAAAGGAGTCACCTAGCTGCTTCTTGAGTACCTTTATTTCCTGCATGTTCTTCCCTACAACAAGCATATCATCCACATACAAGAAAAAAATAATATAACTACCATCAAGAAACTTCTTTATGTACACGTAATGGTTTGAGTGACACCTAGAGTAACCCTGCTCTTGCATAAAACTATCAAACTTCTTGTACCATTATCATGGAGCTTGTTTCAAGCCATACAAGCTCTTCTTCAATTTGCACACTAACCTCTCCTTCCCTTTGACCTCATAATCCTATGGCTTCTGCATATACAATTCCTCCTCCAACTCACCATGAAGGAATGTAGTCTTCACATCCAATTTTTCTAAGTGCAAGTCTTCAACTACTACTAAACCAAGAACAATCCTAATAGAAGTCATTTTAACAATAGGAGAAAAAAATTCATCAAAGTCTATACCTTTCTTCTGTGCAAATCCCTTGACCACCAACCGGGCCTTGTACCTTTTTTGCCTCCATCTTCCTCTTTTATTTTGTACACCCACTTGTTCTGCAATGCTCTCTTACCCTCAAGTAGCTCCACCAGATCCCAAGTTTGGTTCTCCATAAGAGATCTATGATCTTCATCCATGGCCTGCTCCCACTTCTTCCTAACATCCACCTACACTACTTCCTCAAAGCACTCTCTCACTCTCCTTGTCGGTGAGTAATAAATAATTCAAATATGGATTAAAATGTTAAGGTGCCCTTATTACCCTATAATACCTTCTAGCTACAAGAGTTTGGGCTTCTGATGAGTAGGTTCATGAACTGGCTATGTCGGAACATGTTGCACCTAAACCGGCCCCTTAGACACCTTGTCATCCACAATGTCCTCTAACATTGTGTATTCTTTCTTTGATTCCTCTTTCTATTCCTGCAATTGATCTTTATACATGACTTTTTCATTAAAGACAATATCTCTAGACCAAAATATTTTCTTGTCCTTAAGACTCCAAACACGGAAACCAAATTCATCCTCAACATATCCAAAAAAGGTACATAAATCTCAAAATTAGCCTCTAACTCGGTCCTAACATCTTTATCATTGTGAAAAAATACCTCACATCCAAATACTCAAAGAAATGAGCAATCAATTTTCTTATCGGACCGAGCCTCCTCTGGTATACCTCCATCCAAGGCCATAGAGGGTCCTTTGTTAATCGATAAACAATTATTCTTACCTTTTCCACCCAAACACATGAGTGGTATCCCCGCATGTAACCTCATGCATATAGCACGCTCCATGATTATCCTTTTCATTCTCTCTAACACTCCATTTTCTTGTGGAGTCTTTGGAACCGTCCTTTTCCTGCGGATCCCATTTACTGAACAATAAACAAGAAATTCATTATTGCAATACTCCCCTCCATTATCTAACTTTGAGACATTTTAGCTTGAGACATGTTTCATTCTCAACCAAGTCTTTCCATATTTTGAAAGTTTCAAACACATCATATTTCTTTCGTATGCAATATACCCAAAATTTTCTAGTTGCATCATCAATGAAAGTGACATAATAACATGAACCCCTAATATATTTTACCTTAGATAGGCCTCATACATCTATATGCACCAACTCCAACTTACCCTCCTTCCTAGTAGGTCCAACCTTGAGGAATCTCGCCCACTTTTGTTTTCCATAAAAATAGTCTTCACGAAGTCCAAATCTAACTCCTTTAATTTGAGAAACTTGTCCTTTAGAATCTGCATGCCCTTTTGACTCATATGACCGAGTCTCTGGTGTCAAAAAGTTACATCTCCATCTATAGAAACTAAATTACAATAATTAGCACCACTGGTTAAATAAAAAGTACCAATTTTCTTACCTCTTGCAACCATAAGAGCTCCCTTGGTAACCTTCCAAGAATCTATTATAAAACTGACCATACAACCATCACTACCTAGCTAACCCGATATCAAGTTCTACCTCAACTTAGGCACATGCCTAACATCCTTAAGTATCCATGTTTTCTCATTCTACATTTTCACCCGAACACAACCTTTCCCTACTATGTTGTATGGTTCATCATCACCAAGATATACATGTCCAAAATCACCTTAAACAAACTAAGTAAAGTAATGTCTATGTGGGGTGGCATGGAAAGAATCCCCTGAATCTAACACCTAAGACTCAACAATACTATCTACGAAATAATTAATGCATCTGAAAAATATCACCTACTACTATATTTACCTCCTTAGTTTCCTCCTTCTTGTTGTTATTATCTTAAAGAGTCCAACAATCTTTCTTAGCATGACCAACCTTCCCACAAAGTGCCAACATTCCAACTTGATCTTGGACTTTGACCTTCTATAATCATTCGATTTCCCACGATTACCTTTCCCTCGTACTTTTTTCTCCCTCTTCTCTCCACCATCAAATCATTTCTAGAAGTAGAAGAATCCCTAGAGTTCTTCCTTCGCATCTCCTCACTCGGGATCACACCTATCACATCTTCAAGCTTCAACTTTTAATTGTTAGAGACCAAATTACTTACAACCATAACCAAGTTATCTCAGCTATCTGGAAAGGATCACAAAATCAACAAAGCCTTGACCTCATCATCAAAGTAAATTTTCACTTGAGTTTAACATACTCGAACCATATTAAATTCATTTAAATGATGAACAACATAACCATTCTCGGACATCTTCACATTAAATAAATTTTTCATCAAAATATTTTATTAGAGGCAGAAGGTGTTTCATATAACTTCCCCAACGCATTCATGAGACCTTCCATGGTCTTCTCCTATGATATGTTGAAAGCAACTGAAGATGCAAGACATAACCAAGTTTCCCTAATCACCTTTCTATCTAGCAACTACCAATCCTCATTCGACATGGTTGTAGATTTGTTTGCTTTTCAGCTAAAGGAACATGGAGGTCCATACGATACAAGTAATCCTCCATCTGCATCTTCCACAAACCAAATTTTTTTTCCGTTAAAATTTTTAACCCTTGATCCGCCCTCATCTACCATAGCTCTCACTCAAGCTAAAACTTCCCAGTGATTCACCACTTAGCGAAAACCCACCAAAGCTCGATACCGGTTGTTAGGAATTAGAGAACAAATATGTGAAAACAATTCCTCAAATCATAGCGAGTAGGAAACTATTTAGCGAGAATTATACTTACGAAATATAAACATATATATATATATATATATATATATATATAATGCACAAAATAAGACAAGACAAGATTTAACGTGGTTCACCCAATGTGGGCTACGTTCACTAAGAACTTGCTCAAATTTTATTATCAACAAGATTAAAACAACTCTCACAAGTATTCTCTCAGTTATGAACTCACAACAGAATTCCCAAAGATGTTAAACCACATTAAAGACACAATTGATACCCAATTTCTCAAACTTGATTAATTTTTATCACCTCTTAATGTTCTAAGACTCAAGACCTCTTGATCGCTCAAGATACATTCAAGATATATTAGGAATCCCCTAACACCTCTATTTATAAGATTACAATCCTTCTAGGAAGTTCTATAGCTGACCCTAGAAGTTGGAAAGTTGTAACCTTTCAACTTCCCATGGCTGAAAAAAATGTCAATGTGTTAATGCCGAGTTAACTACTAGTTAACATAACTTGTCTTATGGAACATTACGTTATGGAGGTCACGAGCGATGGGGAAAGTGATGGAGAATCTTGTCGTGCAGTTTTTGCGATTAAGTTGCAGAATGTCTGCGCACTAAGCCTAAATTTGCTGAGGAAAGGTTGATCTCTGACCAAAATCGGATGGTTGTAAATCTGCAAAATGAAAAGGTGGAAATGCTGGGATCCACACCTCTGGCTTGGAATAAGATTCTCCAAAGCCCTAACATCAAAGTGGGTCCGCATTCTCCTCAAAAAGGTCAGTTCAAGTGGGAAAAGGACAGTGAAGGTGCCACCTGCCTATTGGTCCCAGATGGCTGTGTTGATAGGGCTTTGAGCAAAGTGAATCTCTCCCTTGTTGGTAAGTTTCTTGGCTCTAGACCTAATATTGATTTTATTAGAAAATGGGCTCTGAGAAAGTGGAAACCTAAGGGGGATCTGAGTATTACCATCATGCCACGGGTTTTTTTGGCAAAATTTAATCAGCAAGCTGATTTGGAATCGGTGCTTCTAGGAGGACCATGGTGGCTGGGTAATATGGGCCTCTTTTTGAAAAAATGGTATCCTAGATTTGACCCTAACATTGAAAATATAAACACCATTCCAATCTGGTGTAGGCTCCCTGGGCTACCATTGCATTTTTGGGATGATGAAATTCTTCTTAACATTGCTAAGTCCTTAGGTGCTCCTATCGGGTGGATGGGCCCACGAGAAACAGATCCAGACTTGCTTTTGCTTGATTCTACATTTCTTCTGAAATGGAGCAGGAATTACCAGAATACATCATTTTGAAATCTAGGTATGGGGTGTGGACTCAAAAGATTGAGTTTGAAACTTTTCATTTGAGATGTAAGCATTGTCATCGCATAGGACACTCCACCAAAAGTTGTCCCAAGAAGGTGACAGTGGAAGCTGAACAACCTGTGGATGGCTCTGTCTTGAATAAGGAATGCAGGGCTCTTCACACTGATGACAAAGCCCCTAGTCAGACGGAGTTGGACTACAATAGAAAAGAAAAAAAAAGGGGTTTTAGAACTCAAATAAGGAAGCATTTGGTCTGGCGTCCTAAAACCCCAGTAGCTTTGCTTGCTGCACCTAGCAAAGAGGACTTGGAAAATCCTATAAAGGTGTCCATGGTGGTGAATGAGCAAGAAGGATCTGTGAAGATTAATATAGTCCCAAATGATCAATATCAGAACAAAAAGGAAACTGAGATAGTTAAACCTCTGGGCAGCATTGAGGAAATATCGGACAAGGAAGTATGGATTTCAAAGAAAATCATAGAATAACACTCCTAGGGGAGATGGTAAATTATCTACAGATTTACCTCCTTGCTCCAGCAATAGGTCAGCAGTTTCACCTACTTGCTACAGCATCAGAACAGTTGATCCACACTCAATTGACAAGAATCAGAAGGAGCGTGAAGAGGGAGAAGTTACGCCTGTCAAAGTGGATGAGGATCTAAATTCTGGATTCACAAAGGTCATTTCAAAAAAGAAAAAGAGAATGAAAGGATTTGAAATGATCCCAGAATCACTTTACAGTGATAAGAAAAAGAAAAAGGACAACTGGGATGCCTCAACATCCAGAACTACTAGATCTTCTGCAAGAAGACTAGTAGACTTTGGAGGTAGTTCTAAAAGAGGAAGGCCCTCAAAAAAGGCTCTTAGATCTAAGAGAACTGAGAGAGACATTGCAGATGGCATTCAAAGTCAATTGAACCATCAGGAAATCCCAACTCCCAATCATTCCAAATGAAGATTATTTCTTGGAACATCCGAGGTCTAAATGGAAACTCCAAGCAGAGAATCATCAAGGAGTTACGGGATTCTAGTAGTCCTAGTATTTTGATTTTGCAGGAAACTAAGATGAAAGCTAAGATCCTTGAAACTAATAAAAAGAGTTTCTGGGAAAATTCTGAAATGGTGGTTGTAGACTCTCAGGGGGCCTCTGGAGGACTAGCTACTCTTTGGGATAAAAGGCATTGTACTGGTACGGTTCTTAATGCTAGCACTAATCATCTTGCAATCAAATTTCTTGCTATTGAGAATAATGGTGAATGGATACTTTCTAACATATATGCCCCTAATACAGTGAGTGGGAGAAGAAAACTTTGGGCTGATCTTAAAACCTTTAGAAACCAATATAGTACAACTAACTGGCTTATAATGGGTGATTTTAACTCCCCTCTTAACCCAGGTGAAAAGTATGGAGGAATCTCCAACTTTTCTACAGGTATGGAGGATTTTGCTGATTTTATTGCTGAACATAATCTTTTAGATGTGGATCTCCATGGGAATAAATACACTTGGAATAATAGAAGGTTGGGAAAAGATCTTATCCAGGTGAGATTGGATAGGGCACTGATTTCAGTGAGTTGGATTCTCAGTCAAGACTTTCACCTCTCCTCCTTGCCCAGAGTTGGATCGGATCACAATCCGATTGCTTTAAATCTTCTCAATTGGACTAAACCCATCAGAAGCTCATTCAAATTTGAAAAGATGTGGATGGAGCATGACAACATCTACGACAAGATAAAAGAATGGTGGGGATGGAATGGTGAAGGCACTGCACAATTTAGATTGATTCAAAAGCTCAAGAATGTTAAAAAGCAAGTTAAAATCTGGAATAAAAGAGTTTTTGGCAATGTGTTTGATAATAAAAAGAAGTTAAAACAAAAGCTCCAGGATTTGGAAATTAAAATGGATACAATGGGGAGATCTGTTGAAGACCAAACTAATGAAAAGAATATTCTTTCTGAGTTGCATACGATTTGCAGCAGAGAAGAATCTTTATGGAGACTTAAATCTAGAGCTATCTGGCTTAAAGAGGGAGATAGGAACATGAAGTTCTTTCATATGACCATGCGTTGAAGCACAGAGCTTGTAATAGGATCATGGAAGTGGCTAAAAGTAACGGAAATACTATAAAAGATCCCATTAGCATCAAGGAAGAAGCGCTTGATTTCTATAAAAACTTCTTAAGGAGAGGAATATCATCAATGCTGAGGCTATTTCTTTTATGTTGGAGGCTATTCCCCAAGGAAAAATTGAGGAACAAAGATTTAGAAATGTCACCAAATCTATCACACTTGAAGAGCTACAAAAGGTTGTATTTACTTTAGAAGGCGACAAGGCTCCAGGACCGGATGGTTTCTCCATAATTTTTTTCAGAAATTTTGGGAAATTTGTTCGGATGATCTTCTCAGAGCGGTGAATGAATTCTACAGAACTGGAAATATTTTGAAAGAGCTGAACAACACTCACATTGTGCTGGCCCCAAAAAAATGGATGCTAAAGACTTCAAAGACTTCAGGCCCATCAGCCTTGTGAACGCTATCTACAGGATTTTCACCAAAATAATTGCTACAAGGCTCCAACTCATTATGAATGATTTAATCTCTAGGCAACAGAGTGGGTTCATCAAAGGTAGGATTATTCAAGATGGAGTGATTATGGTTCATGAGACCATTCATTCTATGGAGAATAATAAAAAAGCAAATATGGCTCTTAAGCTTGATATGAATAAAGCCTTTGACAAGGTTTCTTGGGTTTTTCTTGACAAAGTCTTAACTAAATTTGGTTTTCCGGACAAATTTAGAAAAATTATTAAGGCTTGTATCTCTACGGTCAGATTTTAGTGGTGGTTAATGGTGAGCCTGTGGGTTTTTTCACTAGCAGCAGAGGGCTAAGGCAAGGGGACCCCATCTCCCCTACTCTTCATTCTTATGGCTGATAGCCTTAGTAGAACAATTGGTAAAGCAGTCAATGATGGTCTTTTGAAAGGCTCAAAGCCCACTTCCATCAGCCAAGTTGTCTCCCATCAACAATTTGTGGATGATACTATCCTCCTTCTTTTGGCTTCAGTCATTGAAGCTAAGGCTACCAAGGCTATTCTGCAGCTCTACGAATCTGCTTCTGGGCAAGAGATCAATTATGATAAAAGCTCCATTTTCTTCTTCAACACTCCTGAAGAAAGACAACTTAAAATTGCTAAAATTTTGGGCTGTAAAATAAGCGCGCTTCCAGCCACTTACTTGGGCCTTCCTCTCGGCACTAAAAAAGTCTCTAGCAAGGTGTGGGATGAGTTATTGGAGAGATTTCAAAAAAAAATGGCTGGTTGGAAAGGAGCCATTTTGTCTAGTGCTGGTAAGTGCCTGCTCATTAAAAGTACTCTCAAAATCTGCCCATTTATATCATGTCACTCTTCAAGATCCCCTCTTCCTTCAGAGAAAAGATTGAGAGGATTCAGAAAAAATTCTTATGGCAGGGCATGGAAGAGAAGTTTAAATTTCACTTAGTTGCTTGGGATAAGGTTTGTACCCCAAAATCTATGGGAGGATTGGGTATAAAAGACATCGAGAAAATGAATGAGGCTCTCATTGCGAAAATGGGCTGGAGAATGCTTTCAGAGAAACAACCCTGGATTGATTTAATCAAAGCTAAATACCTAAATCAACAAACTGTCTATTCTTTCCTGCAAGATGAGCACCTCCCCTATGGTTCCATTTTTTGGAACAATCTGGTTAAGAGCAGAAATTTCATTAAGCAGGGCAGTAAATGGAAAGTGGGTGATGGTTGGGATATAAATTTCTGGGAGGATAACTGGTTTAATGGCAATCTTATGGACAGTTTTGGGATTGTTAAGGACAGTCTTGTAAACAAATATGGCATTAAAATCAAGGATTATATTGAGGGAAATGGCAATAGAAAGAAATGGAAAAAACTTTCAGTGGAGCGAGATGATCTGGTACAAATTATTTCCTCCCTTCAAGTTCAGTTAGATCTTATTCCCTTAAGTCAACTGGATACTAAGGATGAGCTGGTCTGGCATAATTCCATTGATGGGGACTATTCTGTCAAAATTGGATATAACACTTTCTTCGACAGTAGTCAATCTGAGTTCAATTGGAATAGGATTTGGATGGCTGAATTAACTCCTAAAATAAATTTCTTCCTTTGGCTGGCTATCAGAGGCAAGATTCTTACCACTGAAAAACTGATGAGAAGAGGTTTTATAATGCCTAATAGATGTCATCTTTGTAAAAAAGACTCTGAGGATATCAGTCATTTGTTTATCCATTGTGATTATGCTACCAGAATATGGAGTTTTTCCCTCTCTAAATTTGAAGCTCTATGGGTGGTGCCGAAGGATTTCAATCAGCTATGGACTCAATGGAACCCACCCTATAGGCATTGTGTTGTCAGAAGGATCTGGAAGCTGGTTATCCCTCATATCATTTGGAGGATATGGAAAGATAGAAATGATATTATTTTTAGAAATAAGAATCAGAACTATAAGCTCAGTATTGGTAAAATTTCTAATGATATCAAAGAGAATATAGCTAGATTTAAACCCCCCAAGAATAAGAGTTATCTAGAAAATGAAGAGTATGTCTTATCCAACTGGCAGATTGGAGCTGTCAGAGCCAGTAGCAATCCCAGTAATAGTATTGATAGATCTTTGATTAAATGGCATCCTCCTGATTTTAACTGGTATAAGTTGAACTTTGATGGGGCCTCTAAGGGTAACCCTGGGACTGCGGCAGGGGGAGGAGTGATCCGGGATCATAAAGGTAATCTGATTGCTGCGTATGCTGGAAAAATGGGAATTCAAACCAATCATTTTGCGAAGCATTATCTGCTTTATGGGGCCTGAGAATTGCCAGAATCATAATATCCAAAACCTCATTCTTGAAGGGGACTCCCTGAATATCATTAATCACCTTAATCAGTGCTCACCTCCAAGTTGGAACATCAAGGATTTTATCTCAGAGTCCATAAGTATCTACCAAACATTCACTAACATCCGGATCATACATACTTACCGGGAGGGTAACAAGCTGGCAGATGCATTGGAAAATTATGGCATTAATGTTAACCACATTGTTTGGGATAATAATAGCATTCCTAAACAGCTTCAAAGCAGCATTCAAGCGGATATCTATAAACATGCAAATTCAAGATTTGGGATATGATCATTGGGAGTGGATTAGTACTAATAAAGCTCCCACACGTGCTGACTTTAAAACTAATCTTATACAATTCTTGTCGAACAATCAAGTTTGTATGAAGAATAATGGAAAGTTCAAGTGGATTTATATTGAAAGGAAAGTCGCATGCATGGGGCAATGTGCTCTATACAATCTGGCTGCAAGTCTCTACGGATCCCCAAGACAGAAATAATGTTAATGATGATAGGGAGCGGGCTGGCAAAAGGGCCGTAGTTCCCACATGCGAACTTCCACAGGTTCAAATCAGCAGTCACGTGGCTATTTGTGGGAAAAGAAACGGCTATTCTCATCAGCATTTTCACTGCGCGAATAATAATAGCAAAAGGCGGACTGGTATTAGCGCTCTTAAGGTTTCTAATATTTTTTGCAAGCAGTTAAGCACGGTGACAATGGGGGGCCCTCCTTGCTAGATCGAGCCCAGCGCGGATCCGGATTGGAGGGATAATGTGGAGCTTTGGAATATTCTAAGCCAGGGAGGCATCACCAACTTTATGGAGAAGGTTCAGGGCCATGATCAAAGTATTTCAGTGTGTTTTGCAAAATATTGGAAGGATCGCACTGTTGAGTATGGGGGGCAGAAGATTGTGATCAATGAGGAGCTGATAGCTGAAGCGACTGGCCTTGGCATGGATGGTTACCATTTTTTTAATAAAAGGGTTGACAGAGAAGCTGAGGAGAGGAGATTTGTTGAAGGAACTGAGAAGCTGATCTTTGTCACGGCGGGCCTGCTTGTCAATTCGATCCCCTCGCCCTATGATGAGGTTACCCGCATGATGGTGCGTTTCATTTCTTTGGAAGGGAGGTTCGTCACTGTACCTGCTAAACATCTTGTCTTCCTCAATCACTTCCACAGGAATCACACGGTATGTTTCCCCCATTATCTGCTTAGCTCTCTTGAGTGCTCCATTTTGGAGTTTCAAAAGCATGCTCGTGTTGTTCCTTTACACCAGGGGCTAATTTTCTTGCTGCATAAATTATGTCTTCTTCGGTCTCCTGGCCTCCCTTCCTCCCCTGGCTCTGTTCCCCCTCTGCCATTTCTATGGCCGCCAGCCCCATCTCTCCACATTCTATCCCCACCACTACTGTTGTCACCCCTCTCCCGGCCTTCCCGGCTCCATCTCCCATTCCCCCACCTCTGCCCCCACCCCCTTTGCTTCCACTTAGACCGGTTACCAGGTCCTCTAGAAGACTGAATCTTGATACCCCTGCTGTGGGGAAGGGTCCTCAGGAGATTGAAACTACCCATAACCTCCTTCATATTAGCAGTAGTGCTAGTTCTCAGGAAGCACATATGGAGAGCTCCACAAAAAGGTTGGAGGCCTTAGAAGCTGACATGAAGCTGTTGAGGGAAGAGGTTAAAAACATGGCAAAACAAAAAGGTAAGAGGAAGAAGGAGGAGGAGGTGGCTATGGATAATAGCCAGCTTGAAGATATTTACAAGAAGTTGAACTCCTTAGACTCCCGTTTAGGGAAGGCCAAGACTCACCATGATTATAACATGGCCATTTTTACTGCTATTGAGGAGTTCATTGAGCAAAGCATGTCGAAGTGTCTCCAATCTCAGCGGGGTTCTGGCTACCCTTTGGGGCACTGATAAGGAAAGCAAAAGGACCATTGCTCAGCTGGATGTTACTGACTCTGCCCACATGACGACCTTGGGGATGTTCAAATCTTGGCAGACTATCAAATCCAGCATCGACAAAGCCACCAAGAAGTAATTGGGGGTGCTTTTGCTGCACTTCTGTGTAATTATTGCTGTTTTTTTGCTGTCGTTTTGCTACTTTTCTGCAGTTTTCGCTCTGTTTTGATTTTGTTGTGGTAGCTGCTCTTTGGCTACTTTGGGCTTCATTGTCCCATCTGGATTTTGATCCTTTTTGTTCTGGTTCTCTTTCCTATTCTGGCTTCTAGGCCCTCTTTTGTTCTCAAGGGTATATGGGAAAATAGAACATGATTACAAAATGCTCCTAAAGTCTCCAGACTTAACGTTCGAACTCCAACACTTCAATGTTGATTCCAGAAGATCAAAAATAGGCTCCACGCCCCAACGGTTAAAGGGGGCATAACAAGGTGTGTTTTACAAAGGTTCTTGTCAAATGTGATCAAGGGTATAACAAAACTAAGCAAAAACTTAGAATGTAATGATCATGAAGGTCAGAAAAGAGTGTCAACAATGGTTAAAGAATAACGAATGATAAAGAATCAAGGAATCAAATAGGATTGTCCTAAAAATATAAGTCAATATGACGAACAATCACAAGGAACAATCATGCAAGTTCGGTAAACCAATCCAATCAACAAGGAACTACTCCCTATGAAAATGTGTTTCAATGGTAGTTTGACATAATATGATCAACACAATGTCAACACTTAATTCAAGTTTAAGATAAACAAGGTGTAAGTATTAACAAGGGTTGATGTGACTTCCAATCAATGTATATTATAACTCGTTTAGACACAAACAAGGCCTAAATCCCAAAAAATGGAAGTTACAAGTGCAAGCAATGCAATAATACCACTTGGATACGTTAACCAAGCTTTTCGAAAAAGCAATATATTAGTATCGAAATAGTATTGATGTGATTATAAAAAGTAACAACACCTTTCAATATTTGAGGTAATGTTTGAAAGGAAACAAGGCCAAAGTATACCAAGGAATTGTTAAGATGTGAGTAGCGTAATGGTAGAATCGGACACGTAGATCAACTTTGTGAGAAACAATACGTAAATATCAAGGTGATACAAGAAACATAACACTTAAAATTCATATTGATGATGAATCAAGCCTAACTATGGTGAAGATATTGACGTGGGTATCAAGATCAAATTGCTATCAAGATAAGAATACGTACCAACACACTTTCAACATTTACCATCCAATCTAAAGCAAGGATGAATGTAAATGGGTGCAAAAGTGGTGGACACAATCAATCAATAGCACATGTATGATTCTCCTCTTTTGATCAAAAATATCAACAAGAGAGAAAAGGAGTAGACCAAGTGGTGATGAAACAAACTAAGCATAAATTCGAAAGAGTTTTGCCTTTCCTTAGGGAAAGTGAAAACTAAGACAAAGTAACATGTCGTAAGCTTCATGATGAATGACGCTTGGCTCAAAATTTAATGGACTCTCCCCTTGTTTGAATAACAAGGTTTTGACTCAAAAAAGTTATTTCTTCATGAAAATCTCTTTGAAACATGATTGGCTTTGAGTCGGTCAAGTTGGCTCCAAGACAAAATGGCTTCCTAATTGGTTCTCTCAACTAGGTGTCACAAATTACCTCTGCAAGCGTGGTTTTCCAAGGAAGTTGCATTGACTAAACCTTAGAGTATCTTGGCTTTACTTTACCCCCTTTGATACAATGAGCAATAAATGCACTCAACTATATTTTCACTGAGGTCACGTGAAGATAATTCTGACTCTAAATCTCACAAGTGTATACTAGACAAGTAGGTAAGTGGAGCACTTCCTGTTTCATCCACAAGGTTCCCTCTTGCATGGACTAATTTTGGGTTCTTGGGAGGATCCCTTTTGTGATTTTAAGGCTTATGCCAAGGGCACTTCTCCCAGTTCAAAGCGAACGAGTTGTAGCTCTTAATCGAAACTGCATATACATTGTTTTGAATATGGTGTATTTTAATCTTTGAGCTTAGTGTGGTTTGGTTGTACACCGTTTGGCAACCTGCAACAAATTGTATTAGTATTGTGTTTAGATCTTGATTCTTTGACTTGTGAATTAGGTCATGCACATGAAATATTAGTAGTTCTCTAAAAGGATCAAAACATCATGAAAAGAGGATTTAAGTGTTGTTTTTATTCCCAAGATCACCTAAAAGGTGTGAGGGAAGAGCATACGCAACACAAAAACCCAACTACACCGAAAATGGAGAATACTTATGAAATCAAAGTTAAAAACAATTCACTTTAACCGAAGTAATGTTCATTCCCTTAACCATGATTCAATGAAATGTTTGAAAGCATGAAAAAGGCTTAGAGTTGTTTTTGATTCCCAAGATCACCTAGAAGGTGCAAGGGAAGAGCATACGTAACTCTATCCTAATAAGTGAAAACAAAACATTCATTAAATTCAATCAAACAAGTTAGCAAAAACATGAATCAATATATCCTGCAAACAATAGTTAGTCTTCCAAAACTTGCAAGATGTCAGCAATAACAAAGATCAAAATTCATACAAACTTGAAAAGAGTGCCCAAACTCCAATAGAGCATGCATGTGTGGACTTGATAGCACATGCGCACCACTTACAACACTTACGCGTCCTTAACAACGGTTACATGAACTATACAAAGTGTATGCTTGGATCTACTAAAAACATAGAGAACTATTCACACACATGGCAAGAGAGATGAGGATGTGGACTTTGAGCACATACATGGGTTTGACAAGAAAATAGAATGCAAAGATACATAATGATGCATAGGCGAACATACAAGCACCTATGCGGACCTACTACAATGTATGCACGGGTTTGTGACAGAGTAGCACAAAGGGTAAAATAACAATGCAATGTATGTGCAGCCAGAGAATCACTTGCACGGACCTTACAACAAAGTAGTGCACCCCTAAAGACGTATGTGTGGCCTAGCCTAAAGCACCTATGTGTGTATCTCGGAATGACGTCAAAATACGAATTCGACACAAGTAACTTCAAAAAGGTCAAAATTTTACTATCCTAGCTCAAAATTGACAACAACCCATTACAATTAAACCTACAAAAGAGACTCAACACATGAAAAATTAGCAAAATACATCAAATAATTCAAGTTATTTAACATGTGCATGATTAGGGTTAGTCCAAATTGAAATAAAACTAGCAAAACTTGACATCAAATGCTAAGGGACTAAGGATTTGTCCCACCGGGCATGCCAAATGTGAACATATAGAAATTTTCCATGCTAAAACAAAGCTAACACCTAGTAGCTTCTAAGAAATCAATCAAACCTACTATAGAACCATCAAGATAAGAGCTTATGAGAAATAACTTCTTCAATGCATGAAAAATATCAAATTAAAATGTTAAGCTATTTCTTACTCTCTAGATTGTTAATCTAACAAATGAACCTATTTAGATCACTTTAGCAATCAAAAGGGAGTGATTTCCTCAAGGTTTGAAGATGGAATCTCACCAAAACATGGCTACAAGGACATTTTTGGATCTTCCCATGCTCTTCAATTTGAGAGAATGGATGTAAGATGGAGAAGTTATTTCCTTTAATGGAGAATGGCTCAAGATCAAAATGCCTATAGTTTATCCTAGGGAAAATAAGGTGTAAGAAGAAAGGTAAGGAGGGGGGTTTATTATATAGCTTGCCTAAACTGGAAAGGCTAGAAAATTGATGAATGTGGGATAAACCCCAAAGAGGAAATACAAAGGCCATGTATATTTAATAAAGTATGTGCACTTTGTGGGAGTTGAAAGGGGGTTTAATTAATCAAAGGTGATTAATTAATAGAAAGGGGTATGCCTATAGAGGCTTTAGAAGAAAGTTAGTATGATTCGGGAGATTTTAAGAGAGGAAATGGTTCAATAAATGATGATTTATTGATTTAGATTAGTGGTTGTAATTAATTAAGAATAATTAATTGACCTAGGTAGAAGCGAATGTTAATTAACGAAAGGTCGTTAATCGGCATCCTGAATGATAGGAGGGCTAATTAATTAGCAAAACATAATTAATTAATGATGATAGAGGGACAATGGTGGTTTATTGATGAAGTGTCATCAATTTATGGGAAAGAGGATAGTTAGTGCAATTTAGGTATTAAAATTTCTTGACCGAATTCTAGGTGTCTATAATTGGCATTACTCATTATTTTATTACTCAAATTATATTTTCCTTAATACATGTTGCTATTTTACAATCTCAAAATACTTTGTTTCTTAACAGTTCAAATCCATAATGTATTCAGATCCAAATTTTGATTATCATTTGGAAAACTCTCGTATATGTTTTCTCATAAGGGTATTCACCATTTATTAGTTGTATCAATTACACAATTTACTTGTTCAATGTTCGTAATGTTATCACTTGTTAAGGATTTTAAATTTCAAAGTTCCAATAGGTTGCCCCAAAGTAGTTGACATCACAATGTCACACAAGGTACAAAGCACAATACAAATAACCCATATAACACATTTTTAGCACATTTTCACGAATGAATCACATCACAAGACCTCTAACTCCACCATGGAAAGACAAAAAGTAGTCCACATAACATATAATTCACAACACATATGCCCCAAGCATAGATCCAACACATCCACATGCCTAACATACAATAAGGCATCACACCAATGCATATGCAACTGGTATCACATGACTCAAAACCACGATTGTACCCATACAATGTCAAGCTAATATCCAATAGTACTTACTAATAAGGAGGATCATTAAACATCAACATAATAGTACATAACAAGATTCACAAGAGTAGCTCATGAATCATACAAACCCACTCCAAATGTCTCCCAAATCTCCATAATCCTCCTAAGAACTCCATATGCCTCTCAGTAAAAACAATATTATGCACTTGGGTACATTTCTAGGTCCATAAACACATACTGGAATTCATATGATTCATAAGCTAGAAAACTAGTAATTGACGACTGTCTTTGGATTTTTGTCTTTATTTCTTGTTTTCTATCTGGTCTTACACACCCTATAGCTTGATCCTAATATTTTACATGTTTATCTTTTATGGCCCCAAACACCAACGCCCATCCAGGATAGGAGGGCCTAGGTGCCCCTATCCCCTTTGGGTGCCCCCGACCCTTTTCACCTTACTCACTTGTTTTTGTCTCTTTTATATTTTGAGGATATTTTCTACTTATGGGTTGGCCTTCCAGCTTGTCAATTAAGAAATTCAAACAAGGGAATAATACAAATTCATAGTTATGTGACCAAAATAAAGAACCAAGCTCTAGTCATATACTATCATCACCCAAGCTTGCATCCAAAGGCACCAAAAGCATCCATTCAAGGGAAAATGGTCTAAAATTTCTATATACACGACATAGGAATGGGAATTTCTTTATTCCATCCATGCATTTATCTACATTGTTACAACTAGCTACAACCTGTTATCAAGTGCACTTTCACAATGACATCTTAGGGCACGATTCTTACACACACTCACCAGAACTACATGGAGTCGATATGTAGTGAAACACTCACTTGTAAGCTCACTCTTGGGGTGACCACCGGGGTTAGTTTGACTCCCCATATTACATCTTTCTTTTGGATTTGATGTGGTATTGCAGGTTTTTCTTGTGATATTTGTTTTTCAGTTATAGGTACCTCAACAATCATATGCAACACACAGTGATCAACATAGAATGTTTTTGACACATAGGTGATCGACACAAAATGTTTGCAACACTTGTGTGACACATTGAAGATCAAGTTCTAACCATTTTCACAAAGTCATTGGCACCCATTATAGGTCGTTAGCACCCAAGTACCCTATCGATCCATGGGCATCCGTGTTGGCCATATTCCTATAGTCTAGAATTTATCCTAAGAATTTATGACACTCTTCACTTCCTATTCAATAGTTTTCCCAGCTCATACCAGTCTCGGACATCATGTAAATCAGCTAAGTCACTCTTCCTATACCTCTTTCTTAGGGTTTTATACTTTACTCACTTATTTCTTGTGTCAAATTTGTATTTTATCAACTAAGTCACTCTTCCTATAACTTTTTCTTAGGGTTTTATACTTTACTCACTTATTTCTTGTGTCAAATTTGTATTTTATCATCTAGTATCATATGTGAATCTATAATTAGGGTTTTACAAAAATCTATTTTTGTTAAATAATTTGGTGAGCCTATCATTCGAACACTCTTGGATCCTCATTTTCCTCTCACCATTGATATCTCCATCCAGGTCTTTTTGTGGGATAATCCTCGATTGTGAGGTTAAAATCAAATATTTACTTGCTACTCCTCACATTTCTTCCAATACTCCTCCGAATCATGTATATCAGCATTTTGTAGCCACATTTTTGCACAAATTACTTTCCCATCTGATATAACTACCTCTCTTTTTATCCATGATAATGATCCTCCTCTTTATATCCAGGCTCACATCTATAACATAGGCATTAGGTGAGTACTAGTCGATAATGGATTTGAGCTCAATCTTTGTAATCTCACATTTATTCAATAGCTTGGCCTTTCATCAGTCTAATGTTAGTCTAACATCCATTTCTATCCATAGCTATGATTCTTCTGCATGCTCGTGCATGGGCACTATCACCTTACCCCTCACAGTTAGGCCTAAAACCATTCCTATGGTATTATTTGTTATCGACACCAAACTCCAATTCAATTGCTTACTTGGTAGGCCATGGCTTCACGTTATGTAGGTAGTACCTTCTACAGTTCATCAATGTGTTAAATTCCTACATGATGGCTATGCATATACTATTATTTGATCACAACCCATTCAAATATTTCCACCTAGACCCACTCACTACACTCCCTACTCCACTTCTATATCACAATGTTGGTCATCCCTATACTCCTCCTACATATCTCATTGATGATTATCAACTCACAAAACCTCCTACCCCTACCACCGACATGCTTCTTCTCTAAGGATCTATTTGTGTATTGGACATCATGTCATCCGCTTCCGTCTCTCCAAGAACACTCTTCGTCCAAAAATACTCCTCTCACATGCACTCTTTTCATACACGACTCTTATTGGCCTCACATCCCATTTGATCCCACTTTCTTTGACACTGTTTGCACACATGATGGCTTGGCTCGGTTAGTATTGACACTTGTTGGTCTTCTTCCTCTTCTTTATTCTCCTCACCTCTATCATGGATATGTTTGCATCATTGTTGCTTATGGCCTTCTTGTCTTCCATTTATCAGTATTCCTTGCACACACTCCTCATTATTCTCCACTCACACTTAGGAAATCTTAGCTTTACTATATTGGTGGCACTTTAGATCCAAATCATACTTATATCACATTTCTTATGACTTTTGGCCACATTAATATTTTTCATGACTCTTTCTTAGGATATTCACCAAATCTCACTCGATGATATGTGTATGGTTGTCCACAACCACCTTTCATTGATGAATAATATACAATGGGCATGTGCAATCTACGCCATAAGGGATCTCTATATGATCAACCTCACACTATTGCTTACCAAATCTCTTATCCATGTCCCATTGGCTATGATATTGATAATGTTGATCTTATAAATTATTTTACCTGATTATTTTCCACATCACACACTTGGGGGCATCATGCTTCCCCCCTTCAATCATTTCCAATTCTTTCTAGTATATACACATTCACATTACGCTTTGTGCTTCACATATAGTCTTTCTATATCTATTCTCTCTTATATATCTTTATATATACTTTGCACCATTCATTACCTTATGGCACACTCTATTTCCACTATTCTTACTCAACAATTGAGGGTCTAAATATAAAATTAACCTCACCACATTCACCTTCTATGCTATACGCTTCATGTTATATTCTATCTAGTACAAATTATCAAACCATTTCCATATCTATTTCCATGGTTCATACTTGATCATGCGGAGGGTCTAAATCTGAAATGAACCTCATCACATTCACCTTCTATGCTCTGCACTTCATGTTCTATTCTATCTAGTGCACATTATCAAACCATTTCCCGGTGACACACTCTTGTTCTATGGTTCATTCTTGATTGTTAAGGGGTATTTTATAAATGAACCTCATCTCATACACATCCACTTGGGGGCATGTTACTCCTATCACATTCACATTGCATACCATTCTATCTCATTTATATACAACATATTGCATAGCTTAGTTGCACTTATTCTTGCTTTCTTACATGTACATGTACACTTTGTTTCCATGTTATACATATACTTAGTATATGATTATCTTTATCATATACACATGTGCATTCACTTGTTCTCTAGTTATGAATGCATACTTTTTATAGGTCGTTACACGTTGCAATGATGCTTGACACTGTACCTCTTACCATTCCTATCGAGGCTCTTGGGGGCATCTACTTTCTCACACGTTACAAGTGTTATTGTTTCATTATTTACTACTAGCACACTAATTCCTATCGGTACATACATGCTTTGACATACTCTTTATTTTTCTAACATGCTAATGTGTGCTTCATGTGTAGACACCAAAATTTAGTATTTTACCCTCGAGTGCCGTGTGCCCATCTTTCACCATGGTCCTATCTATACCTAATTTAATTTAATTCACTTCATTTATTTAAATGACAATCTATTATCCCATCACCTTTAATTCTTAATTAATTTTTGTTAATTAACCTTAATTAGCTAATTACCTCTAATTGGATTTCTTTGGGATGCTTTTATCCCTAACCACCTAAATCCACATCCCTATGCTTTTTCTAGCTTTTATCCTACCCATATTTATCTCCTATCCACCTCGACACTTCCCTAAACAACCCTTACCCACCTACATGCTTTAAAGAACTTATCCCAATCTCTAAAAGCCCCATATCTCGAGTAAATAAGTGATTTTACCATCTAAGGAAAGGTTTTCCGCAATTGGTGTTGACCTAATTGGGTCACCGTCAACCCTTTAAAATTACATTAATCTCCCTCTTCCCGGGGCATGCATGCAGATATCCAAGCTTTCTTGCAACTTGCGAACTTCTTCTTGTGCACGAACATCCTGCATGATAATTCTGAGACCTCTTGGATCTCCTTCCAACTTGTTTATATCACTCATGAACATCCTTCATGAGATTATTATCATTTTGTGTTGTTTTATTTAGTTATTATCATATTATCATTGTCTTGTTTGCATCTAACATTTTGTAGGACTAGATCATCTCCACATACCTCATTTCGGTCACCTTGTTCGTACCTCATACTTTGGGTTTCCTTTTGGTCCATCCACTATAAGCTTAACTCATTCCATCTCGTGTCGTTGTCGACTTTGGCATGTCATCGTTGATCCTGTATCCATCTACCTTTTTACCTTTATTTTATAGAGCCTCATATCCCTGTTACATTGTTCTAGTGATCACCCGGTTGTCGATCCCCTAACATCATTATGTTTCTTAGTTTCATCTTTTCACCCCCAATATTCATCGCCCCTACTGTTTGCCATTAGCCAAACCTGCTTTTGTAGCATCCACCAATTAGATCAATGTTTCCTCACACCCTTTTGCTTCTATCAATCTCTTAGAACTTCTTTGCAAGTTCCTACCCAGTCAAGACAAAGCCCTAATATTCTCAAGTTTTCATTCGGATCTATCCGAATATGCATTTACTATTGTTGTTTCATTCATCCG
The DNA here is from genome assembly GCA_018340775.1 of Taxus wallichiana var. yunnanensis. NCBI lineage: Eukaryota > Viridiplantae > Streptophyta > Pinopsida > Cupressales > Taxaceae > Taxus > Taxus wallichiana. The sequence continues at coordinate 667,169,699 of CM031236.1, forward strand.
CCTATGGTTGTCATTAACTTCACCTCTCGTAGTCTTGGTATCCGTCGACCTGTTAGGTAACTTTATTTTATGTCAATTTAGATCAGATTTGTATGTTCCTTACATTTCTACATTTTTAGTTTCTATGTGCCTTAGATTCTGCATATTATCTTGTTTATTATTATTTCTTTTATCATATCTTATCAAACATAGGGGTTGACATCTACCAAGGAAGTTAACGCTTCTTGGAGCCAACTTCGTCAAGAAATCCCCCCATCTATCATCTAATCCATTTTCCTCTTAGTTGCCTTTGTTTTGCAAGTTCATCAAATTTGTAGCAAGTTTATCCACTTTTCGCTTATAACCATCACATTGCATTCAAGGTACCTTAAACCCTCACATTTTGAAGTTATTTAATTTTCTTTAGTACTAATTCATTAACTTGAAAAGAAAGAAAAAATTGGATTAACATTTGGCATGCCAGGTGGGACACCTTTTAGGTGATTCCTTGCATTTCTTGTTATTTTTTTGTTTCTTCTACTAACATTATAGGTAAAATCTTCACTTTTCACTTGTTCGTGTTGCACTTGATTGCTTGGATCGCTCTTCACTTACGTCTTCTTAAAGATCATATAAAAAGGAAAAGCATTCTCTAGGTATTCCCTTTTGTCTTATTTTCTCCATTTTGCATCGCATTTTCCCTTTCTTACGTGTTTGTTCTCATCAAACTTCCACATTTTGATTTGGCTCAAAACCAACCCTTTGTATCCTTGTTTGAAAACACAGTTTAAGTAGGGGTTAATCAGTTGCATCTCACATTTATCACACATAACCAAAATTCACACATCAATCTACACATCTAGACATCTTCCTACCAGGTGGACTAATTGGGATTTGATCACCCAACAGAATTCGCCACGCATGTTGTTCTATATGAGTTAGAAATCTTGCAAGTAGACTCGACCTCATGTACCTTAGACAACCTTTTCCTAGGTACCTTCGTTATCCATTTTCCCTTTCCTTTCTCACATCTTCTAATTAATCATGTTAATAAAAACATCGATGCTTGATTTGTTTGTTAATAAAATTCATAAACAAATCTTTTCCCATTTCATGCCTATTAATACCTCTTCTCAAACAATGCACTATAATATATCCAATGATACTCCCTCCTCCAATGATCTTGAGATTTTGCATTAGATCTCTCAACCTTGTAAATACCATGTCATTCAAATCGATCCCCTTTTCAAACCAACTCTCCTATCTCTTATAAGCCCATTTCCCTTGACTAGTCACACCACCATCTCCTACTCCTTTAGAAACCCTTGGGCCTCCTTCTAGCCCCATTTATGACTTCATATTTTGTAGATCTCCCACAATTTCTTAATCTTATCAATCCACTCAATTGGTGGATTCTATTCCACCCCCATCACCTCATATCAACACTATACCTACTTCATTTGATATTATCACTAGAATTCCTATCCAACCATCTCAATCTCCCAATAATCAACAATAAAATATCCCTATCTCACAACAATCTATTCAACCTCAACAATTACATCACATTCCTATCTCTCAACAATAATCATTATCACAACCTATCCCATCCTGTCACATTCCTATTCAATCTCCACCCTTTAATTATATCCCCTCTTATCAAACATTACATCCTTATCCATCCACTTCTCATGTTGTGCAACCACAACCATCTACCTCTTATGTGACGCCTTCACACAAAACTTATAAACCATCTTCTAATTATACCCCCTTGGGGGAATCATACAGTTCAATCTTTGATAAGTTGATGGTAATCTCACCTCCTCATACTTCCTCCCATCCGGCCTATTGACAACTTACACCCCAAACCCACTTGGTATCATGAGGGTCACTACTGTAGATATCATCGAGTCATAGGTCACAACATTAAAAAGTGTCATTATTTTAAAGATTATGTTCAACAACTTATAAATCAGGGGGATCTCTAGATAGAAAATCTTGCCTCATCTCATGCCAACCCCTTGACATCTTCAGACAACCCTTTCCTAATCCACCATCGACAAATCAATATTACATATTTAATCCTTATGCAATCAATACTATACATCAAACACCTCCATCCTTACCTATCTCATCTACCTCATCATTTATTCATACCTTAGACATTGTGCCTACAACTTCTACCGCACCTATCACATTAACTTCCACCACTTGTCCTACATCTACATCTATTCCTACCTTTACCACATCCACATCGAATTTGACTATACCTACCACTTCATCCACATCTATCATACCCCAACTTACCATATCTAACCCCTTACCCACATCAACATCAAACACACATACATCTACATCCCTAAACATTCCAATTGTACCTATCTCTCCAACTTCCCTATATCTACCCCATCAAAAACTCACTTACATCTACCTTGACATCTTCATCACATATACCTACATCTTTTCCCATGGCCACATCACCTATTTTATCTCAATCTTCTATACTTAATCCTCCAACATCTACCATTTCCACATCTATACCCACTACCACACCAATCACATCTTCTCAATTTATAAACATATCAATGATACCCCTTTAAACATTTGTGAAACAAGAATATTCACCTAAGACGAGCACAAAGGGTGTTTGTGTTTCCTCTACATTAACCAATCCAAAACCTACACAATCCACATCTCGCATAGACCTCATCAATCGCATCATACAAACACCTCTTTCTCTATCCACATCTACACCCACCTTTGATCTTACACCTTCATCCTTTATCACATTCACTTCATTGGATTTTATAATACCTACTACTCCCCCGCATCTATTTCACCCTTACCTATTATACCATCCATGGAATCAATCCCAATTCCTCTTTCTTCACTTCTACCAACACCAATCACATCAACTATCATAACTACATTGACTTCATCTTCTCCTCCTACATATTTCTCATCATTTGAAGAGTTTTTGAAATCATTCCAACTTGCCTTGACTGCAAATGATCCTCCCGTATCATCCTCACAATCAAACACTTTCACATCTTCTTTAGACATTATCAAAATTCCTCTATCCCTACCAAGCACACAACCTTCGATCCTCTAGTTGATATTATTGTCATCCCTACCAAGGGTAAATATTCTCAATAAAAATCTAAGACTCTTGGTAAACATCCCCAAAGGTCTCTCATGCATCCTCATAATAAGTTAGGTCTTCCCTCTTCTCAACAATCCAATGTTACAACATCCATCCTAGGAGCACCCCCATCTATTTTAGGGCTAGGCCCTCCATCTAAGACATCTCCACCCTTCCAATCTACATCCACTCCTTCCCCTAAATCCAAGTCAAAATATCCTACCAAGCCTCACAAGAGAAAAATCTCCACTACTTCTATCGAATCTTACACAGATATTCTTAGACATTTAATTCAAACATCTACCATCACGCTTCCACCTATCAAGGCCTTTGACCCAAATAGTAAGAAGTTGTCATGGTTTGATCCCAATCACATTTGCACTTATCATCATACCCTAGGTCATGACACTAAGCATTGTAAGGCCCTCCAAACCATCATCCATGATCTTATTGAGGATGATGAATCTCTCATCCAAGAGGATCTTCCTTCTCCATTCACCACAACCAATCCAACTACTATTTTTACATCTTCATCATCGAGTCACCTCCGCGAGAGGGTCCTCCCTTATTCATCAATATTGTTTGTCTTTCCAATCATCTCTATGATCCCCAACCATCTATCCAATCCAAATCCAAAGATTTCATCCACATTCCTTCTAATGATCCCATCCAATCTTCTTCGACATCCATCACTGGGGGAGCATCCTCCCCTTATTATTGATCCTTTCAAACTCTTTCACACATCCTATCCACATCACTTCATCCATCAAATATCTCTCTTGATGGGGATTTCATTTTAGGAACGGTCCGCTTATGAGCTAATTCCTTTTCTTATCTTATCCAATCCCAATTCCACTTTTTTGAACATATTTTTGTCTCTTCCATGCATCATATCTTCATGTTAAGCCCCCTTTTGTGGCCATTTTTTCATCTCCTAAGATACATATCTCTCACTTCTTCATTTCCAAAGAATTGTGCATATTTTATTATCTTTATCCAACTCATCTTACTTAAAACTTATTTTCATCAAATTCCACCTTTGTGGCCATATTTTTGCCTCTTTTGGGGCACCATCTATCTCATCCAAAGTCCACCTTTGTGGCCATATTTTTGCCTCTTTTAAGGCACCATATTTTTCATCCAAAGTCCACCTTTTTAGCTGTCTTCGTCTCGTTAGGGACACATATACTTTATCAATTCCTTACTTTTGAAAGGAAGCACATAGTTTTCATCTCCTCTCATCTTATATATCCCATCTTTGTATTGTTAGGCATACTTTTCTTGCTTCCTCACTTTTGAAAAGGTAGTGCATGTTAGAGTCAGTATTTACCTTAGCTCATGTTCACCTAGGTACATTATTTACCTTTATTGTATTTATCTTTACCCACTTACGTGTGTGGATATTTCTTTTATTTATTTAGATATTAGGAGATATTATCTAGTTGTTGGGTATAGTTCTTTCCTTGATCTATGGTATTGACTAGTTCTTTCCTAGATCTATGGTATTGACTAGATCATTGATGTCTAGTTCTCTCATAAATCTATGGACTTGACTAGTTCTTTGATGACTAGTTCTTTCCATGATTTATGGCTTGATCTACGACCTTGATTGGTTCTTAGATTGTTATTCCTTGCCTATATAAGCAAGGCCCATTCTCATTGTATTTCATTGAGTTCCATAATAATATATGATATTGCTTTGCTCATTTGTTTGCAAAGGTTTATGTAAAGTTATTCTAGAGAATTTCTTTCATCTTATTGATTGTGATGTTTGATTAGCATCTGTGTTCTTGGCTTGGCATGATCTGGTTATTGTTCCTTTTATGGTATCAGAGCAGGAGATTGCTATTGACATTCGTCTGTAAGTTTTATTTTGTAAATAAATTTTTATATTTCGGGATTTGCTCGTATTTTGTTATTTCTGTGTGCATTTTTATGCAAAACAGAGGCTTCCATTGGATCCGAGAAGGTGGCAAAACCCTAAGATCGACTGTAAACTTGACCATTTCGGGAGGTAGTCATTTTTTTGGTTTTTGTTGTGCAGCTGGATTCACCTCGAGATTCGCACCGTATGGAAAAGGAAATCTAAAAAAATTGGGTTTTGCTTAGTTTCTTGAGATCTGATCTGGGTTTTAATTTCTATGATTGTACCATTCTCGGCAAGCGTGTAATAGGTTGTTTCGGGAAAGACGTTTCTTTCCTCTTTTGGCAGGGGTCCACGAGCAACGACGCATTGTTTGCTATTTTGGGAAAATCCGCAGACTACTATTTTGGGCGGCGAAGGTCATTTTCAACACAGTCCAAAAATAGCAGTTTTTACTAGAAGAAGCAGTTGGATGTGACTTTCTCGACACACCCATTGAAATCCTTAGCCCCGGTCATATGAGGGCTTAAAGCTTGTGATTCCTACTAGTAGGTGCTTAACTCCAACCCCCTTTCATTTTATTTGTGTGGTGAAGGCAAGAGCATTTTATTCTATTTTAGTGGAAACTAAAATAAATAATAGAGCATAATATTGAAAACCTTGTATGTTTTGATCGGTAACTCGGTTTTGAGTACCGTTTTTATGCTCTTTCCATTGGAAATATTTATTTTGAGAATCGCACTATAATTATAAAGTGCCATATTGTAACACACACTCATTATAAAGTGCCAAAATCTGGGGGCTCTTGTTGCATTGCTTGGGGGTCTTGTTGCATTACTTGGTTCTTCCATTTGTTTTGGTGATTTTTTTTTAAGATGGCATCTACTTCTACATTAACTCATGTTAAGCCATTAATAACACATAATTACCACACATGGAAACCAAGAATGGAAACAATACTTAAGCAGAAAGGATTATTGGCTTTAACTTCTAAAGAACAACTAGTGTTCACTAGAGAATATGAGAAATTTTAGTACCAGTGCAAATTTGATGAGTGTATGGGTTTGATAGGAACTTATGTAAGTGACAATATTTTATTTCATTTGGAAAAGTGTGACTCTCCTTTCAAAATATGGGAAAATTTGGAGGATTTATTTGGTAAGGTGGATCAGATGAGAGCTATGCAACTTGAAATTGAGATCACCTCTCTTAATCCTAAAGATTTTCCAACAATTATAGACTATCTTACCAAGTTCAAGCATTTGTTGACACAGTTGAAGGGGAGTGGAAGAAATAAGAAAGATGAAGAGTGTGTTTACTTGATTCTATCCAAGTTGAGAGGACCATTCCAAATTTTTGCTTCTACCTTTTTCTCTAGCATGGATGCCTTAGGTGACACCTTCAAAATGCCTAACTTAGAAACATTTTGTGAAAGAATTACTAGGGAAGAATCCAAATTATCTCACCTTGAGTCTTCCATCTCTCAAAAGGCATTAGTTGCATCTAATCCTAAGGGCAAGGGAAAACCAAACAGTAAAACCAAATCCACATCTTCTCCATCTCAAAATGCTTCTAAACCCAAAGAAAAAAACCTCAAAACCCAAGGAGTCTTCTAAATCCAAGAATAATGCTAGCCGTTCATGCTCTTTTTGTGGGCGTAGTAATCATGAAGAAAATATGTGTTATAATCGAATGCAAGCCTTAGAGGATGCAGTCAAGAAACACAAAATTTCTATCTCCACTCCACCTCCTTCTAATCAGCATGAAAAAGCACTTAATGTTGTTGGAAGATCTCAATCACCACTTGTAGACAATTGGGTTATAGATTCTGGTGCTTCTCATCACATGACTTCTTCTAAGGAGTCTTTTGTTTCTCTAGGTTTGAGTTCTACTTCCAAAATTGAGGTTAGAGATTCTTCCTTTCTTTCTGTTGAGGGAAAAGGTGATATACAACTTGATGGTGGCAATATCCAAGATGCACTATATGTTCCTAACATCACTACAAATTTACTTTTCTGTATATCAAATTTGTCATTTTGGTCAAGGGAAAAAAAGTGACTTTTACACCACATGGGGCAGAAGTAAAAACTTTGTTGGAGCCTTTTTCACTTGTTGCTCAGGGTATTGTTGATCATAGTTCAAGACTATATCACTTTGAGGGTTTTGATGACACTTCTTCTATAGGGACAGGATTGGTTTCTCATTCAGATTCAGAGAGTAAGCTTTGACATGAAAGATTTGGACATCTCAATTATAGATATTTGAAGGAGTTGAGCACTCATGGTATGGTAGATGGTCTTCCTAGAGTTTCTAGTCTTGAGGGAGTTTTCTCTGGTTGTGCATTAGGGAAACAACACCAAGATCCATTTCCTAAGAATTTGTCTAAGAGAGCTTCTTCACCACTTGAGCTTGTGCATAGTGACTTGATGGTTTTTCCTACCCCATCTTTTAATGGAGCTAAGTATGCACTCACATTTATTGATAATTTCTCGAGGTGTACTTGGGTTTATTTTCTCAAGTACAAAAGTGATGGTTTTTCACAATTCAAAGTCTTCAAGGCTTTGGTCGAGAAACAATCTTCTAATAGAATAAAGAACCTTCGCACTGATAATGGGGGAGTACTTCAACAATGAGTTTTCTAAATTTTTGGAAACTCAAGGCATTATTCACCAACATTTTGTTCCTCATACTCCACAATAGAATGGATTAGCAAAAAGGAAGAATAGAACTTTTAAGGAAATGGCTAACTGTATGGTGCATTCTAGAGATATACCTCCTATCTATTGGGCAAAAGCAGTTAATTGTGCTAACTATATTTAGAATCGCACACCACACAGAGCACTTGAGAATTTGACTCAGAGGAAGCTTGGTCCAACACTAAGCCAGATGTCTCATTTTTTCGAGTCTTTGGGAGCCATGCTTGGGCCTTTGTGCCAAAGAAGAAAAGGAAAGCTTTGGATAAGAAGAGTAAACCCTTGATCTTTGTAGGGTATTGTGAGGACATGAGAGCTTATCATCTTTTAGATCTTGATACACATGATGTTCTTTTTCGAACACATGTTTAGTTTGATGAGCGTTTCACTCCTCATGATTCTTCATCTTCTTCTTCATCTCATCTTGAGGATCTTTTCTTTGAGGAGATTGATGAGGAGGTTATAGATGCCGTTGAGGATCCTATTCCCACTGATGTTGTCACTATGCCTAAGTGGGCTCATACTACAATTTATGAGGCAGCACCTTTCATACAGGATCTTCCACCCACTAGGCATCATCATGCACATTCTACAGAGTTCTAGACTTTTATGTCAGCAGTTTCTAAGGATCCACAGTCTTTTTCAAAGGCTCATGGGATACAGGAGTGGGATGATGTGATGAGCTAAGTATTCTTCTTTGATGAAGAATCATACTTGGGATTTGGTATCTCTTCCTAAAGGAAGAAATATGGTTAGGTGTAAGTGGGTATACCGAACCAAATACGTAGCTGATGGGTCCATTGACAAGTATAAGGCTTGTCTTGTTGCAAAGGGTTTTTCACAAGTCGAAGGTATTGATTACTCTGAGACTTTTGCACCCATTGCTAAGATGGATTTTTACGCCTTGTACTTGCTATTCGCGCATCACGGGGTGTCCCATATACCAGATGGACGTGAAGAGTGCCTTCTTACATGGAGATCTAAAAAGGAAATATATATGGAGCAGCCGATTGGATTTTTTTAGGATTCTTCTCTTGTTTGTCGGCTCCGAAGGTCTCTCTACGGTCTCAAACAAGCCCCTCGGGCTTGGTATGATAAGATGGATTGTTTTCTTCTATCTACTAGTTTTGTTTGTTGCCACTCCGATCATGCAGTGTATCTCCAGCATGTCGGTGAGGATATTGTGATACTTGTCTTGTATGTTGATGATATGTTACTTATTGACAACTCTTATTCCCACATTCAGAGTATTCATAGGGCTCTTTCTACATAGTTTGACATGATAGATCTTGGGCTATTGCATTATTTCCTTAGTTTGTAGATTTCTCAGATGATTCAGGGATTCATTTGAGTCAAGCAAAAAGTACACCCACGATCTTCTTAGGTGCTTTGATATGGCTGATTGCAAGCCAAGTCCATCTCCTTTTCAGTCTGGAGTTACTCTTACATCCACATGTACCACACCACTTTGTGATCCTACATTGTATAGGCAGTTGGTTAGGAGTCTCATGTACTTGACCCATACTCGCCCTGATATTTCATTTGCAGTAGGGCTTGTATCTCGGTTTTCACATTCTCCTCATAATAGTCATTGGAAGGCTGCTAAAAGGATTTTGCGCTATTTGCATGGCACTTCCCACTTTGGCCTACACTACACTAGGGATCTACTCAGTTGGTTGGGTATACAAATTCAAATTGGGCAGGTTCTATTGATGACAGGCGTTCCACTTCTGGCTATCTTTTTGTCTTGGTTCTTCTCCAGTTGCTTGGGCGTGTAAAAAGCAATAGGCTATTACACTTTCATCTTCAGAGGCAGAGTACAGGGCAGCAGATTCTTTGGCTTTGCCAGTTATTGACAGAGTTTGGATTCCCACAGGATTCACCGATTGTACTTTGGTGTGACAACCAAAGTGCAATTCACATTTCTTACAACCCAGTTGAGCACCAACGGACCAAGCATATTGAGATACACATCCACTTCATTCAAGAAGCACATTCAGGATGGAGTTCTTTGCTTGGAGTACCTTCCGACTTAGCAACAGGTTACATACATCTTTATGAAGCCTTTTTCATCACCTCGCTACCTTGAGTTGCGTGGAATGCTTGGGGTTTCAAAAGTTGTTCTTGGGGGTGTTCGTGAGAACATCTTCCTTCTTCTTCTTTCTCTTTCCTTATAGCAGGATTCTTTCCTTCTTTTGGTTCAAGATTTCTTCATGGATATATTATACATGAGTACCTCATCAGGCCTAGTTGTCGGGACTCATACTGTGGACATGCCACTTCTATTTTAGCCCCTAGCTTCACTTGAGGGGGGTGTTAGATTAGGTATTTACCTTAGCTCATGCTCACCTCGGTACATTATTTACCTTTATTGTATTTATCCTCACCCACTTATGTGTGTGGATATTTCTTTTTATTTATTTAGATATTAGGAGATATTATCTAGTTGTTAGGTATAGTTCTTTCCTTGATCTATGGTATTGACTAGTTCTTTCCTAAATCTATGGTATTGACTAGATCCTTGATGTCTAGTTCTCTCATAAATCTATAGAATTGACTAGTTCTTTCCATGATTTATGGCTTGATCTACAACCTTGATTGGTTCTTAGATTGTTATTCCTTGCCTATATAAGCAAGGCCCATTCTCATTGTATTTCATTGAGTTCCATAATAATATATGATATTGCTGCTCATTTGTTTGCAAAGGTTTATGTAAAGTTATTCTAGCGAATTGCTTTCATCTTATTGATTGTGATGTTTGATTAGCATCTATGTTCTTGGCTTGGCACGATCTGGTTATCGTTCCTTTTAGTGCATAGTTTACTCCTCTCACCTATCTCATCCAATTTATCATCTCGTCTCATCCTAAGACCACTCTTGTGGCCATTTCCTCATCTCGTTAGGGACGCATATTTTCTTGATTCCCCAAAATGTAGCACATAGTTTTTATCTTCTCTCATTTATCTCATCATATCCCATCTTTTGCAATATGTTATCATATCACAACTTTAAATTCAGTGACCTTTTCCTACTATAGAAAGGAGCCAATGTGGAAATTTTTCCCCCACTGAATGGACCATATGTTATCACACATAAGTATGGGTCAAGAGCCTATTGTTTGGCCTCCCTTGATGGCAAACCGGAAGTGAAATCGCTTAACAGATTTCACTTGCGACCATTCTATTGTTATCATATCTACTGGTGAGAACTTATTTGTATCTTTAGATCATTAGCTTCTTCCATCTATCATTGTAATGATTTGGAACTATGTGGTCTACCATTACTTTCCTCGGCATGACCTTAAATATGGGCACCATAGATCTATCCATAGCATTTTCCTTATGGGTAGGTTCTCCTTCTTGATGAGAGATCTGCAATCATTACATCCATGACCCTCTTATTTACATATTGGAACCATGCTAAGGGTCTACACGTGTCTTTTGTACATTCATTATCCCCTCCTAAGTGGTCTACCTAGCTAGTCCCAACTTTTCCCCATTTAAAAATCAAAATTCATGGATGCTCTTATCAAAAGTAAAAGCTATCAAAAATAGATTGCTCCCTTGAAGGACAGTTGTTCAAATTTAAAAAATCAAATTAAATCAAGTCAAAAGACTGATCCCTTAAAGGATGGTTATCATGTGTATCACTCTTGCCATCTATATCACATACCCTCAAAGGATGGATACTCTTTTGTATCATGACATTGAATGCTTCCCACATTAATCAGCCTTCCATTTTCTCAGCATCCTAAGAAAGCTTCCGCTTTGACCAACTTTCTTCTAGCAAACTTCCTGCCTTGATTAGTTTCTCTTTCCCCTTCCCAAAGCTAGGCATAGATTTAGGAACACCACTTATGGAGAACCCTCTTCCCATGTACAAGTTACATCACAAACCCCTTTTTCATGTTGAAATTAGGTTTATGAGTCCATTTCATCCATGTTTCCTTATGGTCTTTTGATATAACTAACTATCATTGGTTATATGCTAACATTTGTTTTGGTCACATGTGCCTTGTGTTACCTGGATCCCCTTCTTGTTTACCTCCAATGCGATTAGAGGCATCTTTCCTCACGCGTTCCTTGATATGACATAGCATCATTCATACCCATGGGTCACCATAGTTAAGTTGTGTTTTATTCTAAACCTTTCCACATCTATCTTTTATCTCTCCTTTGTTTTATTACAATCTCTTCCTTTATGTAAATCCCTTTATGCTACCCATCTATGATATCACATCAACTTACCTACCCTTTCCAATACCCATCATTCATCACATCTATTTTTTTCTCAACATCACATACTATCCACGCATATACATTCATCATCATAATCAAATCCAAAGTACACATGTAATCATCACCATCATCAATATAAAACATACTATCATAATCATCATTAAACATCATCATTAAGAAAATATACCATCTTATATTTTTACCATCATCATCAAATATAAGTAAAACATGAAATCAATCATCATCATCATCACATATCCACATCATGTCATCATAAATCAAATAATCAACATCACACAATACACACATGCTAAATCACGACAAAATCATGTATCATATATATATCACCAAAATAAAGTGTATCAATACATCATCGACCTCTAAGGGTCCTCTCTCAAAGAAAAGACATATGTAATATGTAAAAATAGTAAAATGTACATTATAAATCCTAAACTCTTACCCCTGTGAGGAAACTCCGTCCATCTTCCCTACACCCATGTCATCCTCTACATACCCACGAACTCTCCATCCACCCCAGGCCATGCAGGGAAATCTCTATATGGATGTCATATGATCTGATACACATCAATCTCTACAAACCTATCCACATACCAATCTACACCCATATCTCCCCTCTCTCCATGGGCTTAATCAACTCTCCATCTCAAAAACCCCACTACAAGCTCTATGTGGTCCCCAATGACCCATGGTAACCCTGGTGGCCAGATAACTACAATATGCTCATAGGCCCAATAGTGTAGTAGGAATCCTACATCCAATCTTGATCTCCTCCCTACTTTGTACATGACTAGCTCATGGTACACATCTGCTAGCAAAGTAGTGCCAAATGAAAACACTGTCTGATGCTCAAATATATACATTACGACACTTCTTGCAAGTGCCCATGGAAACTTGGCTCCTCCCAATTTAGAAAATGCATAACATGAAATATACATCATAACTAGACAAATCAATTGGCTTCTCGGTACTCCAGCCTCGTACCTCATCTCATTCGAAAAATCCCATGAATAGAATCTGATGTGGGGTGCATCGGCTCCAAATAGTCGTGTCAATACTACAAGTTTGCTATCAGTTGTGATGGGAACTATTTGCTCCCTTTGTATAGGAAATCTAAGGATGTGATATACATCCTCTAAGGTGATAATCATCTCACTCATCCTAAACCTAGAAGGTGTTTGTCTACTGTCCCATCTCTCAACCAAAGAAATAATCAATCCCACATCTCGTGGGATCCTATGATAATGTATAAATGTTCCTAACCCCATGATGCCAAGTGATCCCACTTGGCATCAGTCACATCTCCTCTCTTCTTCTCATATAGATTCGGGACTCAGTATCTCAAATATAAGGTCTCTCTAGCTTGCAATCAACAATAAAATAAACAAACATAAGATCATTTCACAATTAAGCATCATCTAAAATCAAAATTACTTATTTACTTAGTATATCAAGTCCAGTCGATGCCGACCCATGGTGGGCTGATGTATCCAAGGACTGATCGACATGCCTTAGGGCCATATCGATGGTAACCCATTCGATTCACCACCAATCGCCCTAGTTTCATCCATTTTTATTAAAAAATGCAAAAAAAAAAAACACATAAAATAAATTAAAATACAAGAATGGGTTTCATTACACACCATCCTACGCACCCTTTGGCATTTCCTAGTTTCTCCTATGGACTCAATTTTCTAATCTTCTTTTTAGTCCTCCGCTCTCAATCATCAATTACACGCGTTAAAAGAGCATCGACGGATGACCTTTGGGCTTATATAGCCACCGATACCAAGTTGTCATCGAACCCCTTGGGTCGTCTTCAATCGGTCTTAGTCATTGTTGACTCACCTTGGAAACCCTTGTTTTGACTTTCCCTCCACATTTTTTACGTCCTCTGTTAAGGCCTCATCTATTTTGCTCTCAAAGTCCACCTTTGTGGCCATATTTACTCCCCATTTGGGAATTTTATATCATCACTTTTTCGTATTTTTCCTTTTTGGTCATTTTCATGCCCTTTATTGGGGCACCATTATTCCCATCCTTGTCCTTTATGGACATATACCTTTCACTCAATTCCTTGTGTACAAAGAATTTCACATAATTTTCACATTTGTTTGCGCATTGTTTGATGTTTTTCTATGACCCATTGTATTCCCTCTATTTTCTTTGTGATTTTTTCCCACTCATTGGTCTGTAGAGCATTGTTTCCATCTCCATTGAGACCATCCTTTATTCCCTACCAATGTGATATCAGAATCACCACCATAACTTCTATTGTTGTTTAAATCCTTCTTGTTTGGTACATCTCGCCTCACCTTATCATTTTACCCATCTTTCTTCTCCCACCCGCCTTCAACATCTACCTCTTTCAAACTCATCATTGATTCCCCTTTGCATTATCGATCCCTCATTTGAGGGGAGCTCATCATCAATCTTCCATTAGTCTTCATCTTACTCTTTATCTCTCATCGTTTTTGTCTCACATCTTGACCAACACAAACCATGTGACAAAAAGGGGCAAATATAGACACCAAAATTTGGTATTGCTACCCTCGATTGCTGTGTGCCCATCTTTCACCATGGTCCTATCTAGACCCATTTTAATTTAATTCATTTCATTTATTTAAATGACCATCTATTATCCCATCACCTTTAATTCTTAATTAATTCTTGTTAATTAACCTAAATTAGCTAATTACTTCTAATTGGCTTTCTTTGGGATGCTTTTATCCCTAACCACCTAAATCCACATCCCTACACTTTTTCTAGCTTTTATCCTACCCATATTTATCTCTTATCCACCCATGACACTTCCCTAAACAACCCTTACTTGCCTACATGTTTTAAAGCACTTATCATAATCCCTAAAATCCCCATATCTTGAGTAAATCAATGATTTTACCATCTAAAAAAGGTTTCCCATAGTCGATAGTGACCCGGTCAGTTATCGTTGACCCTTTAAAATTACATTCACCTCCCTCTTCTGGGGTATGCATGTAGATATCTAAGATTTCTTGCGACTGCGAACTTCTTCACATGCCACGAGCATCCATGCAACAATTACAGATCTCTTAGATCTCCTTCCAACTTGCTTACATCACTTGTTAACATCCTTCGTGAGATTACTATCATTTTGTGTTATTTTATTCAGTTATTATCATATTATCATTGTCTTGTCTTGTATATAAGATTTTGCAGGACTGGATCATCTCCACATAGCTCATTTTGGTCGCCTTAGTTATCCCTCATACTTGCAAGTTTTCTTTCATCCCATCCACTCTCGGCTTAACTTAGCCCATCTTAGGTCATTGCCCACCCCTGGCATGTCATCGTTGATCTTGTATCCATATACCTTTATGCCTCTATTTTATAAAGCTTGAGATCCCTATTACATTATTCCAGTTATCACCCAGTTGTCAGATCCCCTTGACATCATTTTGTTTCTCGTTTCATCTGTCGGTCCCCCCAATCGTCATTGCCCCTACCAAATTTGTTGTCGACCAGGACTCCATGTTTGTAGCATCCACCACTTAGATCCATGTTTCCTCACACCCTTATGCTTTTGTCAATCTCATAACTTCTTTGCTTCCTATGAGTCAACACAAATCCCCAACATTCTCAAGTTTGCAATCAGATCTATCCAAATTTGTATTTACAGTTGTTCCATTCATCCGCCTCCGGTTGTCGTCGAATGGACCTCTGTAGTCTTGGTCGCCATCGAACCTACCATGTAACTTTATTTTATGCCAATTTAGATCAGATTTGTATGTGCCTTACATTTCTACATTTTCAATTTTTGTGTGCCTCATATTATCATGTTTATTATTATTGATTTTATCATATCTTATCAAACATGGGGGTTGACATCCACCAAGGAATTTAACGCTTTGCATTTGGCTTCATCGTGCAAACCCCATCTATCATCTAATCCATTTTCCTCTTAGTTTCCTTTGTTTTGTAGGTTCATCAGATTTGCAGCGAGGTCATCCACTTTGTGCCCGTATCCATCACATCACATTTGAGGTACCTTAAACCCTTGCATTTTGAGGTTATTTAATTTTCTTTAGTACTAATTCATTAACTTAAAAAGAAAGAAAAATTGGATCAACATTATGTGCAAAATTTTCTTTGAAAGAATATTTGCCACCATGGCTATCTTATCCATTTTAATTGTCATTGTTTTCTATTATATGCCATTATTTGCGAGATATGCCCTATGTCTTGTTTGATCTTGTTTTCTTACTTTTGGCCGCTTTGGCCCTGATTTTCTTGTGACATTGTGAGTGATGTACAATGTTTAAAACCACTTTTCACAGTTTATCTTGTATACACACTTGCTTCTTACATTGTTTTACATGACATATTTGCTACTTTTGTTGCTAACACATGTTTTATATCCATTTTGTTTGCATGTGTCATGATTCCTACCATGCAATTTCCCCTGAAGGGTTATAGTTCAGTCAACATCAAGTCCTCTAAGCATAATTATGAAATTCAAACAAGGGAATCTTATAAATACATAATTATGTGACCAAAAGAAGGTACCAAGCTCTAAGCATATACTATCATCACCTAAGCTTACATCCAAAGGAACCTAAAGCACTCTAAAGTATCCATCTAGTATCCATTCAAGGGACTATAAGTTTTGTATACACATCATAGGAAGGGGAAGTTCTTTATTACATCCACACATTTACCTACATTGTTACATCTAGCTACATCCTACTATCAAGTGCACTTTCACAAGGGCATCCTAGGGCATGATTCTTACACACACTCACCAAAACTACATAGAGTTTGAGATTTAGTGTAGTGCTCGGTTATAATCTCACTCTCTGGGAGACCCTCGGGGTTAGTCCGACTCCCCATATTGAATCTTTCTTTTTTGGGATTTGATGTGGTATTGTGGGTCTTACAAGTGATATTTTTTTTGTAAGTTACAGGTACCTCGGTGATCATATTGTGACACATAAGTGATCAATGCACAATATTTTTGAAACTTGTGCGACATAATGAAGATTAAGTTTTTACCATTTTCATAGTCACAGGCACCGAATAGAGGTCATCAACACCCAGGGGCCCTTTCTCATCCGTGGGCACCTGTGTCTGGCCATATTCATGTAGTCTATAATTTATCGTGAGCATTTACGACACTCTTCACTTCTTATTTAGTAGTTTTCCTAGGTTAGACCAGTCCTAGACAACGTGTAAATCAACTAAGTCACTCTTCATATACCTCTTTCTTATGGTTTTATACTTTACTCACTTATTTCTTGTGTCAAATATGTATTTTAGAATTTATTATCATATGTGACTCTTCAATTAGGGTTTAATAAATTATATTTTTGTTAAATCAACCTCCCAATAGAAAAAACATCATAGTTCCAAATCCAAACCATGTCACTCACCATATATCCTCATTACCTTATTTATCAAATTTGGGTCACTCATCATAGAGCCTTGTCTCCTTATTTCTCCATATCAAGTCACTAACCAAAGATTCATGTCAGTTTATTTCTCCATTTAATGAGTTTGGGTCACCCTATGGCCCTAGGCAAATAGAGCCCTGTCACCTCCACCCAAGTGACATAGTAACATGTACTTATATACTACATGGCCCCATGACCCCGTGGGGCGTACCCCGATATAACGAAGTGGGGTTCATAGGTATGACCACTCTATGATGGATCCCATGAACCTATTCCAACACATAACAACATTAGAACTAATATATCAACCAGATTCAAATGCCAAGTGTTAGAAGCAAAATTTACTGAGGGGGTGAATCATACCTATAAATTTATTACTTCATTTACCATTAGTTCTAGCAACCATTAACATCCATTCAACCATATACATTCAATGAAAGATTATTAAATATGTACCATACATTCAAATGAACATAACACATGAGAGAGAATACATAAACATAAGATGTAAGTGGGAAACCCTCAAGGGGAGAAAACCCACTAAAAATTTGTTGATATTACACACAACAAAGACTCAAGTGAATATTACACATCACAAGAGATTTCTTTAGTGAGGCACTAACCCCATAAGGAGCACTAACCCCTAAACCCTTGTTGATATTACTCACAACAAGAGACTCCTATGAATATGACTCATCATAATAGATTTTATAGAATTATGACCACTGAAAATATGTTAATACCACAGCTGATTGTGATCCCAAAGTTCAACTCCAAATTCCTTGAAACCCTCAACACATGCTCTCTCCTTCAACTCATTCTATCTTGATCTTCTTGGACTTTCCTTGGCTCTAAAACCTTACACACATGCTCTCAATCAGTATTCAACCTATAACACACATCCTCAGCCTTCAAATCATGCATTTATTCATGTTATACCCCTCACATATGGGTCACACTTTTCACCCATGCAAGACTTGTTCACAAATGAACTCAAAACACTACTTAAATATGCTTCTCTTCTTTCTAACCCAAGAGAGGTATGTAATTTATGACTAATTCAACCAAATAATAAAATTCCATTAAATTCATTACAATGGTCACATATGACCCATATAGGTCAGCCATGCCCAAAACCACTCAACTTGCACAAAATAGGCTCAAAACCCCATCACTAGGATGAGTAAAATCAACCAAAAAAAAACCATGATTATTAAAGCTCTAAAATTCATCACACATGTGTAATATATCATAAAAAATCATCCATGGTAGTTAATTATCTTGGACCAATCAAATAATTCATAACACAAGCCAAAATGATCATATCCTTCACCAAACAATTACTTCCAACACCTTGTATTCACCTTTGGGAATCAATACCACTCAAGAACAACTCAACTATGGAATGTAACCAATATATGGAATCCTCATGACCTTCATAACACATCCATTCATGTTATACCTCATGAAACATACATATTCTCAAACCACAACAAATTTCCTCTTCACCAAATCATGCTTCCCAGAAAGTGGGTTTCAATCTCAACTGGTTTTCACCCTTTCTTCCACTTTCAAGACTTCAAAATTCATGCAATAGAAATAAAATTCATACATATTCACTCTCTAATAGATATCAAACATAAAATCATTCATATCATGCCTCATTCACTTCATTCTTTCAGCTTGAGTAATCTTGTCCTAGAAAACCAACAATATTATTCCTCACAAAATGACCCATAAAATATCAACATCATGAGACACAAATTATACCACTGGAAATCCCTCTAAATCATATTTCCATAACATATTGTATCTCCTTCCAACTCCAAGTGGAAGGCCTTCAACCAAGACCATCTTTGCAAACTTTGCTGAAATCGCCTAAAAGCGCCTTATGACTAGTCAACACAAATAGGGCACACTTTTCCATTTATAAGCATCACCATGACCTAAAACCTATTGTAAATCAAGAAACAATAACATACTAAAAACAATGTACATTAATTTTTTAACTCCTTTGGACAACCTTGTCCCAAAACTAAACTTCGAGAAACTAACATTTTCAGCGTGGCTCACATACACTCACATGCACTAATACACCTTTATGGAAATATAGAGGAGTCCTCTACAACATCCAATAATCACATTTGTAAAATAAATCAAAACATACTTAACATACCTCTTTTTCTCAAAGTTGTTTTGAGCTAGGGTTTAATTAGGGTTTCAAAACAACTTATCTTCTTAAACTTTGTTCATAAAAGTATGACGATGAAATCACATCACTATTTCTGACAAACACTCTTCTCTTAATGAAAAAATTCCCTTAGAAGTCTCTATCTCCCTTGTATAGCACACAATCTACAATGAGCATCTGAAAGTCAACATTTGCCTCAAATCTTCACTCTTGCAAACCCAGTTTCATCGAAAACATCATAACTTGACTTTCCTTCAATATTTTGACTGAAACTTGTCATGAAGCATCATGACATCATCCTCTAACTAAAAATACTCACCATCTATCCCAAATAGCTCTTAAAATCTCCATCCATTAAAACTTACTTGTGTCAAATTACTTGTTCTCACCTTGTTGCTTCCCAAGGACCTCATAAAAGTATTATATAAATGAATACTGACCTGAAACTCATCAAAAACCTATTATATTATGTCACAACATTGTTCTCATGCTTAGATAAGACTAATAAACTCTAAAAAACATACCTCCATCTCAATTTGCATGCTCTTGGGCTAGGAATAGGCCTGGAATGACCTGACTCAACCATGATACCTCATGAAGTGACCATGTTAACCATATACAAACTCATACACACCTTTAAAATAAATAATGACCATATATGACCTCATGAAAACCTTCAAATCACTTGAGAGGACTCAAACCATGACTATGCAAGCCAAACCATGCTCCAGAACAACATAGGACTCCACCGGACTTGACACTATCAATCAACCTCCATGTTTGACCACTGAATAACTCCTCATAGAGACTCATACAACACCATGACACCCTTTTCCTTCAATGGAATTGACATCAATGACAACACTAACAAACAATGTTCAACACCAAGTGGCAAGCAAATATCAAGCCTTGGGCTTAAATAGAAAAAATTAAGCTCCAAATGAAAGTTTCAAACTAAGAAAAATAAATGGCTAAAAAGTTGTATAAATGTAAAAGCCTCTTGTTAGCTCAAAATCAAGTTAAATGCCCAAAATTTAGGAATACATCAATCAATAAAATTGTTGGTTCTTAACAGAAAATGATCAATTTACAAATAAAATATGAACATAGAAAGATCACATTACAATCACTACGTGGCCATTGACGACCACTAAAGGGGTACTCATCGAGTTTTGGTACTCGGATATCAAGCCTCGGCCGCAAAATACATATAACTAGAATAAGTATATCTCCATATATCTCCAAATCACACAAACGAGGATCCACATAGTCAATATCACATAGGATTGTTCAATGGACAACCCAAATAGGAGAGAGCAGAGACACTAGTTCGCATAAGCATGAGCCTAAGGTGGTGTACATCCACAATATATTGAGCAAGCTCAAAGTATACCAAATAGATAGAAGTGGGTTTTCAGTCTACATGAGACTCCACTTTCAAACTCGTACTTGGCTCAAGGTTATGGTCACCTGGTCTATAACTTCTCTCTCCACACATACACTTCTAGATGTTACCCATAGGGCTCAGTAGTGTAGGGTACACAACATAGCGCAACAATGTTACGATCACATTGATGACTTATGCACAACAACCATAGCATTTTACGCATGGAAAAATTACAGGGGATAAAACATAACAATATTCCATGGCTTACAACATGTAACATTTTATCATATCGCACTTATAGTGTGAGTACAATACATTAGGGGTCATGAAATCATCATATGTCCCCACCCCAATTCACGATCTAGGTTTATCACATAACGTATGAATACATATATACAACAACCATAGAGATTTAACATCACGACATACATTCCAATACAATGCAACATGGTGACATAATGCCATAATACAACACAACATGGTGGAAATTATCATGATGTAACATATTTCACTACAAAGCAATTTTTCATGCAACACGTTGTCCCACATATACAATATCACTAGAACATGAAACATCACAACACTTTCGTAG
Source organism: Taxus wallichiana var. yunnanensis (assembly GCA_018340775.1). Lineage (NCBI taxonomy): Eukaryota > Viridiplantae > Streptophyta > Pinopsida > Cupressales > Taxaceae > Taxus > Taxus wallichiana. The sequence continues at coordinate 667,191,232 of CM031236.1, forward strand.
CTCACAAAACATTTCCTTCACACACAAGGTGGTATTACACATGAATTTCATGTTGGATTCACAATAAAGAGAGAAATTACTCCCATCGAGAAACACATCAATATCATAACAAGTCCACACCAAATGGTAAGCACAACAAGTGCATTCACATAATCACAAGTACCACATTTGTCACATCACAACAAAATAACACATTACTCCTCCACCATCATGCATAATCCATCACAACACCAAAATTTCCTAGAGGTTCGAGAGTATGAACCTTCGCTTTGATACCAACTATAGTACCCACCCATGTGGGACCCAAACACAAGTCCAACTATAGAAAGATATGTTTCTTTACTCTAAATTACAAGATAAAACTGTGCGACACCATAAAGACACACAAGAGGTTACATGACACCACACGCAACATTTACACCAACATGAAGAACACATAAATATCCAAATGACACAATATGCAACCAATGCCACACCTAGATAGATGAGAAAGTATGAATTCCATGACATAATCACGACATGTACATCATGAATTGGCACCTTCCACAATATCACATTTTCATGGTTATTACTTATTTATAATCATGTTTCATTATTCAACCTCAAGGGTTTGAAGAGCGCTTAACATGAACACATATGTTTTCCTTTCTTTTCTAGACCACGTTTCTTTAAGTTCGTTTAACACTTAACTTGTAATGGCTATGTCCAAAATTAGTTCATTTAGCTTATTGTAAATAAATTATAAAACTCGATTGACCATTATAGGAATCTCAACATTTACACATCGTAGGATTAGATTTCCAAAATAGAAATTATGTCTTCTTTTCTAATTATTTTCTTTCATGAAAAACAAAACATAACTACTTTCACATCGCAAGAAAGATCTATTAAGTTGCAAATAAGCTCCATGGAACTTATAATTTATAGACCAACATCACAAGGGTATATTCACAATAACAAAGAGCAAGTTATAAACTTCCTGTATAAATAGAGTCTTAGTGGGGTATCCATGCATAACCTAATCATCCTTGTGATCCCAAACACTTACAATCTCTTCCCTTTTTTATCTATTTAGTTCTAGAAAAACCATATTGATTACATACTATAAATATCGTCCTAAATATCACCAAGTGACATTATGCCTTGCATCAAATGTCCTATATGTAATATACCCACAAGAAAACTCCCTACTAGGTTCCTAGGGAGGAAACACACAAAATATTACATTTCCCTAAGACTTTAGGACTACGAAAGAAACTTTAAATCTAAACATAACTCCAGGATTACTAAAAAAAGACCCTCCTATCATCTTATAGAAAAATGTCCTAGCAGAGTTGGTCCATTACAATTCCCATAGGTGGTTTTGCATATCTAGATGTAAGCAAGCATATTCCTATAGTAACAAGGATATGAGATCCTATCTTCTTTTGTGAATTTAAACTACTATAGTCCATAATGATAGGATGTGTTTTGAGGTACACATAGGTCATATGAATCCCATGTTTGAGAAAGGTTTCATTATCAAATCACGTGTTCCCATAAGGGATAAATCAATCTATAATTTAGAACAGGAAAAGGGTTGCCAATGATTTGAAATGAGGTCGTTTCAATGGTTTGCTTTGTTTCTAAGCTGAACATTCTAGGAAAAGCAATGTTGTAGAAAAAACCCAACCTATGTTTCATTCGCCAAGACTCTAAAAAGGGTATTGGGATTAATTTTCTCCTTTATAATTCAAGGGATCTACAACTCGATACAAGTTCCCATTATAGAAAATCATCTTCCTGTTAGGAAATATTTAATTAGTGCTCCATTAGTAAACAATAATTACGTGAAGTAATTATTATGTTGTAAGTATGTGTTAGTAAATTGTTACTAGTTGTTATATAAAACAACAATAACAATTATATTTGGTTAGTGTGTTAGAAACAACTCACGTAAGTTAGTGAGTTGTTATAGCTACTTCCTATTATTTAGGAAGTATATTTCCTATATATTTGTATGCTCCGAATAATGAAATATAAAGAAGAAATATATGATTTGTGTGTTTATTCTGTGTGTATCAAAGACCGCTCTATCTCGCACTGCTCCTTTCATTTGGTATCAGAGTGATTACTGATCATTCTATGATGGAGAGATAACTGGTTGAGTTTGAGAATTAGTTAGACTTCATTTGGTATTCCTATTTTATTGTTTCTCGGGAACACCGTATTCTTTTAGAATGTAGATATGTGGGTGCAGTTGCAACCATTCAATACTTTCTGATATCATTAGATCTATTCGTATGCCAACGCCATTTAAATTTGATAGCTTCTTGCTTTGGACAGAAGAGTTTTTCATTGACATAAAATTTGGATCTTATTTGGCATGACTGCGTTAGAGGCCATGTGCAGTCCATGCGCGGGCTTGAATCTTGGAGATGTTCATAACAATTATCTTGGAGATGCGCCGGGATTAATGCATTATAACACAACGTAATTTTCTGGGAAAGGCAATAATATTGGATCTGGTCTCCACTATTCCTACAAACCGCCCACTGATTTCTCCCAAATGAACACGGTTTTCTGACACGTTTGCAGATTCAGTCAAGTCTTTGTGTAGAAAAAATAGTCAAAATTCATTCGCTGAGCATATAATAGCTTGACACGGTCTTGAAAGCAGCCCAGGTCGTGCACACTGTCAATGGTTCCATCTCGGCATCCAATTCTGCCACATCCAACTCGTTTGGCTTAACAATGACAATGGGAGATAGATGCAATGTGTTGGACGAACTCTCCATGAGTATATACGGAGTAATGGCTCAGAAATATCCTTTCAATGTCAGCATTAGATTGATCCCTTCAACAGTTCCCTCGGCTGAAGTGTGCATGGTGTGTAGGCATTAAAATATTCTTAATTTTGTTTAATGTTTTATTAAGAGTTTAGTAGCCTTTGTTCATTGTTTTGATACAAAGTTGTAGTTTATTTTTTGTATAGTCATTAGTTTAGTATAAGTCAAGTCAAAATTAAATTTTTGAAGTTTCTTTTTAATTTGAGTGTAGTTGATACCACAATTTTTGTTTTGTAATTATATAAACAAAGTGTTGTTTATATTTGAGTTATCAAATAGGTGTCATCAAGTTATATGTCAAATATTGTCTTGTTAGTAATTGTTATTAAGTTGAATAATCATTATGTATTAAAATGAGTCAAGTGAAGAGTCTTGTATTTTATTTTTGTGGAGTAAAAGTTTCAAGATTTTGTATGTTCTCAATAAAGTCAAAGTTGTCTTTGTAATTAGTCATTTTGAGATTCAATGTCAAATATTTGTAAGACAAGTATTGTTGAGTCAATTATTGTTTTTATAAAAATCTAGTCAAAAATTGATTCATTAGTCTGTCAAAATAGTCAGAGTCAAAGTGTCAAAAATATATTTGTGTCAGTTTTTTATCGTCATTTAGGTGATTATTAGGAAAATTGTCAAAAATATTGTAAAAAAAAATAAAAAAATTTGCCTCACGTTTCAACTATTGGATGCATTATCGCTTGTATGCGACGTCCAAGTGGGGGGGTGCATTTTCGGTGGAAAACGACACCTAGTAGTTTGTAAATGAGCCTCATTTCCATATCCGCCAAGTAAGTAGCAGAATACTAGAGGACGGAGGCAACAGAGGATGGAGGGCGATCAGCGCCTCTCGTCAGTCGCCAACTACGGGCCGCATATCAGCTTTGGTGACAGGTGTGTGTGCAGTTTGATTTTAGTGCTTCCAGTGTGGTGAGCCTCCATTTGTAGTGTTCCTGATTTCAATAAGTGGAAATTTCACATTGAGGGGGGGAACATGATTCCAATGTTCCATTTCCAGTATGTCAGTTTTTTCTATGTATGTATGAGCAACAGATGTCAGCAGAATTTCCTATGTTATTCCCTACAGTGAAATGTGATGAGGGCCGATGATAGTACTTGGCACATCATGATGTGGTTGTAGGTAAACCACTTGAAAACCTTCATTTGTGGTTTGTGGTGAACCAATAGCAAAAGCACCATTCTTGGTTGTTGGTAATCCATTTGCAAAACCATCACTTTGTGGTTTGTGGTAAACCAATTGCAAAACCACCATTCTCGGTTTGTGGTCAACCATTTGCAAAACCATCCCGAGGTTTGTGATCATCCTGTGAAAATCACCAGATCATGAGCAGGTGCAAGTACAAAGGCATGTTTTCCCCATGTTCGCACTAAGGGGGGGAATGTTAGGAAATATTTAATTAGTGCTCCATTAGTAAATAATAATTACGTGAAGTAATTATTATGTTGTAAGTATGTGTTAGTAAATTGTTATTAGTTGTTATATAAAACAACAATAACAATTATATTTGGTTAGTGTGTTAGAAACAACTCACATAAGTTAGTGAGTTGTTATAGCTACTTCCTATTATTTAGGAAGTATATTTCCTATATATTTGTATGCTCCCGAATAATGAAATATAAAGAAGAAATATATGATTTGTGTGTTTATTCCTGTGTGTATCAAAGACTGCTCTATCTCGCACTGCTCCTTTCACTTCCCATAGGTCAATTAGATACAAGAGGAGGTTAATGGTGTCAAACAAGAGGTTTAATGCGAAGGAAAAGTGGTAAACAACTCCACTTACGTATCTTAGATCTCTTAATGAGATCGTTCAATGTGTAAGAAAAGATATGACAAGTTATGGGTTTGAGTCTTTTCTAAAGAGGGTAGGGGTATTGTAAAACTATACAAGACTCATTTAAGAGAGAGATACACAATAAAGGTTAAAAGCACGGTTCCTTTGGATAGTTTAGAAATAGAAAGTTTCTACCATCAACATAAGTATTAAGGGAGGAAACAATAATTAACATTATAGAAGTTTGTTTCAAAACATCTAAACCATAGAACAACATACAACTCATAATCAAGGTCATACTCAAATAGAATGCATGTTTTCCAATGCACCAATATAACACAAATTTATTACCCATCACAAATAATCAATACATAACATTCATGTTCATAAAAATGGTGTTGATACATCTACTTGATATTAGAATTATATTTCAACGATATTCCATATTACAAAAACACAAGCAACACTACCATTTCCTTCTTATCTCGTGTACCGCAATCACCGCATGGTCAACACAACTAGCTGGCATGGCATCAAACTACAACCAAACACGATGTATGATTTTCACAATTTTCTAACAATAATGAAATTATATTTAACACACTTCAAAGAAGAGTAAGAATTGTAATGTCATTTCAATTCGTTTCCAAAGCCAAGGAGAGAGATAGAGAGAGGAGAGAGAAAACACCATTTTTCCACATTCAATTTCTTTTCAAGCAAGTGTCAATAGAAATTTTCCTACAGTCATGTATTCATGTTTACAAGGTTTTTCTATCTATATTTGCTTGGATAAGTTCATATGATAATTTTCGCCAAGTAGTAGCAAATTTCCAAAAATGTCAAATTTAGACAAGTTGCTCAAAAACAACGTTCAAAACCATCTTTGAGACTCAAACACACAATGGAACGAATTCCTACCTATTCCCCTATATATAGGGAAACACTCAGAGCTGACAAAACCCCAAACTAGCAAACAATATTAAAATGGTGCTCATCTTTCCAGAGCTACCGGTCGTAAATGCACCCAAGCGACCTTGTCACCCAGTGACTAGAGGCCTCCAAAACCTATCAAGAAAACTATATTACATGATGTTTTTCTCCAAACTGAGAGTTTTTATTAATTTTATATTATAAATATTAGAGGTATATGGAAGCTAAAATCTGTTCCGACACCTAGGGCCAAAATGGTGGGTCAAAAGCAAACTGTATTTTAAACTTTCAGTAGTTGTTTAAAGCTGGGAACTAGCCCATTGTGCTCTTAAACACGTTACGAAACAAGTTAAAATGGACATCCAAGGGAAAACTCAAGTGTCGGTTGAACACTCCACATTAACCTAAAATTTACTTTTCTCATTTTGTGGTTTATACTCATGTTTTGTGCCTCATTGAAAAACAAGTTTTTATTAAGGTTGCACAAGGTCACCAAGGAGTGGTTTTCACTAATTTTTACGTTTAACCCACCAACCGCATGATTTTCAAATCCAAAAATAATATCGTGGTTTATCCATCCTTCTTACAAGGTAAAAGAGAGTAGTGTTTTCATTCATGGTCATTGGTTTAGTTGCATACAAAAAGAGGTGCAATTTATAATTGAATAACATGTTTTCGTTTAATTCACCTAACAATTTATTCTTCATTAGTTTGATTTACAACTCCATTAAAATTTAGAAAACTAGAACGCTAAAACATGCAAGGATAGAGTAAGATGGCCATGCTTGGATTAAGCAGGGTAGTAACCGAAGAACAAAGAGTTCACGGTTTGCGGCTATCCAAGAATTCTATCAAACAGTTTGCGGCCTTGTGAATGCTTCCATTTTCGTACATGTTGTGAATATGTTGGCAAAGGTTGTTGAGTTGAGTTTTATACCAGTTGCTTGCATTATTTAAAAACCTCCAAGACCTTTCAACAAAACTCTTTGTGCATATCCAACGATCAAACATTCCATGAGACTACATTTTGTTTGATGCATTTTATCAAACAGTTTGCATGCCTTGAGCAAGTTCCCACATTTTGCAAACATGCCGATCTGACACATGGAAGAATATTTAAAAACATCAATCTTTCCATGAATCTTTGATGGATGTCCAAACGTTGATCTTATTTTTCCCATCCTGGTGTAGGTTAGGAGATAGTAGCAAAGCTCTTGTTTTGGCACAATCACAGGCTAGTAGGCGATGGCTAAGGTTGAGGAGCTATCTTTACAACTGTCAATTGAATTTGCTTATAAGTTTCCAAAGCCTTTTTTAACAAATAATTTTGTGCAGCATCCCGAAGTCAACACAGTCCAAGTGATCACATTTTTTAAGGAATTTTTCCAAACAGTTCGTAGCTAATCCTCCCTGTGGCGTCTCAAAATTATTCAACAACCCACGCGTATTTTGTTTACCTCCATAATAACATACATATCTTCCAGGAAATGATAAGATAAAGAGTATTTGGGTCAAATGTGTTGGTTCCCCCTAGCCAAACATTTTTCACAATCCATTAAGTGTATTTGTAACTTTGCACGCATGTGAGGACGTAATCCTTCCAAGGCTTCTGTCACACAGTCCATGGGCGTTTCGTATTCTTCCCAGCAACATACAGCAAAGAAAAAAAAGCAACAATGTCAAAGTTACCCACTGCTAACTCAGCTCATACAAAATCAAAATCCATTTGTTTACAGTTTCTAAAGCCTTTTAAAACTTTTCCATTTGGTGCAAAACACATCCACTGCCATGTGTATGCCTCCACACAGAAAATTGACTATTTCTAAAGGATGACCATGCCCTGCACCGAGGCTACCATTCTCCCTTCCTACTTGGGGATAATCTCAAAGCTTTCTTTTTCATTTTGTTGATCATGGTTAATCTATGTTACATATAATTGTTTTATTTGCCCAATAACTATTTCTTTGTTCACTTGTTTTTCGGCTACTTGAATTCCTATTTCACTATGTTATTTTAGTATTAAAATTAGTCTTCTATAATTTAGATTTATTCTTATTAGCATATCCTTAAAAGAATAAATTAATTAAGGTCTAGTAGGTTTTAAATAATTATTATGGAAACAAAATTGTGAGGAATTATGTTATTACCATATGTATTTAAAAGATAAAATTGCATTTGTATTCGGCTTTTTGATCTTGTAGGACTGGAGATGGTTTAAGGGAAAATGAGAAATGAAGATCAACGTTTTAGATTGAGGTAAAAGTAATAAAGATGTCAATTTAATGATTGAAATTCGAATATGTTTAATTTTTTAATTATCAGTTGTTAAATAGGGTTAAATTAAAGTAATAGGGCTTGATCATAAAATCGATGTGATGTATGCTTGAATTGATTTCGTAGAATACTAATTAATGCTCTAGCATTTTCTTAAAGAACATTAGACTAATAGAGATTCACAAGAACCTATTTTTCAAGGGCTTGAACTTCAAGTCTACTTGCCCTCATTGCATTGGAATTGAAACTAGCTGAATCGATTTACAGAGTTAAAATATAATGATCAAATTTATACCTTAGCTTGGATTTCAACTATTTGACTAAATTTTTGTTATACTGTCATTGGGACCAATGTTTGGTCCAGTTGAAGTTTCATTCGGGAGAACAAATATATGAGCCGCATGGGGCCAATGTGTGGTCCAAATTGAGGATTCAATACTGAGACAACTCACTAACTAGTATGTGAGCTTTATTGCAAGATGAGAGTTTGTAAGAGGAAAGCAATTTCTTTGGAAGAGATGAATATCTGCAATCTACTTCACATTACAACAGGGTGATCCCTTCCCCATGGCTAATCAAAACTAAACTAATATTAAACTGCTTTAAAGTTTAGCAAAGCAATAACAATAGCCACTTAACATGCATAGGCATGTTAGTAGGAATCTTATATAAACTTGACTCACAATTCAAACATTCACATACTTGTAGCCACGAGGCAAGGCCATTCTGAGCTTTCTCGAAGGCCTAGGAAGCTTGTGAGTGAATTTGTATTGAAAATAGGGGATAACTTTAACAATAGTTATTGGTGTTTCGTTATGTGACATAGTAATCTTCATCATATTTTAAATTCTTACCTAGTATTTTAGGTCATTTTATTTCACAATAACATCACAATTTTAATGATTATTCAATAATGTGTGTTCAATGATTTCTATTTTTTTGCCACGAGCGGGTGGCTTTACAAGGCAATGCTAGCTTATTGTCGTATATAAGTTTCTCGAATATGTTCTCGCCCTATTTAAGAAATAGCTGAATAATTATTATTTCCTCTTTTTTATGCCACAAGGTAATGTTAACTTATTAATTTTATTTCAACTTCGAATACGCAATGTTAGCATATTGGTTGTATTTCAGCGTTAAGAATACATTCTACCCTCATGTTACTAGAGTATTAATTATTGCCTCTTTTTTATATCATCGGGACTCTAGAGGTCTTTTTATTGTTTGGAGGTTTTGCACGGTGTTTCGTTAATAAAGACTGTCATCCTTTTCTTTTCCGACACTCAATAAATTCCTCAACATCCTGTAGCCTTTAGAAAACTCTTTTGCTTGGGGTTTCTTCAATTGACTTATTTAGTTTCTAATTGTTACACTCATAAATCTTAGTACTCTAAAAATGCATTGTATAAACTATAGAGACTTATACAACCAACCAAACAATTGATGCATCACTAACACAATTTCCCCAAAATAATTACAATCCACATCAACTACAAAATTAATTAACTATCCAAAGTGGTATCAAATGTATCAAATCTATTCATGTTTAGTTCAAATAAAATAGTCCGCAAAACGCTACCACTCATGATATAAGATTTGCAAATGTATATGTACGAATTTGTAACAAATTTGAAACGTAGAGATAAAACCTTTAAATGTAATGTTTCATCTATATTTCTACACTTACAAAATCAATCACACCCCTTATCAACATCAATTACAAAAGTAATAACTATCCCTCTAAATCAAATAACATATACCGTTCGATGTTCACATTGCATTGTACACATGCGATTGCTAGTTGTCTGACAAGATTTAGATTTTTATGACAGGGTTAGGTGGCAGTAGAGAGAATAATATCAACAAATGACATCTGAAGGTAAATTTTGAACACAAAAACAAGTTTCCCTATAATATTTAGTTTAAGTTATCCAATGTTTTGCCCTAATCTTGTTTACAACTGATGGTTGTGATTTATTTTTTAGGTCCTAAGAGACATCTTGGATACTTATTGACCTAAGTATAAGAAAGTTTACAAGTCTTTGGCTGTTGCAAAACGTAGGGGTAAGGTGAACAGATACATTGGTTGTGTGGGGTTTTTAACACATGTTTGTGTCGGATGGATATTTTAATTAGTGGAACAACTTATGACGAAATAGCTTCGTGCAACCGAGTAGGCAAGAGATGGAAACCAAAATTGGAAAAAAATTGCAAAGGTTAATTGAAGTTTGAGTAATATTATTTCATGAGCGGTGTTCAGAATGGCGGATTTGCACTAGCATGAACATTGATATCAAGGAATGAGCGCATTGATATAAAGGTAATCAGTATTTAGTTTTTAACAATTCTATAATTGTTAAAAATTATACCATATGTTAGGTTGTGGAGCTCTGTTTTCATGTGTGAAAGTGTTGAAGATCTGACATTAAGAGTACCATACACTTTTCACAATTGTCTTGTGGGTTGGGGCCACGCCGGCCCCAAGCGGGGTCCGGGGGACAACCGGTTTTTTTTTGCTTTAAAACGTGCTTGATATACGGAAACGTGCTTTTCTCATATGGGCGAGATTTTGATCCATAGGTTTATGGGACTCGGTTTTGGCCCATGGTTTTAATACCACGGTTTTGTAAAAACTTTTTTAGCTTGTCTACTTATATGGTTTTATGCATATGGTAGGTATTATGTAACATTGCATATGTGTTTTGAATTCGGGTGAATTTCAGAGTTTGTTGAGCATAGCTCCAAAGAGATCTGGGTATTGTATTGAGAGAGCGATGGCTTGTAATAAAATATGAGCAAGTGATTCTTGGTGGGCGTAGCCCAAATTGGGTGAACCACGTTAAATACAGCGTCTTTGTGTTGTGTTATTTTATTTGAGATCTGTAATATTTTCTACATATTAGTTTCTACTGTTGCGATTCTGAGAGGGATTATTCCGCATATTTTATCCCTTATTTCCTAACACTATAATTATTTTTAAAAAATGCACAGTGGGTGGGTGGCTGGTCTCGGAGGGTGGATGGGGCGAAGAGAGGGGGCGTACGCTCCAAGTATTGCCTAGAACACTTTAAAATCTTAATTCCGCCCGATCGAATCTGAAAACAAACAGGCACTGCCCCAAATGCCTAATTATTGTTTCCTTTGTCATTGGGTTATGCGATTGGCCAACAAGTCCGGGTCAAAAAAGGTGATAGGAGTGATGGGACTCGGCAGTCGGATACGGTTAATAATTTGGACAGCTCATAACGAAGTCAGAGATACGGGAAAACTACTTTTTCACGCAATTTACAGACCAATGATGATGATGATTGTCTCTTACGTGGCAGGTTTACTCAAAAGATATTATTGTACATTACTTAATACTCACCCGTACATAAAACTTGGTGCAAACATATCCTAAACTAACGGAAGGGAAATGAATTCCGTTTACGGAAGCGAGGCAGCCTCTAGCGGCGGTCATATTAGGGCCTCAAACCTGTTTTTTGTTTTATTCCTCAGCCTCCTCTGGGGCGGGGGCAGGAATAGTTTTCAAGCAGATACGTCTTCTTCTTCCTCAAGGAGATTAAGGTCACGGTCACATGAGGCCGAGGCCTGGGCCGCACCTGACAATGGATGCGGCGTATGGAATGGACCAGGTGTGGAGGCGGAGGAGCTCGCTACTGCACATGCCGTTATAACTGTGATTCAGGTTTGTATTCTTTTCTAGGCAAATGAAAATCTATGAAGATTTCAAAGGTTATTAAACTGCACAAAAATATGTACGGCAATTACTTTTGTGGACTGAAATTTGAGTGTATCTTCAAAATAACAGTAGAATATGAGTGTTTTGTTAAGGATGATAACAACGAATTTCTTGTGAACTTTGAAAACCTGAGAACTACTTTGGATAATTTTTCTGAAAATCTAAAAATATAAAGAAGTTTGCCTCAAATTTTTCAAAAACGTAAGAAGTTTGCCTGAAATTTTAGAAAAGCTAAGAAGAGTTTTGCCTGAAAGTTTCGAAAAGCTAGGTTTTGTCTGATTTTTTTCGAAAACCTAAGAAGCATTTTATTTGAAAAACGTAAGAAGATTTTAGGCTGAAGTGTAATTTGTAGTCGGTTGAGTATTTTGACGTATTCTTCACGGATTTGCGAAACTTCCAGTAAAAAAACAGGTTGAGTGTCATTAAAATATCAATTTAAAGCTTAAATATGCGATTTATTTGTCTGCCGTAAGAGCTTACCTGTTAGTTTTCATGGTGGCGGGTTTAAAATAACATGTTTTATTTAAGCGAGGGTTTTGGTGCCCATTTTTAGCGAAGGATCACTCGCAATTTCTCTGTAAAAGTGCTCTCGACGGGACAGATTATACTATAATATTTCTCTTTTACTTTCGTGAGAACGGATCCGTTAGTTTTCTGCTTTTTCTGCACTGTCAAGGAGCTGGAATAATATATATCAGCCGTTTAGGGTTTAGCTTAATGACAACTTCATCCTCGATATCGTACGTTCGAATCCCCTTACTCAGTGTTTGGCTTCATCTGTGTCAGCATAAAAGGCTCGATTTTTATGAAGTAATAATTTTTTTACCCTCGTCGAGGTAAGATTTTTTTTTGAAAAAATTGTCAGCACATTTTTTAATCCGAAATGTCCAGAATTAAAGTGCACACAATTTTTTCCCAAAATTACTATGTACTAATCTACGCAACTCAAGGAGCAGCACATCGACGCCTTTATTGTAGAGTTGGATTTAACCAGGTGCAAAAATACTATTATTAGCGGACCCCTTGTGAGGGGTGTGTCAGGGGGAGAAAGAAAGAGGGTCAGCATTGGCCATGAAATGTTAACAAATCCGAGCCTACTGTTGTTTCATGACCCTACCTCTGGGCTGGATTCCACTGCTGCCCAGAGAAAAATTGTCACATTACAAAAATTGCTAGAGGTGGGAGGACTGTTACTACCACTTTTCATCAGCGTTCGAGCAGAGTTTATTACATGATTCACAAGGCTATTTTGTTGTCCGAGGGAAATGCCATTTACTATGGAGAGGCCTCGACAGCCATGGATTATTTTAGCTCTATTGGGTTGTAGGCTTAGCTCACTAATGTGGATAACTGCAACAACGGAGAAAAGCATGGAAGTAAGAAAATAAAAAACTTTTTACCCTTATCATTTTTTTCTTTTTCTTTCATTTTTGTTTTTAGCTCAGAAAAATCAAATCTTTCAGAAATATATATGCTACATATGAGGGAAACAAACCCAGATGACAGTGTGTGTGGAAGATTGCCTGCTAAACAAGATAAGATGTAGGCAATTATATTAAAGCATAGTTACCTAAGTCTCGGGGACGGGGGACAGGGAGACGGAGTTTCTGGGACGGGAAAAAATTCTCAAATTTTGGGGACGGCAAGGGGATGGCTATTAAAATAATATATAAAATATTAATATTTGAATATTTTAATTTTATTCAATGAAATTTAGGGATTTAAACTCTATTTAGGTACTTTCAAGATTATAATTTAATGTTCTTTGTAAAAATAACAGCTTTTTAAAAGTAAAAACATCAGAAGTTTTTTGAAAGATTTAAAAAAATTAGGGGACGTCCCCTCCAAGTCCCCAAGTCCAGAAACGTTTGGGACGTCCAGGACGTCACCAAAATCTAGGGGATGCGTCCCTGCGTAACACTGTATTAAAGGCTGTGTTACAAAATCAGATTAATAGCACGAAAAGAAAAAGATTCAGAAAAATGTTTGTTCGGCTGCCAGTAAATTGCTTGCTGATTGCTTTAAGCCCGTGATTGGCTGATCGCCTCCTAGAGTCCTGGACAAAACCTAATCGGATCCAATGGCTCAATTGGTTTTCCTATATGAGCTGGAGCAATGGCTGAAAAATTGTTAACCTGCATGAACAAAGTATTTTTTTACAGTTTGGAAAAAGAATTTGTAGGGTAAGTGTCATTACGGTTTTGAAAACAAAAGCATTACCTTCTAGTGATAAAAACAAATATCCTACATACTATCCTATTAGCTTTCAAAGAGCCATCAAATGCATACAAATTCATGTCTGTCAAATACTAATCTGTTTCTTTAACAAAGCGAAGTAAGATATAGGAAATAAAAGAGACACGATTTAATTTCTACAGTAGAAAAAAATGGTAATAAAATTTCACAACAAAGAAAATTACAATGACAAAACACAAACAGAAAACACAATAACATATTTTAGAAGTAGATGAATAAATAAAAAACAAATCAGATTATTAAAAAACCCTAATTATAGGCAGACCTTATTTAAGCTCGAGTTCTCCAAACACAAACGATGCAATCATTCTTTATAAGCCAGCTCTGCTTGACAGACAGATTTAGATTTCTCTAGTGCATGTTTTAGCACACACGAAGATTGGCATTCTCAGCACGAAGATTGGCATAGTCTGCAAGTTCGTTCTGAGCCTGCACAGCAACATATTTAAAACGATTTTCTTTTAACAAAAAGAAGAAATTCAAAATTCATTGACTGTGAAAGCTGTTTCTAAAACAACTTCGGAATAAGGGAAGTGAAACCTGTTCAATTAGAAGGATAATCTCTGCAAACATTTGACAAACATTCTATTTCAGGATTGCCGAAGCAGGAGAGGTTCCCGCAGCTAAACGGTCGAACCATTTTTTATTAACATCATATATATTATTTTTTATGAACTATTAATCTCCGTTCAGAACTGTTTTTTATTAATATTTTAACTGTTTATTTTTTATTTATTACTGAATAATTGACAGTTGTCAATCTAATATAACAGGTGTTAACCATTGTGTGGAAAAGAGCAGCATGACAGGTGTCGAAAATGATTGTATTGAGTTATATCGGCTTAACTATCGGCCTAACTAACAAGCATTTTAGGTTTTCTCTTACTTGTAGAATGAGGATAAAACACTGAAGGATGATTTTATTTATCATACAATTGTTTATAGTTCTAGGTGACATTACATACTGTGCCTGAATTCTTCTCCCACTAAAATATCTATATGAATTTAAAACTTATAAAAGGTTAAACTTAAGCAATTTGTTAAAACTTTAGTCCAAAAAAATCCATTGAAAAATAACCTTCTCAAACACAGTGGGAAGCCTCCAGACAGAATGGATAATATGAACAGAAATCGTCAATTTTTTTAGTTTGTTTATTTCTGTTACTTGTTAACCCAAGTATAAATTCGATGAAATCAATTGAAATCGTTAAACTTTTTTATTGGTTTGAAAGTGTCAACTATAAAGCAAATTAGATGAACCACTTGATATAATTCGGACATCATTTAAAATTTTTTGATTGAAGGATTAAACCAGATGAAATTAAGTGTATGAATATGGATGAAACATTACATTTAAAGGTTCTATCTCTACATTTCAAATTTGTTATAAATTTGTACATATCTATGCTAGTATATTAATATCGACAAAAAATTAAATTGACCTATGAGACTGCAAAATATACCATGTAAAGAAGGAAATGGAGTGTGGTGGAACATTCAATATATATACAAAAGAGAGACTAAACAAGAGAAAGATTAAGAGAAAAGTTCCAACAAATATATCATAAAGAGACTCAAAAAAAGAAGGGAGAGTTGTATAGTGAGTTGAATCTTCTTGTTTTGAAGAGACACTTCTAATGCTCAAAGTGTGGAGCAAATGTGTAATAGATATGAGATCATGTGAACCATTTAGTCTGTGACACTTGGCTACTTTAACATGTAAATTTGGAGAATGGCCATGTGACTTATTCTTATTGATGATGTCAAATAGTTGGAAATAGGATGTAGTTAACATGGTGAAAGTCCCCCTTGAAGACTTGTGTTTACATATATTTTCTTGGTTCTTTCTAAATATTTATGGTTTATGAAAATTAAAAATGAACTATCAAGATAAGGAAGCAAAAGATGAGGTATAAGGAGGAACTTGAAGTGTAAGAGGTTTAAACCAATTTGTCAGTGGTTACCTAACCTTATTAAACCTTTAAAGAATCTGACAGTGTTGTTTCTATTTCTAACTTAGAAATTGGGAGGCCTTTAATGAAATGGGGGTATATGCCCACCGGTTTTGGTTATCAAGGCTCTTGGTGATTACTTGAGAATTCTTGTGCAATCTCTTGTGTTAAAGATCCATATTTTTTGGAGAGAAGACACAGTCTCACATTCTTGCTCCAAAAGGTAAATATGCTTCGTAATAAAAGTTGAAAAGCTATTTGGAGTTCATACCTATTTTTGATGTTGCAAATTTGTAATCCTATGTTCTATTTATCAACATAGAATGCCATTGATTCATATTAAGATTGCAGCTCGTGTGGTTGATTTCTTTTTACTTTTTGGATATTTGTTAGATAAGGTCTCAGATCCATAGTCATTTAAAAGTAACTCTAATGCAATCAGATTTCAGTTGTGCTTAATTGTAAGCTTGTGTATAGTTAATTATCAATGTTTGATCAATTGCTAACTTATATATTTCTTTTTCAACAAACAAACAAGTGGTTTTGACATGGCACCTCCTGGTGCTGCAAACATGATGATGGGGGCAACTTTACCAAGTCTGCACAAAAGGGTTTTTCTTCTTTAGACAACCATATTTTTTGCATATTAGGTTGGCTTAATGCCAGTTACATTTTGGAGATTCTATGATTGTGGATCTGTAGCAAGTAACTACAACAAGGGAAAAAAATACTTGTACTCTAAATTTATATTATAAGCTTTAAGTTTAAGTTGTTTTTAATCTTTTGTTTATGTTGTTTGCTAGCTATGCATGGGTTAGTGCTTGTTATGATATTTATGTAGAACTAATCATCTAATTCAAGTGCAGCTTTTGAGAACTGGTTCTTATCCTAATTGATGGTTTGTGCAGAGTATAGAAGAGAAATACTTTATCCAAAATCATTTGACATATGATGTAAAGTTTCACAGGGACATGAAGACTGATATTGCACTTATTGTTGGTTTTGAAGTGACACCTTTCAGGTAGCATGTTCAAAAATTTCTATCCATTGTATTGTTGGTTTTGCATTGCTTTGAAATCTTTGAAAATATACACCATAGAACTTAGATCATTTGAGAAATTGTTATTCTAACCACTGAAAATCCTAACCAAAATTACATGAAAAATAGACGAGTATTTAATATTTATAATGCACAGAGGCTAATGGTAACAAATTTTAAATGTATAGATAGAAACTTTAAATGTAATGCTTCATCTATATTCCTACACTTACAAAATCAAACACACCCCTTATGAACATCAATTACAAAAGTAATAACTATCCCTCTAAATCAAATAACATAAATCGTTTGGCATTTACATTGCTACAAATTTCAAATTTTGAAAGGCCAAAGTCCAAACTAAAACCCTAAGTGACTCACAAGCACTTATTAAACCTACAAACTCACCTTCAAGCCACAATTTGATGACTTCATGTCATATTTATAGAGAAGGAGATGATGCTCCTGCATCAAACATTATTTCTATTACCAAGATGGAAAGACATTGTTTCCTCACACAAATGGAAAAGTTAAGCATATAATCCACTAAGCATTAATACAACATTTTTGTTATGCGTATCTGACTTCATAATTAAAGCACAAGTCGACTCCTTCCAATTTCTTCTCCATGGTCACTTCTAAATTGTTGTTCATTTATATTAATATTTGATCGTATTATTATGTATGAATATTGTTGCAATACATCGGAATTGATGGTTTGTGTCCATGTATTTCACAATGATGGTCATATTGATTCCATATGCTGGAAAGAAAAGGAAGGGAAACACCAACTTCATTCCATATGAACAATGACAATTGGCAGCTCATCCTTCTAATGGTGTTCCACGCCCCGACATCCTCCATTTGTGTTGTACCCTGTCTCCTCCATTCATGTTGCATCCCTATCGGTGTTACCATTGCTCGAGAAGATATGCTACAGAAAAATCAATATTTTTTTGGATAATACTGCATATAAGTTTTTTGTTCCCATGTTTTGAATCCTATACTGGATGCATGGACCCATAATCAGAGAGAAACAATGTTAAGATTTGAACTCTCGCTGAAAATATTTACCTCTTCAATATTGTTAAAATAGGAGAAAAAGATATGTATACATGATGATGAAACAATTGAAATGGCCTTTATTGTAAATCATGATTTTAGGCACCATTGTTGATTGGATGTTATGTGAGATCCATGACTCCAGGGACAGTGGCCATTCTTGGTAATGAATATGTTATGAAGAAAAATGGATATGTACATTGTAGATTCATATTTTGAAATATAAGAATCCAAACAATCTCGGGCTCTCCTAGTCTACCGATGAGAGGATCCTCAAAGATGCTTTCGGGCCCTTCGGCCAAATCTTTGATTCCAAGGTCTGTTCTTATGTTTTTGTTGTCTTCTAGATGCTCTTTTCTAAAGTATTTATGTAGAATTTTTATTTGTTTCCAATATTTTGTAGGTTGTGAACGACCAAGAGACTGGAAGGTCCTGAAGTTTGGGATTTGTAACTTTTACAGATGAGCAATTAATGAGAGATGCCATTGAAGGGATGAATGGAAGGGATTTGTATGGATTGCTGATGGAAACCCTTAAGATGGTGTTGATGAATTTAATAGAGTGGTTTAAAGCTGATTTAATGTAGTTAATGTTTAGATCTAGTTTTCCTCTATCAACAGTCTTGATATTCATTTTTCTCGAGGGTATATTTGCTTTCTTTTCTTATTTCTAAATACCCACTGAAAGGGATTTTATATTTGGTAGCTTAGATCCGGTAATTTTTGTTTTTTTGCTACAAACACTTTTTATAAACTCAGAACAATGGCCTTGGGAATCTGGTAGTGGAAAGATGTGATAAATTTCAGGACATCCATTTTGAATAATGATTGTGAATCGAGGTTTTTTTTTTAACTATGGCATTATCATAGACATAACAAAGCATTTGAAATTTAATTAACAAGATTTGTACTTATGAAGCTCCAGGAGCTTGTTTAGTTGACAGGGAAATCACCAATTATATAGCACAATTCTTCTCTTTCAGGTTGAGAACAAGATTAGTAGTGTATTTTACCTACATGCTTTGTATATGCATTGATATCATAGCCATCACATGCTCCCTATAATGAGTTACAAGTATTTTTACTAAGTCACAAGCAATTCGGGTTGTCATATCAAGATAAGTGCCCTAAATATCTCTTATAATATTTTCCACATGGTTCATCTCGAAGAACTCCTTGTCCTCCTCCCTGATCACAACATTGGATGCCAAAATACTCTCAAAATCTGTCACAAAATATCCAAGCCACTAAACAATGTATGATGCACACTCTTTTTACCATTGTCAGGAACTTGATGACAGTTACAGATTCCAATTCAACTCGAGTAGGAATGATGGAGAGATTCATTAGAAAACCCCAAACAATAGAAGAAAAATCCTTCGAGGATACCTGAAACTCCTCTTCACTCTTTGCCATGGATGGCCACTCTTAGATTGTTGACAACTCTTTCCCTCCTTTTCAACAAACACATTTTGAGCATATCCTACAATCATTGCAGTCCATGAGACCACATTTGTTTCAGGCATTTTGTAGAACACTTCACATTCACTTGGTAGATATTTACGGAAAGTGTGGAATCGTGCACTTGGTGTGTGACTTTCTCAACTAAATGCCGGAAATAAATGTGGTTTCATTGTCTACATAACTAAATCCAAAAATTCTTATTACATATAAATAACTTATTATTCAACATCACAATTCCTATAAATAACTTGTTATTCAACATCACAATTCCTATAAATAACTTATTATTTAGCATCACAATTCCTATAAATAACTTATTATTTAGGATCACAATTCCTATAAACCAAGTTGGTATAAAATATGACCTTTAATAAATTAATTAACTCCAAACTACACAACTAAAACCCAAAAAAATATTCTAAGTCTTTTTCGAGGGCCTTTTGTTGTCTCATATTGGAAAAGTTATTAGTTACAATAAAATTTGTTAATATGATTCCCATCATTTCAAAGACGCCCAGTGTGGAAGAAGCAGCCTACTTTCACTTTTGTGTGTGCCTCTGTCATCAAATTGAAGCATTTTCATGTCCCATGCCAGACAATTGTTCGCTTTATAATCACAGATATTTAAATATTATTATTACAATGACGCCGAAACAAATCTATCTACTGCATGAAAATTTTGAACAAATAAAAGAATATGTAAAGAGATGTGCAAGAGAGAGGATTTGATATATATGTAATGTATATATGCAGGCGCCACATCGAAATGCGAGAGTATTAGCCAAGCGAGGGGGCACATTGTCGTTATCCCTGCTAGAAATCTCAAAGCGGAGGATGTAAAATTATGTATTCAGAAGGAGACCCTCAGATCGAGATCGAAAGCGTAAAAATAGTCAAAAACAAGTCCTCAGAAGGGCAATCATTATGTATTCGTATGAAACCTCGTTAAAAATAGTCAAAAACACACAAAATGTTACGGCCAAACCCAAATTTAACTAGAAACGTCTCAAAGGCCTTTCCCATAGGAGGAATGCCTTCGGCGTAATAAATAAAAAAGATTAATAAAAAATATTGATGTACTTAAATTGAGATTATTTATCACCAATCACTTAAAAATTTATATTAAAAAAATGGATTCTAAGTCAAAATATATATGCGAGTAAATATATAATTGTTTATTAATATAAATGTTAGTTTGCCTAAAAAAATCTTTTATATAAGATATTGCAAGAAGAAAAGTGGATAAAACATATATGGAAGATATGCTCGACTATGTCTTTTGGGTATTGAAACTTCATGGTGATATGACAAGGTCTATCTTTTGATTGCCCATCTTCAAAAGAATAGTAGAATGTGAGCGTTTTTTTTACAGACCATAAGCAATTTTCTTGCGAGGTTTGAAAACCTAAAGATTATGTGTAGGTGTCTTTAAAATTGTTGTTGTGGAATATTTTTATGCATTCACCATGAAGAATTCAGAAAGATGCAGGTTTAGATTTCTGTAACCCAAAAAAATTAAAAAAAAAGCAACTCTAATATCTTTAAAATATAATTTTTTTGAAAACTTCAAAAGGATTTTTCATTATTTTTTGATTGAAACTTAATTTTCCCCCTTATGTTTGATTGAAATCCTAAGAGAGATTTGGGGAGTTTTGTCCAACCTCAACTTTAAATTGTTGTATCGCTTAGATTTATTGCTCTTATTTTATTTGGAAAATATAAATTAGTCATAGAAGTTCCTGTGGTAATAATGTAATTCCAATTTGTATAAGTGTTAACATATAACATTCATGTTAACATTCCATATGTTTCATATAAATGACCAATTCTATCCACAATGTAGCACATTCGATTCACTTTACTAGAAATGTAACTAAGACTTTTTTTTTTAATTAAAAAAATATTTATCCATTATTTATATTTGTATAATATTGTAACAAATAAATATAAAGTTTTCTTATGATAATAATAATTAAAAAAATCAATATATGAATTATTGAATTTAGTGTGCAAGATTGTGCTCATAATGCATGGGATGTTTGAAAAGTTATCATTGGATAATATATTACTTGTTTTATTTTTTTAGTATTACTATCCATGCCAATAAAGAAGCACTAACTTCATTATTAACATTTTTATTTGGGGTAAATTTTGATGTCAATAGGGAAAAGGATCTCCAAAGATAAGTAAAATTCTACAAATTTTTGAATGTGTTGTAATTTAGTCTATATAAGCGCTTCCATGTAATATTTATGTTTGATGGGTTGAGAGGATGGATCTATTAATCTCTTCTTTTCCTAAGTCTGTTAAGAAATGTAAAAGAAACTATTTGCATCTCATATGGTTCATATAAATGAGCAAGTTTGTCTACAATGTAGCATGTTCAATTCTCTTTGCCTAGTCGTTGGGCTTCATCGGTCACTCGAGAAATGTTCAACAACGAAAAAGGTTCAAATAAACAAACAAAGAAATGCAAGAAAATGAATTGATCAAGGGTTTTAAATTTGATTGTATGTTGTGTTATAGAGTGGTAGGATAGGGATCTATCCTTGTAGATTGATTTGAGATGTTATATACAATTTTTGTGATTTTTGCCATTGATAGATTAATTCATTTTATTCGGAATTTCTCTAGATTTTGTCTTATGAATTTGTCCATGTCACTCCTTACTCAAAATGCACAAATTTTGTTGTATATGTAAGCATGCCCACGATCGAAAACCCGCAAGGGTAGATTATGAGGAGTTCCCATAGATTTAGAACCCGAAAGGCTAGTCTATTGGAAAGTCCACTTAATTGAAAACTCGAGAAATGACGTCAAGTAGTGCGCAAACAATGAAAATTGGCTAAAGACATCCTATGTGTCATTTGCGAACAAAGTAAATTACAACGCAACACAACCACCACTCAACTTTGGATAGGCGTAAACATTGAGACAAGTCCCCAACAGTTTGAATCAATTTTTGTCTTGGGACAAGTTAACTATCAAGTTCGGAAAAGCTTTGTTTTTGATGCAACCTTTCATAGCATTTGTGTCATTCTTGCATATCATAACATTATCGAGTGGTACAATTATACTAGTTAGCATTATCATTTGTTTGTCGACCAAATTGGCTAGATAATTGCTATACCCACAAAAGATTTGGTGAACCGACTCCTTTGTTTGCCTTTGTTAACACTATAGGTGAAGGAGTTGGGAGATTTTGGTGAGGGATCCTCATGCAAAAAGATTCGCTCAGCCACAGTTGATCTCACAACATTCGTTGCTCAATAAGAGATGTGGGCAAACCAACTAGGTTTTACATCATCATTTCTTCATCGTTTTCTTCATTCATTCGTGTTTATTATGGATGGAGACCTTATAAATTCAAGATTGAGGAAAACTGTCATTGTTGAGGCTTTCTTTGTTCATTCATAGGTTGTTTTTCTTTGTTTTGTTAGATATTACATTGTAGGAATACTTTTAGGGTATGAAAAAATATGTGGAGATGTTACATTTGAACGTGAGGATCACTAAAAGGTTCTAGTCTTTGTCCTCAAATTGTTCAATTGTATTGTTATTCTCTACAATTGATGATACACCATTAATTCCTCTTTCATGATTATGCAAATTTTATGGTTTTCCATTGTTTAAAACGGATATAGAACCAATAACAATTTTACTTGTATATACTTTTCATTTCTATATAATATTATGGATTCAATCGTGTATCCAGTGGAACATTCTTTGTAGGAAGTGGTGGAGGAGACTACTAATGCCTCCACCTGGACGCTTCCTATTATGAGCTCGCATCTCTTCCCAAGACACCAACACAATTGATGGAATGTTTTGTGTTTTAGAAGGCAAGGGTGTCATATTCGCAAGCAACTTGTGGATGGTTTATGTTCTATGGACAAAACAAGACATATTATTTATTTCTCTCTAATATTTTATTGACATTGTTCTTTCCCGAGAATGAATTCATGCTAGCAAAATTGTTGTGACCATTATAATATGTGTTGAAATTTATTCTTAATATACAATGTTTTTACTTCAAGTATTTTCATTTTCATTGTGTTTATAGTTTTTTTTTTTTTTTTTTTATCTGTCAATTCAATATTTGTTGTTAAACCATATAATACCATTAAAACAAGGCATTTTAGGTCGGAAAATATTAAGACATATTTAATACTCTAAAATCATCTATATTAATTATTAATATATGAGGTTTTAATAAAGGCAATTACGATTTTATTGAACCATCGAGTGCAATAAGCCTTGTGCAATGCCATGTAAAGTTGAAATATTCCAAATAGTGATGAATTAGAGAAGATGGATAGATTGGTTAAAGAAATTATAGAAAATGAAAGAAAATAACAAGTGATGAAAGAGGAGATCCAATGGATGAAGAGTTTAGATATCATACAAAAAAGAAAAAATTAAATTACAATGTATTAATTGTATGACGAAGTTATTTTACAATGATAATAAAGGAGAGTAATAGTGAAGATAACAATGAGACAAGAAGTGACGCTTAACCCCACCTCTCAATTATAAGAGAACATTAGAGGAAATGAACTCCTTGGACCAAACATCATCCCTTATGCCATTTTAAAAAAATAGAGAAGAAAAAAATTGAATAAGTTCTTTATAGGAGGAGAATTGAAAGCTCGTTAGCAAAATTAACAAGAATAAAATATAAGAAGAGAAAGAAGTGGTAAGGGATTTTAATAAAGTATTAGGAAAAGTGCTATTTTGAAAAAGAAAGAAGTATAAGGGAGAACTAGATTTTATCAAGGACCATATAAGAAAATGAATAAGGAGAAGAAGTTATTGATAACACAATAGAAGGTACCAAATATTTTCAAACTAGTGCAGTAAAATCTACAATCACAATAATGGCCGAAAAACTAAAGTCGCCACTATTTAGCAAATATATTAAATATATAGATGAACTTTTTCATTACCTAGATGTCTTGAAAAATAAATTGTTAGTAAAATGAGGGACTTAATGTAGAAAGAAGGTGAGATAGTAAAATATTTTGATCAACAATTTAAGAGTGTAGTAAGGAAACATATGAGCCACTAATAGAAAAAAAAGAGGTAAGTGGTTTATTTAAGGGTTGTCACCATTATTTGAGAGATTCCATTTGATGGAAATTAGTTTTCATTTTTCACGGATGTACTATAAATGACCAAAAGGTTAGAGGCTTTGTCATGGAGAATGGTAGGTGAGACTGCTCGTCAAACATAATCAAATAAAGTACAAAATGAGTTAGCTTATTTAAGATCACATAAAGAAATTCAGATGAAGACATATGTCGATTGATTCACCATTGAAAGATGTGAAAACACAAACTATGATCTCATATATTTTGATGATGAACATTAATGAACATAGTTCTCATACATAGAAGGATAAAAAGGGTAGCCGCATTGAGAGGCCAACCAATTAGGATGTCACCCCCTCGATAAAGACCCATCTAAAAGAATGCCTCTTGTGTGGTATTTGTAGATTAAGGGACCGCCATTATCAACATATGTTCCTACTAATGAAAGTAGGCCCTCTTACAAATAAGTTCATTTCGAGCATAAGCGTATAAAAGATCTCCAAGTATGCGTTAACATCCCGCATGCCCCGCTTAGTCCCCGCGTCCTTTGTTTTTCCCTTTTCCCCTCTTTTCTTGGCCTTTTGCTCTTCAGTGACGAAACCGCCGCCCTGCATGGGCGGCGGTCTCGTGACCGCCGCCCTGATCAGGGCGGCGGTCCTGTAACCGCCACCCTGCTCAGAGCGGCGGTCCTTTACGCATTTTCCAGAAAGCGTTTTTACACGACTCACGTAAAAATCAACGATTCACCAGCTTTTTTGCCGACTTGGGCTTGCATTTATGTTTTTGGTCCCCTGGAATAGTGTTTGGCCATTGTTTATAGTTTTAGAGTTCAGTTTGGTTTTGATCTTTGGGTGAATGAAAAGCTATAAATAAATGGTTTGTGCACAAACAAATGGTCTGGCCCCTCATTCACTTTTCATGCTCTCATTTTCAATAGTTCAGTCTATTATTTTGCTTAGAAGCCATAGTTTCAATTCTTTGCATGTTTAGTTAGCATTGTTCAGTTGTTGGTAAGCCACATACCCATCTTGTGCAGGCAGTGTTGTTATTTCACCCAATCCATTGGAGTAAGAATAGCTTAGGAAGCCATTAAAGTTGCAGGTTTTGCTCCTCAAAATAGGATAGTTTCAGGTTCTGGACGCTTTATGTTGCATGACCCGCAATAAATCCCGCTAGGAATTGCATAAGCCAAGCTCTGTACTCTTGCGCTATCCCTCTCCTACTCGCATTATATTCAGTCTACATTCTGAGCTGCCTTTGTCCCAAAATCTACTTCTGTTGATGCTAGCATTACACGCTTTTCTGGATTCACGTGAACACGAAGGAACGAGGAGATCACACTGAGGGGACAAGATCATACACACCATTGGATTCGCCACTGTTCTGCAGAATCTAGGTTCTAGCTTTCAAAGTTCTAAAGTTAGAAATATATCAAATAGAGTAGATAATCACTTCTTTTCAAGTTAAGTTTACTTTCGATATTGCCAGGGAAGCTGTGGGGATTGATAGTTTCTGAGAAACTATGATTCATTCCTCACTTCTGAGGTAGGATCGAGAGTCTGGCAAATAGATTAAGCAAGTTATTTCATTATTTAGAAATAGATCTACAAATTGCACAGACAAATAACTACACTCGGTTATTTTGTTTGTTTTAAGTTTTATCTTAGTTGTCAAATTCTAGATACGTTTAAATAGCTGCTTTCTTAAATTCTTAAAAGTTTAAAATACAAAAATAGAAATTATATATATGTTCTAGGTTTATTCCACGTAGTTAAAATTTACTTTGTTATAGCTTAGATTTACATTATTGTTTTGTATGACAATCACGGGACCCAGGGAGCCCAGGGAATACGTATTTGAGCCAATTGTGCCTCAACCCAATCTCGTCACGGCAATAGTTGACATAGACCAAAACCTTAGAATACAAATCTTCCAAACAACAACAGATTTACGACAAATCAGCTCTCAGTTGAGGGGATTAAATATAGAAGATGACCAAGCACACACGTTTTGGTCAAATCAACCGAACTACAGATTACCCTAGGCAAACATACACATGACTGTAGAAGGGTTCGAAAGAGAACAAACCTTTGGTTGTGATCCTTTGGTCCCACAGCCAGATGCAGGAGACACTCTTCTAGATATAGATACCAGCCTAAGAATCCAGGTTGCAAGAACACCTGTGAGGTACTCTGAGAAGATCGCACAGTTATTGATCCTAAATATAGAAGCTGAGAAAGCATATGATTATTGGATACTAGGGATTAGGACTTGATTTCGTACATGACCATAGCAGACCGCAACAACCAAGAGTCTACGGTTGTGATCCACAAATCCCGCAACCTAACGAATCCATAAGTCAATCAGACATAGACACTGGCCTACGTATATTAGTATTCAGATCTACCCCACTTCCACCCACCATCGTCGAACAGTTATCCTTACTAGATATAGCGGCTAACAAAGCTAGAGAATTCTGGACTAGGCCAGAGAATCGTCCGTAGAGTCGATTGTATTCATCACCCACCATATGACCTTATCTGGAGACATACACGAAACTATCCCAGGTCATTTTCCACGTATTCCACAACCCATAGATCGAATCACGCCAGAGCTCGATATTGATTGGAGCCTTCGAGCAGTCATCCTTGCCGATCGATCTATCACACCAGTTCAGGTTAGAAGGGCCTTCTTTGCCTTAGATTCACAAATTCCACTAGTGCGTATTGAAGACATTAGATTGCCTAACTAGTTTGTCTGCATCCCATGCATATTCCATCCCCACCGGCTATCTCAGCACGACCTCGGGAGGTCGGGTACGTGGAAGAGTTACCTGTAGATTCCCACGCTCGCTTGTCGCTTTTCCGGTGTACAAAATTGGTGAACCCAACGTGAAACTAACAACTGTTTCACCTTCTCTTTGAGAAGTTTCATCTTATCTCATCCACCTTCGCTCCTTCCCATTATTCTGCGGGTATTCATATACCCCCCGAATATGTCGGGATTCGATGCATATGGCAGACCCCTCTTGGGTCTTGAGGCATACTACGCCCAATAGAATAGGCAATCATCACCATCACTCTCAGTATGGGGTGACAACTACTCAACTAATCAGTTGTCAACACAAACTCCAAGAATCAGATATAATTCATCTTTTCAAACTGAGGAGTTAGATCAACCCCCTCAAAAACAACAAACAGAGCCTTGTGCTCGAATAATATGACGTTCACTGAGAACTGGATCATCTCCTCGATGCTATTTAGACCACAAATTAGTAGACAATCGACTCCATACCGGTCTTAGATGATGAACAATCAATACGTTATCCTAGGAGTGAACAACGCTCTCAGGGTATATACCCACCTGTAGGAGGTTTACAAACGCAACCCGAGGTCTCTTTTCAAGAAAATACCTCTATACCATTACATATAGGAAATACTCTTGAGAAACTTGGCAAGATAACGATCAGTTCATAGCAGGATATCACATGCCTATACAAAACCATGGTATACAACAAACGCCACTAAGGCAAAGCACCGTGACTTCACCAAATGAAGTCATTTCAACGTTAGTAGAAAAAGTGAGAGGGTTAGAACTTGCTCAAGCAAGTCAAAATTCTCAATTCATGCAAACAGGAAGTTCCAATCCTCCACACCATCCTAGCCAAGTAGATCTCCTCACAGGAGTAGGCACGTTAGGCATGCCTCCTCAGTATTCACAACAAACGCCAACTAGGCCCATCATCTCTAACACCATTCCTCCCGGTCTAGTATCAAACAATCCATTCCTAGACAATACCCCATCATACTTAAACATGTACTCCAAATCACCACAAGGAGATATGTTCTCCTCTCCCAGCATGCTTGCTCAAACACAGGTGTTTCCTTATGCCCCTACTAACGCATACGCTGCACCATATCAACAACCCATCCCACCACCACTCCCTCAGCAACCACCATCAATGGTCGAAACCTATGCGATAGGGACTTATTCAGAATATTTGAAAGAGCCCTTAGACTTCGCCATACGAAGCATCATGCTTCCAAGACCCCTTCCCGATTTACCCAAGTACAAAGGTGAGGGAGATCCAAATGCGCATATCAAAGCTTACGCTACAGCCATACGAGAACTACTCCCTTGGGATGGGGTTGTTGTTAAAATATTCCCAAAACTTTGGAAGGCATCGCTCTTGATTGGTATTATAGAATACCTGAGGCTTCCATCCATTCATTTAAACAACTCGTATCAGAGTTCATTAAGGCATTTGACATGAACAAACTGTTAAGAACAGGAATCAGGGAGTTCTTACACATCAAACAAGAACACAACGAATCTGTCACCCATTTCATCCAAAGGTGGCGTACAGTCCTTTATTCCTCAGCAAGTGCACCAAACATGGATCAAATGGAACTATGTGATTTATTCCTTCATTCGCTTAGCAGAGAAGTGAAGGAAGAAGTCCAGAAGTTCCCATTACGAACTTACGATGAAGTACTAGAGAGTGCTCTTCGAATAGATCAAGCAACAATTGATAGTGGTCGTAAGACATATGGAGCAAATGGGAGGTTAATCACCCCAATCAGAACACTACAAATTATCCCACCACCGCAAACGTCAATCAAGGACCCAAAATCCTTAACAAAAATCGGGGTGTAACAACTGATGGAGTAACCGATCAGCCCAAGAAGGTAAATGTTGTCAATACTCCATCACAAACAAACAACCAACGAAACAACAACTTTACCCCAACAATCAATACAGTGGATTTTAACCATCCACAACAACAACAACAATGGTGAAATCCCATACAAGGGCCAAGCCAAAACTCATTTGGTTATCAAAACCAAAATCAAAGCCAGAAACAACAAATGCAAAACTTTAATCCTAATAGGCAACAGTTTGATCAGAGTTTTAGGCCACAATATACACCAAACCAACAAACCAGGAATTACAATCCCAATTCATATTGTGGTTTCCACAAAATTTGAGGTCATGATACTAGAACGTGCCGTGACTACAATAAATTCATGCAACGTTTTCCAGAAGAACAAAGACAGTTCTTCACAGATTTGTTTTTGGCAGATCCCGTGTCACCACCACCAAACACGCACGCAGGGGCAATTTCCCCTCAGAATGCTCCCCTCAAGATCTTTAACGATCCACTCCCAAATCATGATAATAACAGACTAAATCCAACTGGGACGAACAAGGGTGCAATGACGGGAAACAATGATCATGAAGCCTCGACTTCACTAAATCCATCAGTTGCGCCACAATTAGGAAATCAGCCGAGACCCAAGATAGTCAGTTTAGTAGAACTAGACGCTGAACTACCTATCAAAGCTATAACAAGAACATGAGAATATTTCTCTCAACCAAGCCCAAGTCACCTGCCAGAAATAGATAAGAGTCAACAAATAGTAGAAAAACCCGTGGGTGCCTATGATTTAATTAACGACCTAACAAAAACCTTCTCACACATTTCATTTTTAGACTTACTAAAAACTCTCCGCCCATGTGGCTGCTCTTTAGAAGCATTAGGTTTAGGTCATTTAATTAACATCACTCCACCTCCTGAAACACAGGTAAATCATGTAGATTTTGATATCCATCCTCAGGACAGCCGGACAAGGATGTCGAATTCATATTCGAAATAAGTAAAATGCCTACAGATGCTGAGATTGCACGCCGAGGTGATCCAACCTTACACTTACAAGTATGGGTTTATAATAACTACGTAAAACGAGCAATGGTTGATGATGGGGCCGCAGTTAACATAGTCCCCTTCTCTTTCCTTCAAAAGTTAGGATATGGGGAAACAAACTGTTCCACCACTCGAAATACATTGAGAGGCTATGATAGCCTTAAAGCCACTTCGATTGGAACTATAATACTACCGGTCACCTTAGGACCCAAAACAATCCTGACTGAGTTTTATATTATAGATCGGGAAACTAATTATAATATGATCCTCGGCCGACCATGGATACACCGAATGAAGGCAATCCCTTCTACGTTATTCCAAGAAGTAAGATTCTTGCATCTAGGAAAGGTGTTTGTAGCCAAAGGTGATCCAAAACCTTTCGATATACACCTAGCTGACTTAAAGAAAAGGCCAGGTGTGCACTGAATTTGAACTTCCAACAAACCAACTTAATAAACCCACTGACGCAAAACTAGAGGAGAAGTTGGTACCTACAACGGATCTTGAGACTATGAATCTAGTCAAGACAATCCCAACCTCAAAAGGCGAGGCTAACATTGTAGAAATGGTATCATTAGGAACTACTGCAAAAATCGTTGAATTACTAGAACAAGATCTACCAATGTTTCTACCATTTGATTCTGTGGGCATAGGAAATTCCCTAGGTGTTGGTTCTCTTCCAGCTGAGGATCTCTGTATGGTGGAAGTAGAATGCGCAAACACAACAAATATCCCAACATCCATATTCCCAGCTAAATATTGGACTCTCCATTTTGATGGAGCTAAATGCCATTATGGAGCGGGGCTGGTGTAATCTTTACTTCCCCTGAAGGAAAGGTCCTACCATTGCCTTCAAACTCAATTTCGAATGTACAAACAACGGCACTGAATACGAAGCCCTCCTCCTTGGCCTCATTTTAGCCAAGAGGATTGGTATTAATAACATCAGAGTATTAGGAGACTCACAATTGGTAGCAAACCAAGTCTCTGAGATATATGAAACCAAAGCCGAGCATTTGCAGCTTTACAAAAAAGTTGTATTAGATTTAAGCAAGGAATTTGACTTCATATCAATTGAAACAATCCCGTGAGAAGAAAATCTTCTCGCTGATTCAATAGCAACTTCCGCATCACGTTTTACTCCAAGCAATAAGTTAGAGGATACCCATTTCATAGTATCCCTTCGTGATGAACCATTGATAAAGACAACGACAAATTCTCTTTTAAACAAAAATGAATCTACTATCCTAGACCATGTTGATAGTGATATGGCCACTTTGGATTACTTAAACGCCTATGCGGCACTACATCTCTCCTATCATACGATAGATTTGTCCTTAATCCCACATTCATCTTCTTACTATGGAAATCCCATAATGGAACCTAGCATATACATGGTAGAAAGTGGGGACGATTTGGATTTACCTCCAGCCCCACCTGAGTTTGAAGAAGGTAATGCCTCTTTAATCGAAGAAACAATTGATGTTAACATCGGAACGGAGGATGAACCAAAAATATTGAAATTAGGGTCCTCGTTAACCCTGGAAGAAGTAGAAATACACACTCAGATCCTCAAGGAACATCAGAAAGCTTTTGCATTTAATTATAAGGAAATGACAGGCGTTGCACCACACATTGCAGTGCACAACCTCGTCACTAAATCCGATGCAAAACCAGTTAAACAAAAATCAAGACCCATGAAACCCAAGGTGGCTCTCATGGTGAAAGACGAAATAATAAAACTCCTACAAGTAGGGTTCATCAAACCAGTCGATTACTCTCAATGGGTATCTAATATTGTTCCCTGTTCTCAAAAAGAATGGGAAGATACGCATCTGCATAGATTTCCGAGACATTAACAAAGCATGTCCTAAGGACGACTTCCCATTACCATCCATAGATGTCATTGTTGATGCAACAGCTGGATTTGAACTCTTGTCTCTCATGGATGGATTCTCGAGATACAATCAAATCAGAATATCTGAACAAGACCAAGCCAAAACCACGTTTATAACTCCTTGGGGAACCTATTGTTATGTTGTTATGCCATTTGGCCTCAAGAACGCTGGTGCTACGTACCAATGAGCTATGACATATATATTCCATGATTTAATTCATAAAATCATGGAATCCTACGTAGATGACTTGTTGGCTAAGGCCAAGAAGTGTTGTGACCATCCAGAAGTACTCCGCGTCATTCTTTCACGCCTAATAGAATATGGAGTCACACTAAATCCAGAGAAATGCGTCTTTGGTGTAACAGGAGGAAAGCTCCTAGGTTACATCATATCATCACGAGGGATAGATGTTGATCCAACCAAAATTCGGGTTGTCCTCGAAATGGTCCCACCTTCGAATGAATCTGGAATCAGGTCATTTCTCAGAAAATTGGGTGCAATCCGGAGATTTATCCTGACTTAAGCTTCGCCATTCATCCAATCAACAATTTACTCAAGAAGGATTATAGCATTGATTGGACCGAAGACTGCAATGAAGCCTTTGATGCAGTTAAGTGTTTCCTGTTATCACCACCTACGCTAATGCCACCCAAGCTAGACCGCCCGTTAATTTTGTATTCACGAGCTACCGATGTCTCGCTGGCCTGTATGTTGGCCCAAGAAGACAATGACAAAAAGGAACGCGTGATTTATTTCATTAGTCGAACATTACTTGACTATGAAACACGTTATACACAGGCAGAACGAGAATGCCTTGCATAGTCTTTGCTACTAAACGCTTAAGACACTATATGTTGAATCAAGAAACGAGGGTCATGGTAAAAACGGACCATTTACGAACTTTCCTCACACAAGGATCCTTGTCTAAAAAGGCTGGGCATTTTATAACCTTAATGGGGGAATTCGAATTAACATTTGTAAATCAGAAGTCGGTTAAAGGACAAATCATCGCAGATTGGTTAGCTGATAACCCATTAGATGGAGGTGATTTAGTAGATTTAGACTTTCCAGATGAGTGCGTATACTACATCGAAACCCGACCCTCTATCTCTGAGTGTCCTTGGTACACTGATATCATTAATTATATCATGGACCATACGTACCTAGAAGGAGCTACACCGCAACAAAGAAGACGGTTACATATTATTGCAGCCAAATACGTCATCATAGAGCAAGTACTCTACCGAAAAGCATTCGATGGAATGCTCCTAAGATGTGTCGACATAGAAGAATCCAAGAAGATTCTCCATGAATCCCACAGTGGAATATGTGGAGGCCACTTCGGTGGCCATGCCACCGCTCGAAAAATACATCGAATGGGCTATTTCTGGCCCACTCTAGAACATGACGCAATAGAGTTTGTACGCAGGTGTCATAAGTGCCAAGAATTCTCCCATGAGATCCACATGCCGGCACAAGCTCTGCAACCAATCGCTACTCCATGGCCCTTTTCTACATGGGGCCTAGATTTGATAGGGAAATTCTCTCCTCATCCACGCATGGCCATAATTTTATAATCATGGCCACCGAATATTTTACCAAATGGGTAGAGGCTATGCTCTTACTACCGTACTGGTTCCAGTAATCGCCAAGTTCATTTTAAACCAAATCATTTGCAGATACAGTATCCCACAAATCATTATCTCCGATAATGGAACTTCTTTTAAGAATGAAGAGGTTCGTGAACTATGCAATAAATTTAAGATAAGCCATCATACGGCTTCCTTGTATTACCCTCAAGCCAACGGACAGGCTGAAGCGACGACAAACAAGACACTAAAAGCCATTCTCCTTAAAACTGTGAAAGAAAACAAATGAGATTGGCATTTGAAGTTATATCCGGCCTTGTGGGCCCACCGAACCTCAATAAGAACACCAACGGGAGCAACTCCTTTCTCACTAGTGTTCGGGGCAGAGGCAGTTCTCCCACTCGAGGTTGAAATACCCAGTCTCCGCATTTCATTACAAGGGATTCTGGATGAAGACGCTTACAGAGAAGCACGTCTTTCCCAACTAGAAAGCCTAGATGAAACTAGGTTAGATGCTGAACAACGACATAGAGTTTATGCTGACCGGATGTGCCGGCAGTACAACAAGAAGGTCTATGAACGCGACATATACGAAGGTGATCTAGTTCTAAGGCTAGACAACCGGATCGACAAGAAGACCGGTGAAGGAAGGAAATTCCGCCCAAATGGTTGGGCCCATACCGAGTCATGAAGGACTACGGAAATGGTGCATACCTCTTATGTACGCTAGAAGGTGAGGAATTTGGTGAAACAGTCAATTCCCTGCACCTCAAGCGGTTCTACGCATAAGCAGCTAGCACTACTTATATATATTTACATTGCATCTTCATATAGATTAAGATCATTTTGTCCACTTGTTTCTTACATAAATGGTGATCAAGGAATCTATTCTCAAAGCAATTCATTACAAACTCATGATGTTGTTGGCATAAACTCTTTAATCATACCTCTCCATTTTCATGATGTCATCAAATTATCTCGTAATCATTTTATCAAATAAAGCTAGATATGACAAAGTCTTAACGGTAACCATACCAAGATCTGCAAGTTTATTCTCGCTTTGATTTCTTCTTAGGGAAGGTGTCTTGCCTATGGTCCTGTTTCTAGAAGCTTCATGGTGTCACATCTATCCCATATGTATATCTCTTTGGAAATAAGCACATACTGATGTTTTGCTCAAGAAAACAAGTCAAACGTTGATCAAACAGAAAATTTTAATTTTACACATTTCCTTGCCCCACCAACCTTCGGTGATGAGCTTGCGTCTCTTACTAGTGACGTAGGGTTGGGAAAGGATGGAAATGCCCTTACTCGCCTATGCTTTGCCCACGGTGTTAAACCCACGCTTCTTACTAGTAGCATGGGGCAAAGTGTAGGGAGTCCTCTTGACAAATAAATGCAAATGGTCATACACAAACAATTCAAACTTTGAAACTTTGAGTCAAAAATAAATGAATCAGATGTTCAAAATTCCAAGAGAGTTAAAATCCTAAAAACCCAGATTTTGTCTACTATGTGGCCATCTACGGATCTAAGTCTAGATAAACCGCAAAGTAAGTTGCATTCTAAACTATGAAGTCACTCGGGCAGAGTAAGCTTGTAGCTTCCAATTTGGTTCCACCAAAGCTTTTTCTGTCTTTCATCACTATCATTTCAGCTACACCTCATAACTTGTGCCCTTTCTAGCTCTCGGTGATGAGCCCTCGCATCTTACTAGTTGCGTGGAGTTAGGAGTGGGGCAAGTTTATCTGTTCATCGTACTGGTTTGTATTCATCACTTTGCAAAACAAACATGAGGTATCCAAAATTGCTTACAGAAGCTAAGATTCAAAATCACATTATATCTACATCACCATATATCAGCATCATGAATGAAACACAAAAGGAAACAAACATTTACATCATTTGTTCTCCATTGCATACATTCTAAAAAGCATATAAACATACATCGTAGTATACATAGGGAAACTGGAAATAGAAAGGAAACCATGAGTGCCAAGATTTTGATCCAAAATAAATACGTATATATAAATGATCAATGTTTATATACAATGCCATCATGCACTAAGCATGGTCAAAACGCTCAAAGAGCCCGTGATATACAAAAGAATATATAAAACAAAATCTACGAGAGCCAAGTGGCCTCTCAATCCCTACGCGACCCCTCCGAAGGTGCACGCCCACGCCTAGGACTCGGCTACGCCGGCGCTCTGAATGTACGGAGGGCTCAGGATCCCGAGGAGCAGCCGCAGTCTCACCACGAGAACGGCTCCTCATAAGATGCTCAGCCGTCCTGTACCCCGCTAGCTCGGTGCGAAGGGTCGATACCATCCTGGCCACATGCCGATCGGGAGCAAAGACGCGTCGGATGCCTACCGCCGCCAAGGCTCCCAAAGTGTCTATGGACAGCTCTGCATGGGTCCTATCCATGGGGATCATCAGGGAATCAGTACATACCTTGCGGATCAAATCCCGCCACTCATCAATAGTCTCTGCAAACAAAGGAGAAAACGAATTAGAAACTAAACAAGAAACTAAAAGATACAAAATAGCAACTAAGGAGAGCCTACAAATAAACATTAAAAGGGAGAAAGGGTAACTTACTCGGATCACTAGGCCCCAGATGGGTCGCTGGGGCCGGCACCTGCCGCGGATGCCGCTGCCGACTGAGGGGCTGCTCCTGTGGCAGGAGCAACGTGTCGCCCGCAACGGACTCATCCTCTCCACCATGGCCCTGGGAGAGTGGCTCCTCTGAAACTAGAGTATCCTCTCTTGTGCTCTCGCTCGCCCTCTCGTCGAGATGATATCCTGAGTGTCATGCCACTCAGGATCGTTGCTATCCTCGGTCTCCTCCTCTGTCTCCCCCCCGTAAACTCCTCAGACTCGGAGTCTACCTCTATAGGGTCATCGCTGCTGTGGGCAGGACCCGCAGCAATCCGAAGTAAAGGTGCCTGAGGCGCACCGGCTCTCCCTCTAGCACGAACTATCCTCCTGGCTGCAATGGGAATGCCAGGAGTAATCACTGTCCAACCTCGGCCTCTAGGCCCCCCTCTGGCCTCACGAACTGATCTGTAGACTGGCGCCACTGGGGGAAGCATACCCATATATGGTAGGCCAAACTGCTGAGGAACCCGCCAAAGGGGTGCACCTCCACTCGCCCCACTCTATCAATGAGCTGCCCTGTGGTGGAGCAGGAGATCAAGGTAAGAGTCTCCTCGCCCCATATGCCCACCATAGTCTGATATGGTGTCGCCTCCATGTCGGCAGTAGTCAGGGAGGCAACTGGCTGATGAGGTGCTCTAAGCACCGACATGTCTGTCCATCTGGCTGCCCTCACCCCCAGATCTGCCACCTCCACACCCCTGCCATAAGGGATGAAATGCTCATAAACCCAACTCATGACTAGAGTCGGGTGGCTCAATGATCGCCTCGTAAACGGACCACCCGTATAGATCATGGTAGGTGGTCCCAAGAATGTCTGCTCTCCCAAGCGTATATCCGACCGTGCCCCTCTATCTGTGTAATAATGGGGGCCCAACAGTATAATAATGTGTCCCCTCCCTTGTCCCCGATCAATCTCGAGGCAAGGATCCCCATGATGGCCTGTCGAAATACGGGGATGGGCAAAGAAGGAATAGATCGAACTCTCACCCCCTTCTTCGACCCCGTGGAGATGGCTACATCTCCCATATATGTCGCCCACTGTGCAATCTGTGCCCGTGAGCCTGCTGTCTCTAAAGTGAGTCGCCTCCCGATGATCGGGACCCAGAATGCGGTAGACATCCTCCAATGTAATGGTCCACTCGCCACGGACCCCTGGCAATCGGAAGGTGTTCCGATCTACATCCCAGTATGAGAATAAGTCACAAAGGATGTGACTAGATGGTGCAACATGAGGCACGCGCGATATGCGCAATATGCCAGCCCTCTAAAGTGTGTCCTCCTCATCCTGTGAGAGGGCATCTAGTACCCCTGGGAGCCAATCACACTCCCTCTCTCTACTCCATCGGATGTACTCCTCTCTCGCCTGCATACACCCAAAAACACAAAACAAAGTAAGTTAGCATCCAGGCAATACCGAGAAAATCATGAAAACACGTAGAAATGCTAAAAAAGCAAAAACATTTTCAAAAAAAGGATTCTTTTGCATTCTGTGCAAAACCGCCGCCCTGAGCAGAGGGGCGGTTTTGTAACCGCCACCTTAAGGGTGGCGGTCATGTAACCGCCACCCTGAACAGGTGGCAATCATAACCACCGCCCGGGCAGGGGCGGTCGTGGTCTGAAAATCCACGTGGGTTTTTAAACTAAAAAGGCCTAAAAAGTGCAAAAAACGGCCATTTAACCTAAAAACAGAGCCTACCCAGGAGCCCCCCCTAGGTGGACCTTTTAACACTAGCATTTTCAAAAATGACCCCCATTGCAGAGTATTTAGCATTTCAAAATTAAGGGGGGAAAAACAATAAATTGAAGAAAACTAACCTGTGATCGCTGAGGTCGATGTTCCGCACGTGGAGGCATGATCACTATCTCGCTGCGGACGTTTTGACTCTACTCACGCAAGAAACCGTCACCGTGGGTCCCAGAGCTCAAAATCAACCAAATCGACTCGCGCAAATGAATAGGAAAATGGGCCCACTTTCATACATATAGCACTCTGTTTCGTTTTAAAAATGACTTTTCACAGGTTTGGAGCGCTGATGGAGGTAAGTTCCTATCCCCGCACAAATGGTACGTTCTCATTCCCTGTTATTCTTAGCGTTTATTTTTCAAACTATTGTATCTATCTGCACTTGAGTTCTCTTTTCATTTTACAGGTAGTGGGAATATTGGATGGCGTCATTTCAACACACTGACGTATCGTATAACTTCTAACTTCCCATTTTGGGATCGCCATACTGGACCCACCGTTTTACGCCTCTCCATGGCTAAAACGCTTCTCCGAGGGGGCAATATGTACGTACCCAAAATTGTAAGGTATTGTACTGCCGAACAACGTGACAAGTGCCCCAATGATGATACAGGTCTCCTCGCAAGGTGTTCGGGATCCGGAAAAGATCTCCAAGTGTGCGTTAACATCCCGCATGCCCCGCTTAGCCCCCGCGTCCTTTGTTTTTCCCTTTTCCCCTCTTTTCTTGGCCTTTTGCTCTTCAGTGATGAAACCGCCGCCCTGCATGGGCGGTGGTCTCGTGACCGCCGCCCTGATCAGGGCGGCGGTCCTGTAACCGCCACCCCTCCTCAGAGCGGCGGTCCTTTACGCGTTTTCCAGAAAGCGTTTTTAACGCGACTCACGTAAAAATCAATGATTCACCAGCTTTTTTTGCCGACTTAGGCTTGCATTTATGTTTTTGGTCCCCTGGAATAGTGTTTGGCCATTGTTTATAGTTTTAGAGTTCAGTTTGGTTTTGATCTTTGGGTGAATGAAAAGCTATAAATAAATGGCTTGTGCTCAAACAAATGGTCTGCCCCTCATTCACTTTTCATGCTCTCATTTTCAATAGTTCAGTCTATTATTTTGCTTAGAAGCCATAGTTTCAATTCTTTGCATGTTTAGTTAGCATTGTTCAGCTGTTGGTAAGCCACATACCCATCTTGTGCAGCAAAGTACTGTTATTTCACCCAATCCATTGGAGTAGAATAGCTTAGGAAGCCATTAAAGTTGCAGGTTTTGCTCCTCAAAACAGGATAGTTTCAGGTTCTGGACGCTTTATGTTGCATGACCCGCGATAAATCCCGCTAGGAATTGCATAAGCCAAGCTCTGTACTCTTGCGCTATCCCTCTCCTACTCGCATTATATTCGGGCCCGCATTCGAGCTGCCTTTGTCCCAAAATCTACTTCTTTTGATGCTAGCATTACACGCTTTTCTCGGATTCACGTGAATACGAAGGAACGAGGAGATCACACCGAGGGGACAAGATCATACGCACCATTGGATTCGCCACTGCTCGTTTAATCTAGTGTTCTAGCTTTCAAAGTTCTAAAGTTAGAAATATATCAAATAGAGTAGATAATCACTTCTTTTCAAGTTAAGTTTACTTTCGATATTGCTGTGAAGTCATGGGGATTGATAGTTTTGAGAAACTATGATTCATTCCTCACTTCGAGGTAGGATCGAGAGTCCTGGCAAATAGATTAAGCAAGTTATTTCATTATTTAGAAATAGATCTACAAATTGCATAGACAAATAACTACACTCGGTTATTTTGTTTGTTTTAAGTTTTATCTTAGTTGTCAAATTCTAGATACGTTTAAATAGCTGCTTTCTTAAAGTTTCTTAAAATAAAAAATAGAAATTATATATATGTTCTAGGTTTATTCCACGTAGTTAAAATTTACTTTGTTGCAGTTAGATTTACATTATTGTTTTGTATGACAATCACGGGACCTAGGGAGCCCAGGGAATACGTATTTGAGCCAATTGTGCCTCAACCCAATCTCGTCACGGCAATAGTTGACATAGACCAGAACCTTAGAATACAAATCTTCCAAACAACAACAGATTTACGACAAATCAACTCTCAGTTGAGGGGATTAAATATAGAAGACGACCAAGCACACACGTTTTGGTCAAATCAACCAAACTACAGATTACCCTAGGCAAACATACACATGACTGTAGAAGGGTTCGAAAGAGAACAAACCTTTGGTTGTGATCCTTTGGTCCCACAGCCAGATGTAGGAGACACTCTTCTAGATATAGATACCAGCCTAAGAATCCAGTCGTAAGAACACCGTGAGGTATTCGAGAAGATCACAGCTTATTGATCCTAAATATAGAAGCTGAGAAAGCATATGATTATTGGATACTAGGGATTAGGACTTGATTTCGTACATGACCATAGCAGGACCGCAACAACCAAGAGTCTACGGTTGTGATCCACAAATCCCGCAACCTAACGAATCCATAAGTCAATTAGAAATAGACATTGGCCTACGTATATTAGTATTCAGATCTACCCCACTTCCACCCACCATCGTCGAACAATTATCCTTACTAGATATAATGCTAACAAAGCTAGAGAATTCTGGACTAGGCCAGAGAATCGTCCGTAGAGTAGATTGTATTCATCACCCACCATATGACCTTATCTGGAGACATACACGAAACTATCCGAGGTCATTTTCCATGTATTCCACAACCCATAGATCGAATCACGCCGAGCTTGATATTGATTGGAGCCTTCGAGCACTCATCCTCGCCGATCGATCTATCACACCGATTCTCAAAGTTAGAAGGGCCTTCTTTGCTTTAGATTCACAAATTCCACTAGTGCGTATTGAAGACATTAGATTTCCTAACTAGTCCTGCTCGCATCCCATGCATATTCCATCCCCACCAGCTATCTCGGCACGACCTCGAGAGGTCGGGTACGCGGAAGAGTTACCTGTAGATTCCCACGCTTGCTTGTCACTTTTCCGGGTATTTAGTCGAACCCAACATGTGTGTCTTTTTCAATGAATGAATAATGCACGACCCTTTTAGTTTTCCAAAAGTATCATGGTCGAATAAAAATGGTGGGATAAATATTGAAACATTAGGAAACTTAAGGTTTGGTGCATGGATGCATCGCTTGAAAGACATGAAAAGAGTAACTAACTAGAGAAAGTGGAAATATCAAGAGGGAAAGGAATAATGTATAATACATTAAAATAATAAGAAGAGGTTAAAGACAATATGGAGAAGAAGAAACCAATGAAACAAACCTTATAAGAAGATGTGGATGCTAAATTCGAGTCATGGTTACAACTAGAAGTTTTGTAGAAATAGAGAAAGATAACAAGTGGGATAATATCACAAGTGATGAAGCCTTGAAAAATACATATTCCAACCCAAAAATGTAGGAACATGTAGTAGTTAAAAACTCATATATTTCGATGAAGAAGTGGTAATAGAACTAAAACTACTAGTTAAATTGATAATTGAGCAAGGAATGAAAGAAAAATAAAATAGTTTTATAAGTACTCTAACAAACAACGAAGGACATGTGGAGTATAAAGGATAAACACTAGGGAAAATAAGAAAATGAATGCATTACAAACACACAAGAATTGGAAGAAGTCTTCCTATAATCTGGACACAAAAATAAATGGACATGAATTCACAAAAGAACTATTAGAGCTTATGGCGAATGTAAATGTTATGTCCCACATAACACAAGAAGCATTAGGGAAACCCTAACCATAACCGGTTTGGTATAATAAAGCTTTGGTTTATGACACTCTCCATTGGGAATTTTTAAAATGATTGATATAAACTTCATGTTTGATATAAACTTCATGTGGAGCACAAGAATGGTTGATTTCGAGGTTATGGATTTTTGTAAAAACCTACATACTCAATATTGTTGGTGTTAAAATGATTCGTTGATTGTAATGGAATATTTAAATCAAAAGCTGATGAGATTTCGTTGAAAGGAATGACATCTTAGCCCAAGTTACTTTAAAAAAGATTGAGTGCAACTTGAATTGAGTATATTTGACATGACGCCAATGAGGACCTAGGATAGAATGATATGAGGCATTTATGGCATAAAGAATAACTTTTAATTGAGATTTTGTACCAAATGATGAAGGAGAAAAATGTGTTGGAAGTGATGAAATTGAATTTGATACCAATGAAAATGTTGAGGTGTGGTTATTTGAAATTTCTAAAACATGGTTATGAAAATGATTACATATGCAAAGAGTACCAAAGGAATACTAGTATGATGCCACATATGGTACAAATGAGATTCGAGAGGAAAGGTACTTTTCGGAGAAAGAAATATTATGAAACTTTAAGAAAGTATTAGGACTCCATGGAAGAAGAAGGGAAAAAGGAGTGAATTCATAGAAAATAGCGGAAGGGTTGACACCACATAATGAAGGGGTAAATCCATGGGTAACATGAGAACATATGATGTCATGGAACACAAAAAGTGACCATGGAAGAAATAATAATATTGAATTCTTCATATAACAATTATATGGACGAAGTAATGAAACCAAAAGGTAAGCTTGGTGGTTATTATGGTTATGACAAGGCGCATCCCACAAAACACTCCAAAAAAATTTCTTGTATGAATGATGTTGAAAACTACATTATTCAGATGGAATTTGGGTATCTCCAAATGAACGAGCAAGAGTGGAAGCTCTCAAAAACACATTGATCATTAACACCAAAATATTATCTGCTACCCATGGCAAAGGAATATTAAGACACGTAATGTATTAATTATCCTATTTGAGACATACAAAAGGAATATAGTTTTCAAGAAATCCTAGAGTACATCGACACTACATACGTACAAGCATAACATTAAATGTAGATTGGTGTGGATGTTATTCCCCAAACATATAAGAAACATCACTCTAGTTATGGGTTTAATACTTATACTTAACGTTAGGCCCCTACCATTTGCATAGTATGTTCACCAAGAAATAAAGCACGGGAACATATTATAAGAGAGTTCTATACAAAATTTTACTTTTAGGACCATGATAGGAAAAGTATTTATGGTATGAGGAAAATAAAAGTTTTTCTTTTAATGGTGGGTACTAACATT
Source organism: Taxus wallichiana var. yunnanensis (assembly GCA_018340775.1). NCBI lineage: Eukaryota > Viridiplantae > Streptophyta > Pinopsida > Cupressales > Taxaceae > Taxus > Taxus wallichiana. The sequence continues at coordinate 667,234,393 of CM031236.1, forward strand.
ATTACAAAGTTTTTCCAAGTATGGAATGAAATTAAGACCCATCTCTTGTGTTTGATTCGGAGGTCATAGGACAAAGACATAGAAAGAAGGAATGTGATTATTGTTGTAACACTAAGAAAACTCACATGACCCACAAGTTCAAGAAGAGGTGTACTTGGAAAATATCTATTCAAATCCCTAATGTGTTCCACTTGGTTACTACCATGGATTGTAAGTAATATGGATGATATTTAGTTGAAGTGAATATGGATAAAACTAAACATTTCTACCAACTTATGAAGATAAAGGAAGAAAATATTGGAACAAAAGGTAACTCGATATTTGTAAAGATTCAAAACTAGTAAGAGGAAGCAAAGGTCCTTAAAGATTGTAGAATTGTTAAAAGAACTTGTTGGTACCCAATCTTACAACTCCTTAGGGCCAGACAACATCATAAAATGAACTTGGGTGCTTTAAGAATGACAAATTTGAAAATTTATGTCGTTTGTTATCGTGGAAAATATTTGAAAAACTTATTGAGACCAGATTTCAGAGGGATTGAGTGGCACATAGAAAGGGGATGGCCTACCCTACTACTTTTGGTTTTGCCTTTGACTAGTGTGAGAGAACCCACTATTTAACCTAAAAATGTAGAGGGGTGAATGGAATCTCGGTTTCTCAATTTCCTAAAACTATGTAGGTTAGTCCTGGATGATCATGGCCAATGAATGCAACATTTAACTCTCACAAGTTGTCACACTAAATGGTGCATATGTCAATCCAACTGGACTCAAGTTACTCTAGACAACGAGAAATTCTATATGCTTTCACATATTTTTGGTAGGGAAATAAAAATAACAAAGTCCCTTGACAAATGTTTATAAGTAGAGAAAATAGAAATGGTTTGTAGGATTCAAGTGATAATAGGTCTGTATTTTGTGGGGGTGGGAGATTATACCATGATGGAACTGACTATAATAGGGTTCTCAAAACTTCAACAATGTCAAAATGTCATCCTAGATGCAATGATCATTCAATCAATTAGAAACAATCCCTTGAGAAAAATATTTGCATTCATGGATACCCAAGAATGCATAATTCCATACAACCTTTAAGAAATTACACAGAAAGGCTCATGTCAATATCTTAACAGAATGTTCATGACTCCTAATCCATTACGCTTGAGATTCACTCGAAGGCTAACACAAATCTCTACAACAAAATGGATGTATAATGAATTTAAATATGTGCACAGTGTTGTGAAGAGAATGCTCTCAATACAACATCAACCCAATTACCAAAATACTACCACTAAGGACAAATCTAGTGTAATCTAGAGGAGACATGAACAAAAGATTGCAACAAGAAACATAATTGATTAATTAAAACACATAACTCAAAATAAAACATGACAAAGGTCTTGAGCATACACAGTTCATTTTAATTTTCCAAATTCCTTAACAAGGGAGCACAAACCATATTCTCTCAATGTCTGTTAATGGTTGTACACTTGCATCCACCTTGAGACAAGAAAATTTGAAGAACCAAAACATTTCGCATGTATCTCATTTACGAGATAATATTTAAGAAATACATTGATTCTTTCTGTCTTTTCTAAAAAACTCAAAGTTAGAAAAATTAATCCCCCTTATATATGAGGACATGCCCCTCGTATATATACAAGATTGTGATTCTTTCATGGTTTAATTTCCCCTCTTTTTACAAACAACAAATCTTTGTAAGGAATATCCTTCACTCAGTAACAACATTTTATTTATGGTTATTGCCTTGGGATTACTTTAATTCCTATCCTGCCATGTGGAGAGGCTATTAATAAGCATTATCGGGTGTGAGTTGCGTTCTTTTCTTTTGTTATGATGATCGGGTGCCATGTCTGCATTCTCCATTTGCTAACATTGTTTTTGTAATGCCCGCAAAAATGACGTTCTAAGAACTCGCTTCAACTAAACACTTAACCCAAAAATGCGACTAATTTTTTTTTTTAAAAGGGAAGTTACGGTGCAAGAATGATGCAAGGGTGCTCTAACCTTTATGGTTCGTTAACTTACTTACATTACTTAACTTAGATTGAAGATTGAAAGGCCAAGTCTAGTTATTAGGTACATATTCACAAAACTTGTAGGGTACATTAATCAACAGTCCTAAGGAAGGTAACATGGTTTAATTCATTTAAATAACTCTTTTCTACTCTTTCCATTAAGCTTAATTCTAATAAGGTTAACCTTATACTCAACTATTAAATTCATTTCTTTAATAATTTAAAGAACCCTTTTAATACAATCCTACACAACTAAGGTCCTAAGGACACCACACCACTAGGTAATTAAATGACCCCACTCACCCATCTACACATACCCTTAAGGTTTGAAAATAAATATTTAAAATTACATTATTCTTAATAAAGGTAGGGTCAATTCTCCACCCTTAGATCAAATCCATCTTAGCCACTAGATCCTAGGGTTCCCAACTTAGCCCTAAAATCCTTATGAAAGTCTATTAAAACCTTTTCTTATTCTAACCTTCTCATTTGGTTCAATTTCTTTTGTTAAATTTGCAGGTTGGAGAGAAGGAAGCCATGAGAGCAAAAGAGAAGAAACCATGGAGGATTCTTCAAGAAGATTTAGTTTAGATTTAGCTTAGTTAGCCTTTTATTTATGTAATTTATTTCTTTCAAGGATTGGGAGGAGTTTCCTCCTCCAATCTAGTTTTTATTTCAAGATTTTAGTGTATTGGGTTTTAAATTTGGGGCAAAACCCTACCCCCTTTGATATAAATGAAGAAATGCTTTTAGATTCACCATTAAAGAGTTTTGATGTCACACCCCTATGTATTCCTCTTTATTTACTTGCTGGAAGCATTATATTTAATTTTTTTACACTTAGGAATTAGAGAAAATGGTTACATTTTACGCACAGAGTGGATCTACGAAATTGTCATAAGTGACAGGACCGCCGCCCTGCACGTAGGGTGACAAACACATGACCGCCACCTTGGTTGGGTGAAAACACAGGACCGCCGCCCTGGCTAGGTGACAAACACAGGATGGCCGCTCTGGCGCAGGCGATGGTCCTGTTTCCAAAAAACAGAACCTTAAAGCCGAGATTTTTACAAAAACTTAAAGTTGCTAAAGGGTGTAAAAATGCATCCTTGATTTGTTTTTATTTATTTCAAGTTCCAGATTTGATATTTATTGCTCATTTATTCATTTCTTAGCTAAATCTATTCATTTTAAAGTGTTTTCTTTTCTATTAAACTTCATCTACTTACAAGAATAATTTCTATTGTTTAACTAAGTCTTTCTTTTCATTACAAGGAAAAAGGAATATAAATCTATTTTTATATAAAATCAACTTTCTTAGTGCAATAGAATCTAACTTATTTTCTCTTTCATTTTACTACAATGTTCATTCATTCAAAATAACCATATTAACTTATTTTCTATAAAAGATATTTTGCAACAAAACAACTTATAACAATTTCTACATTTTCTTCTTTCTCATATTTACAAAACAATAACTACTTAATGCAAATATACTTTCTTTTCCATTGTAAATTAGATCAACCTTTCAATACATTCAAAATTTCAACAAGGAAAGAATGATTTCCTTCCTACTTGCAACTAACTTTACAATAACATTTTCTTTCCTTCCTTTTCCCATTTGTTTTTTCCCATGCAATGCAATAACAATAACAACAATAGGATAGCAACTTTCTTTAACAATGCCATTACAAATTTCCTCCACTTGAAGTGGGGAAAACATACCAAAATGTACACAAGGAAAGAACCATATTATTACAATTTCTTCCACTCTAAGTGGGTAAAATAAAAGGTAGTTTTCACATGGTCACCAACAAGACTCCAAGCTCCAAGCACCAACAAAATAGCTCCTCCAATAGTTTTCTTGATTCACAACAAAATAGGGGAGAGGAAACGCTCTCCACCCAACCAAGATACCCAATGGAGAAGAGAAGCCATCCTCTCCATTGGCCCCCGAGCCCCAACCACATCACAATGGGAAAATATCTCAACTCATGGCAACTACTAGCTTCCACACTACTTAACAAATCACTTCACATTCATTCCATTTTCACACAAACACAATAACAACTCAACAAGAAGAAAACAATCAAAACAACAATATAACAAGGCTTATCAAGAAAGCCAAAAGAGTAAGACCTATGGGGAGGCCACTTATGCCTCCCAATGGAAATGAGTGCCACCTAAAAGGCCTCTAATGCAAAACAAAAACCCCTAACAACTCTTATGCCTCCCTCAAGTACCCCTTATCCCTCCATCCACTCTTATGCCTCCCTCAACTCTTATGGCTCCCTCAAAGTAAGAACAAGAAGAAATTGCAAGAATTTCTCATACTAGGTGGGCACCCAACCCAAACTCCCTCCTCAAGAACATGATCTCTTATGCCTCCCTCAAATAAACTCCCCATAGTCTCCTCCCACTTCCAACTTAGGCATTCTACCCATACCCAACAAGCATTTCAAAAAAAGACAACAACATTCAACAAACATATACACACATACATGTAACAATAACATAATATAAACAAAGGTGAAGCTCCTACCTTTCCATGGTAGAGCTTGTTCCAAGTATGAAGTTCCAAACTCCTCCAAAGATCAAGCAAGCATCCACAAGCTCCAAAAATCAACAAGTATCCACAAGCTCCAAAGAAAATCCACAAACTCCCTCAAAAATCCTCCCACTCTCCAAAAATTCAAGAGACTAAAAATGATCATCCAACCCCAAAACAAGCAACAAGAATTCAATAAATAGAGAAAGAAGAGGGAGGGGTGATGTGGCTCCAAGTAGGATGCCACCTCATTTCCTCTCCACTCCACATCACTTGGTCAACCTCATATTCCAATGCACAATTAATGAGTGCTTGGAGGATTGCCAAACACCTTACACACTCCATCCAAGCCCACTCCCCTCAAAGGACAAAATTAAATATTTAAAAGGAAGTGTAATTAACATTTTACATTTTTATCCCCCAAAATACCTAAAAGAGCCTTAATTTGACCTCCCAACCCATAGGTAGGGTTGGCATGGACTTTTTAAGAGGTGTGGAACAAGTTTGACTTGTCCCACAAGCTTCCAAATTTGGCCTCTAGGGCCAAATTTGAGTTTTCCATGTGGGGTAGAGTGTGCTACACTCAAAACTCAAACACACATCACTCAACACAAAATCCAAAGTAAATCAAGCCTAATAAATGAACTCCTTTTTGGTCACATCTTTTAATTAGTTTAAAACAAATTCAAATTAACTTAATTAAGACACTACAACCCATGACTAATAAAGGGGTAAACACCAATCCAAAAATATAAATAATAAAACAAGTAAAATTTCACTTACTAAGAGGAAACACATACTAACATAATAGAAAGGGAAAATTAAAACAAAACAACACATGACCCCTAGGTCACAATTTTCCCCTAACCAAATAATTCTAACACACACACAATTACATGTTGCCACGGTGACCCTAGTTGGATTCTTCTCGAATTCCAATGTGGTTGGTCTCCACTCCCCCAATATTGTTGTGAATATAATATACCTGCAGAACAAAAATACCTCCTTCGGCCTCGTGGCCACATTAAAACATTCATGCCAAATATACAATATAATCTAAAATCAACTATACATGAATTACTATCATCTATGCAAATACGATATCACTTACAATTTCTAGCACATTTCTATTCCACATTTCATTTATGTCAAAACGATCATCACATTAATCCAATTATCAAGATCTACCCAATATGACTAAATATATCACATGTCAGAATTAAAGATAAATAACCATGTCAAAAGTATACCAATATCATCATCAAATGTCTCCAGTAGACCATATGCATCATATAAGGATCAAATCAATAACAATTCAAAGTGTCTATGATATCTACTAGCATGCTAAATCAAAGAAGCTATAATAAATCCATAAGTGAAGTAACCAGTAATGAAAACAACAAATCAAAATGGTGTCGAAGGGAAGTGGGCACTACGGCTTTATACATCAATTTGATTCTTTCCATTTTGAGAAAGTTGAGAAGCTTTTGATGATTATTTTGATGTTCCGATGTAGCTTAAATTGACACGAATCCATTTCGAGATGCACACAATCATTGTTACTTCCTTTCGAACTGAATGTCCTTTTGTGTGATCTGTTACATCAAGCCAAATGACCCCTTTTTGATTAGTGCCAATCCATTTCACCTTTATCATCTTGTGTGAGTATCAAAAGTAATCTAGCATTTAACTCAAATATGATTTCTGCGTAGTTATTCCCATAATCCATTTCTTCTATAAATTCTCACCATTTTCTTCATAAGCTCATATCTTTTCTTCGAGCTTCAGTGTGAAGAGCTTAGTACAAATTCCTTTCTGTAAAATGGAAGAGGTAGAGTTGGTAGCTAATCTAAAAGTGCTTCCCTCTCCGGATTTTTGCATTCAATTTTTGAAAAAATCTGGTCTTGATGAAGCATTCATGAGAATGCTTTTGATATTGTAGACCAGGAAGAATGTGATGGGCCCTTAATAACTCTTGATGTCAGGGTGGCATTGATTTAGAGGTTGATTAAGATAAACCCAGATTTTTTTTCCTTCTAAGTCATGTATTTTCATTTGTTTCGATGGGAGGATCAGAAAACAATCGAACAATTGAAAAATTCTTGCTCCAATGTAGGCCTTCCATAATTAATACCACCATCGATGCATCTCCTCTCTTTTTCAATGAGGAATTATCTGAAAAAGAAATTCCCGTGAATGCATACATCTTTCACAAGGAGGCTTCGTGGTTAACATGTCTTCACATTCTCGTAGAATGACTAAACTTGAGCAAAATATTTCTCTTCTAGAGAAAAATCATTGGAGCCTTTATCTACAAAGGAATCTAGAGCACTACCATATTTTCTAAAAGGTGCAAGAGAGTGAATCTAGGCTGGAAGCATTCAAAGCTAACCAACTCCGTAAATTACACAACCGCCCTTCAGCTCCCGAAAGTACTTCTCTCACGCTTTGCCTTCAACCTCAAAAGCAAAGAGGAAAAAAAGTTTATCTCAAGGGTGACCTAAGTATTTTGGAATGGGTTTCTTCTTATGAAAAGAAATTAAAATTGATTCAATTCTTGGGAAGCCCTAGAGCAAGTATTATTGAGCTCATTGTTATCTCATTTTTGAGTTTACGCCAAAAATGAGATAACCCTAAGAAATTTTTGAGCTGATTTTCTAAGAATCACCTTTTAGAGAGATAATCGGGTTTTTGGGTTTCACAAGCAAGACAACATGTGTTTTGGATGCTTCATGTCGTGTGTTCCCCAAAACCCAAAACCCGCATCAAGTAAGGCGAGTCGGGTTTGCAGACCTTCCAAGCATCGGAACATGCCTTTGTCAAAACATGCTTCATGTCGCGTGTCTTCCGATCCCCGAAGCCCGATTTACTCCTTTGTTTCAGTTTCTTGGACCATCAAGCATGATGCTTCATGTCGCTTGTTTTCGCATAACCCGAAACCTGAATTGCTCTAAAACCCTTTGTGTCGGGTTTCTAGATATCCCAAGCATGCTGACATGGCATTAATGCCGAGTTGTCGGGTAGTTGGTACGTGTCAACTGAAGTGTATTAAATGTGAAATTTCTTATAAATATTTGAACTTCCACGTCATTTTTACCTGACGTACTTTTTACCTCGTCGATTTTCACGCATGCATCTTCGACCGAAACTCGACTCGCTAAACTTCGTGCTGATTGCATTACTCGTTTTTGATCATTTCTTGTTCTGGTTGAAGGTATTTTTCTTCATTCTTTGTTTGTGGTTTTTGTGGAATAATTGTGTAAAGAATTCTTCCAGGTTTCTGTCTTTTCTTATCAGGGTTGTTGGGGTTTTTATCTTTTCCATTTTGGGTGTTGCTTTCTAAATCAGGTTTGTGTTTTAGGGTTACCCCTTTGGAATAATCACTTTGTTTTATTCCCTAAGATGTCATTATAATTAAAAATATATTGGGGATATCAATAGTGATGAAAAACTTGTATGTTTCAACTCAACAATTACCCCATTCTCTTTTCTCGGGTTTCACAGGGTGTTTTGCAGTGTTCAAAACCCGCAAAGATATCGAAAGTTTAAAGTGTCGTGGTTTCGAACTCTCCAACATCCTCCCAGTGTGTCGGGTTTTCCGAACTCTCTGGTATCTTCCTAGTGTGTCGGGTTTTCCAAACTCTCCAGCATCCTCCTAGTGCATCGGGTTTTCCGAACTCTCTGGCATCCCCCTAGTGTGTGGGTTTTCCGAACTCTCCGATATCCTCCCAAAGTGTGTCGGGTTTTCCCATATTTCTGGCATCTCCAAAGTGTGTCGGGTTTTCCAAAGTGTTCAACATCTTCTGATCTCCGACACTCTCCTCCTTTGAAATTCCTCATGTCGACCACGGCCGACACTAAAATTTTCCTCCGTAATTTCTATTTCATTAATGTATGTATTAGGAATAGGATGTTGTTAAGTATAATTAGTAAGTAGCGTCGATAGAAGATAACGGCGCCACAAGACGGTGCCGCCAATAATGTGGAAGTACGGTAATAGTCAAAATACAATAGGAATGTTGTAAAAAGTAAATATTTGTCGTAAGTGGTCCCAGTAATGTTAAAATGTCAAAGTTTGGGTAATTAGAGAAGTAGGGTCTACATGATTAGGAATTAGAAATATTATATTGGTAATAAAGACAAGGAGTGAGGTCATAAATATTTTGTGTATTTTATTTGTAAAAAGTCTAAAAATGTGGAACCCATGTAAAATGATAAGGTTTATCTTATCTTAAAAGATAAGCTTACATGTACATATAAGAGTTAAGGTATGGAATATGATTCGTCAGAGTGGATTTCTTATCCTATCTTAGAGATAAGATGGATAAGCCTAGAAGTTCTATAAATAGAGAGGCCACCCCCCTCATTTAGCATAGAAGGAAGTAGTGAGAAATATTGTAGGAAGTGTGCGAAGGAAGCCATCGAGTTTAAAGGTGTGTCAAGAAGCCATTAAGAGGTGTAATTGTAAAGTTTCTCCCATAGTCTTGGTGAAATTCAAGTGAAGTCAATAACACTTGAAGTACCTCATGGGTGAGATTGTAACAATTTCATGTTAATATTATAATTTACTTTGATATTTCAGATTTGTCATCATTCCGTCTTATCATAGTCGATGGTATTTTTGTGTTATGTTGTTGTTTTGTTTCCAGATTACATCCACCAAACTAAAGGTCAGGCATTAGTAAATAATCATAAAGACGAGGAGTTCCCGTGAAGAATTATCATAGTGCCGGATTGGTGATGACATTTTGGTTCCGTTGTCGGGACCATTCCTCGTTGGTGGATTTTTTGGAGAGATATTCCCACTTAGTCAAAAATCAATTAGAGGGTAACCTTGTTTTTACTGTGCATAGTAGTTACCATGGTAAAGTCATTTTTGCCATGAATAGTAGTTACCATGGTAAATTCATTTTTGTTGGAATAGTATTTACCGCAGTAAAGTCACTTTTTACCGTGAATAGTATTTACCGCAGTAACTTCACTTTTTACCGTGAATAGTATTTACCACAGTAACTTCACTTTTTACCGTGAATAGTGTTTACCACAGTAAAGTCAGTTTTACCACAGTAAGTCAAGTTTTACCATAGTTTACCGTGGTCATTTCTATTTTACTATAGAAAGGTGTAAAGTCACTTTCTAGTATAGTGATTCCAATTATTTGTACACATAAGTCTTGTTGATTGTACTTGTGAGTTGGTATTTCACGGTGGTTACTTTTGAAAATGGGAAAGATTCCTATTTTTTCAGCTCAATCTAATGAAGATGCTTCTTCTTTCATTCAAGAGTTTAAGCGATCTTGTATTTGTAATGGCCTTATAAGAAGGGAACAATGGACTGAATTTTTTCCTACCTTTTTGGATGGTTCAACACTTAGGTGGTTTGAAACACTAGGTGATAATGTGAAAAATTCATGGGATTTATTAACTAAAAGTTTTCTTGAAGAATTTGGTGAACAACATAAATATGCAGATCTCATGATCGAGATCACAAAGCTATCCCAAGGAGAGAAGGAGAAGATAAGGGATTATCATGCTCGTGTTCTAGAGCTAAGGAGGAAGCTCGATGCCCAGATCCGGAAGGAAGGACTAGCGGATGGGTTGATGAATGGCGTGGATAATCTCCTCTGTAAGCACTTCATTCTTGGGATGAAGCCAGAGATCAGACAACGAGTGAAGTATGACCACCCAACTACCATTGAACAAGCAAAGGAGATTGCAAGAAGGCAAGAAGAAAGCATGGAAGAGGAGCCCAAAGAAATTGTTGCTAAAGTAGAGCCTACACCAGCACCTTTGGTCCATAATCCACAACCACTCCTGGTGAGCACAAATATTTCTCCTAGTACATCTACTGAGTATGAAGATCTGCTCAAAAAGATGGGTCAGTTAACTATTAATCTTCTTCAAGGAAAGGAATTTAGTTCTCAGGGAGGAGATAGAGGTCCAAAAAGAAATATTTCTGAAGTTGTTTGTTATGGTTGTTATAAAAAGGGTCATTATAAGTATAATTGTCCAGATAGAGCTTCTACATCTGGTAAAGGAGATAATGATAAAGGAAAAGCACCTGTGAATTCTTTTGATGTAGTAGATAAGAGCAGAAATAATGAAGTAGATGTGTTTGTAACAAAAAGAAAGAAAGAAAAAGATAATCAAGATGGAAATGATCCTAAGAAGATGAAAGAAGAAACTAGTAAGAAACATAGGAGAAGAAAGTTGGGTGTGCAGGATTTTCTGATTTCACAGGGGCAAGGACCATACTCCATCTTGGAAGATCTGTCCAAAAGGCTTGCAAATATTACATATGGTCAACTCTTGGCTATGTCTTCTGAGAAGAGGCGGGAGTTGCGAGGTGGACTCAATCTCGAAGAAGGAAGGAGGTTGAGGTCCCCTGTTTTGGAGGCAGAGGCAGATCCCTATGCTCCACAAGCCGAGGTATTATGTAATGGTATTTCAATTCATGATGTCTTAGTTGATGGAGGTGCTGCAGCTTAATGTAATGACCGAGTCTCGTAATGAATATGTTGGGTTTAAAATTGATCGCCCTTCAACACTTATGTTAAGGTCATTAAATAAAGGAAAACTAAACCGAAGGTGTAGTTTCAAATGTGGCAATATCTGTTATGGGTGTGGTATGTGTGGTAGACTTTCAGTGATGAAAATGGTACTGCTATGCACTCCAATGCTGCTGGGAAGACCATGGCTAAGGAGAGTTCATGCAAGAAACTACTGGAATGAAGGTTTCATGACACTTGGACGTGGTAGAGAGAGGGTGAAGATAAATGTGATCCCTCGACATCATAAGGCAGAACCTGTGGATTCAAGTGATGAAACTGATGATTGGACATCCTCTGATTACTCTAGTACCAGTGAAGTGGACACTAAAGATGAAGAAAGCGAGGTGGATGTTTCAGTCATGGATATCCTTCCAGTCACACCAACTCATGACCCCATAAAATTATCTGAAGAAGAAGTTGATGATCGTCTCCAACAAATAAAGATTGGTGATGTTGTGATGGAGAGTGAGAAGGAATCCTACCTCCAGCTTTTCAAGGTACATACACCTATTCACTTTTGATTACAAGGAACTCCGTCAAGTAAGTTGGGTAGAACATTGTATTGAGTGGTAGATGGTGCTAAGCCCATAAAGCAAATGCCATATAGAATGAATCCTAATTTTTCCAAGACTGTAAAAGAAGAAATAGATAAGTTGTTTGATGCAGGATTCATATTTGCTGTGGAGAATTCAGAATGGGTTTCTCCCATTGTGATCTCAATAAAAAAGAATGGGAAGCTACGCATTTGTGTTGATTACAGGAAGCTCAATAAGGCAACAAAGAAGGATCATTACCCTCTTCCATTTTCAGATCAGATCTTGGACAAAGTAGCTGGCCAGGAGTGCTATAGTTTTGTTGATGGATATAGCGGCTACAACCAAGTTCGTATAGCAGAGAAAGATCAGCTGAAGACCACGTTCACCACTCCTTGGGGAACATTTGCTTATAGAGTTATGCCTTTTGGGTTGTGTAATGCTCCAGACAACATTCCAACGTTTGATGAATAGGGTGTTCGAACCCTACATTGGGACCTTCATCAGAGTATTTATGGATGATTTTTGCATCTATGGGAGCAAGTTGGACCACCTGCACCAAATGGAGACAACATTTCAAAGGTTAGATGAAGCACAAGCCTCACTAAACCCTACAAAGTGTGTCTTTGGATGTTCTAAAGGTGTTTTGTTAGGGCATGTCAGATCCAGAGATGGTATTGGTACCGATCCTTGATAAAGTTTCAAAATCAAAGATTTACCATTTCCTCTTAATAGAAGTAAGTTGAGATCATTTTTAGGCCATGTGGGTTACTATAGAAGGTTCATCAAGAATTTCTCAAAGATGATGTACCACTAACCCAGCTTCTTGAAGAAGGATGTTACTTATGAACCAGAAATAAGGCGCATGAAGATTTTGGACAATCAAGGAAGCCCTAGTGTCTTCACCTATTTTGAAGAATCCAGATTGAGCAAGCCATTCATTGTGTACACCGATGCCTCGGGATGCAAGACTAGGAAGTACTTTGAGCCAAAAGGATGAAAATGGGAATGAACATCCAATTTACTTTGGGAGCAAGCACAAATGAAAAGTTTGAGGTAAATTATATCAGAATCAAAAAGAGGCTCGCTATCATTTTTTCAGTAAAGAAGTTTAGAAATTACTTGCTAGGGAAAAAATTTCTAGTTGTAACAGATCATCAGGCTCTAAAATATATTGTAAATAAGCCTAACCCATCAGGGAGGATAGCAAGATGGATAATTTTGCTACAAGAATTTGAATTTGATATTATAGATAGGCCAGGAAAGAAGCATGTCAATGCAGATGCACTCTCTCGAGCCTATGATGGTTTAGGATCATCTTGTGATGATGATGATTTCCCGATGCAAAGATTGTTATCCTCGACACAATCCCTAGTGAATACATAGATATTTGGAATTATCCGAATGAATTCAAGTTTCCCGATGGTGCAATGCAAAGACTAAGAGAAAGATTACTCAAGCCGCCGTCCATATTCTATTTCGCATGGAGTATTATTTCGAATAGGACCTAATGGACAAGACAAGAGGGCAAATTGGACGTGATCAAGGGAAGGAACTGCTAGAAGAATTCCACAATGGTACATGTGGAGGGCACTTCTCTCTGACAACTTACAGCAAGAAGGATCTTGGATGCAAAGTTATCACTAGCCCACTCTTTTTAAAGATTGTTATAATTATTGTAAGACATGTGATATTTGTTCAAACACATGGTAACCGTAAGACTTCATCAGCTCCATTATGTCCTATTCTTCCCTGGTCCCTTTGAAAAGTGGGGAATAGACATTGTAGGTCCACTTCCAACTACATCACGCCAAAATAAGTATATCAGTAGTTGCACATGCATTATTTAACCAAGTGGGTCAAGCTAGGCCATCAAAACAACTTCCATGGATGAAGTGGCAAGGTTCATGTATGAACGCATTGTCACCAGATTTGGTTGCCCATTAGAAATTGTAACAGATCAAGGAAGCCACTTCATTAATGAGGTGGTAGAAGCCCTAGTCAATAAGTTTTCTATTAAGCACATGAAGGAAACAACATACAAGCCAAGCACAAATGGACAGGTGGAACGAACAAATTTTGTGTTGTGTCAAATTCTAGCAAAAGATGCAGCCTTGCAGGTACATAAATGGGATAAAAGGATTCATGCAGCATTGTGGGCATATAGGGCAACATCAAAGTCAGCAACAGGATACTCCCCATTTCAGTTGGCCTATGGCATTGATCCAGTTCTTCCTATTGAGTTTGATATTCCCACTGTGAGAGTTATGAAAAATGAAAGGATGGATGAAAGTGATTCAGTAAAAGAAAGGTTGGTACATCTTCATTTGCTGGAGGAAATGAGAGAAATAGCAAAGGATACAAGCCATAAGAAGAAAATGAAGCAGAAGGAATACTTTGATCAAAAGATCCGGTGGTCTCCATTTCATGTGAATGACTTGGTTCTAGTATATGATTCCAGATACAAAAAAAGAAGACAGAAAATTTCTTCCAAAATGGATGGGGCCCTACAAAATAAAGAAATTGTGGCATGAAAATGGTACGCACTCGACCGGAGGAATTGGATGGCACTCCCATTACGAAATGGGTCAACCATGACAAGTTGAAGATTTTCCAAGCACCAGAATAGTCTACTCCGAGGACGGAGTAGAAGCTAGGAAGGGGGAAGATGTCGACACTAAAATTTTCCTCCGTAATTTCTATTTCATTAATGTATGTATTAGGAATAGGATGTTGTTAAGTATAATTAGTAGTAGTGTCTGATAGAAGATAACGGCGCCGCCGCCAATAATGTGGAGTACGGTAACAGTCAAAGTACAATAGGAATGTTGTAAAAAGTAAATATTTGTCGTAAGTGGTCCGGTAATGTTAAAATGTCAAAGTTTGGGTAATTAGAGAAGTAGGGTCTACATGATTAGGAATTAGAAATATTATATTGGTAATAAAGACAAGGAGTGAGGTCATAAATATTTTGTGTATTTTATTTGTAAAAAGTCTAAAAATGTGGAACCCATGTAAAATGATAAGGTTTATCTTATCTTAACAGATAAGCTTACATGTATAGATAAGAGTTAAGGTATGGAATATGATTCGTCAGAGTGGATTTCTTATCCTATCTTAGAGATAAGATGGATAAGCCTGGAAGTTCTATAAATAGAGAGGCCACCCCCCTCATTTAGCATAGAAGGAAGTAGTGAGAAATATTGTAGGAAGTGTGCGAAGGAAGCCATCAGTTTAAAGGTGTGTTGAAGAAGCCATTAAGAGGTGTAATTGTAAAGTTTCTCCCATAGTCTTGGTGAAAGTCAAGTGAAGTCAATAACACTTGAAGTACCTCATGGGTGAGATTGTAACAATTTCATGTTAATATTATAATTTACTTTGATATTTCAGATTTGTCATCATTCCGTCTTATCATAGTCGATGGTATTTTTGTGTTATGTTGTTGTTTTGTTTCCAGATTACATCCACCAAACTAAAGGTTATGCATTAGTAAATAATCATAAAGACGAGGAGTTCTCGGTGAATAATTATCATAGTGCCAGATTGGTGATGAGTCCATCATAAGATAAGACTCAAAAATCGGGGGAGGATGAAGTACAAATTCGGGAAGGTGGAGTCTCCCTCCTACATTGATGTTGTAATTAAAACATCCAGGGATTTTGAGAGCTCGGAAACATAGATATGGAGAATTTTTAGAATAGGGTTAAGAGCTCTTCTCGACTCCATGGATGAAATCAATAGTTGTGAGTGGTCTACCTCTTACAAAGAGGTTTCTATGTCCACTCAAGGCCCCGAGTTCATCTTAGCCTATGCTTTGAATTATGACTCTGCTTCTCGTTCTATAAAAAACCAAGCGGGAGAAGTTGTAATCAAGTTGGATGGAGGTTACTTCGATGACCTTCTCAAGATTCCTAATTTTGAGGAATATAGAGATGTGGATCTCAAGTTAGCCCAAAAATATTGGGACAATGATTAGGAGGTTTGCATCAAGCACGTGAATAGGAAATTCCTAATCAAAGCCAAACCGGCTATTTCTAGGTTCCTAAGACTTGTTCCTAGAAGCGATTTCATTCAAGAAATAAATGATATCATTACTCTGTTGAGTCAGTTTTTGGTTTCCCCGAGTCAAATGTTTTCCAAGGATGGATGTACCAGTTCATAATCATTATTAAGAAGAATCAACAGGG
Source organism: Taxus wallichiana var. yunnanensis (assembly GCA_018340775.1). Classification (NCBI taxonomy): domain Eukaryota; kingdom Viridiplantae; phylum Streptophyta; class Pinopsida; order Cupressales; family Taxaceae; genus Taxus; species Taxus wallichiana. The sequence continues at coordinate 667,250,249 of CM031236.1, forward strand.
AATTGATTGGGGTATTCTTATCAGTAATGAGATAGATTCTCAAATGACAACAGTCCTATCTACGGGAAAGTTTTATATGTCCTTGTATGTCACCTATGCAGTGTCGACATGAGGAACTATCCGGGTTGGACACCAAGGGGAACAAGACAAGTGGAGCATGTTTATCAGTATTTTCATCAGCTGACACGAAAAAGGTATGAAGACCAATTCAGAAGGGTAAACGATGCCTTATTTTACAAGAACATCTGCAGGTTAAGCCCGAAAGCCGAGGAAAACGAGTGTTTCTGATGAGGCATGGGCTGAAATTTCAAAATGGGGTTGTGTCATCTTACAATTTAAGAAGTTCACATATCTTCGAGTAGTCATGTACCCAGGGGATCCTTTCTGTTTGCCCAGATATCCAGGGGACAATCTAATCTTGATGGAGTTGGTCAGGTAATTGTTGGATTTTCACAAGTTCCAACAGAGTAAACACAAGGCCGTTGTATCTTTCCCAATTTCTATTGGAAGGTATACTTGTTCAACGGTGGTGAAAGCCAAGAACGTTGTCCATGAGCTTCAAGATAAGTTGAAGAAACACATAATTCCCCGAGATGGGTTTGATTTTCGAGGAGTCCTCAAGGCATATGGAACTCTACACCCGCACGTGCCAAGCGTAGAAGACATCTGGATTGATTTACGTGATGAGGTTGTTGTCCAAAGAAAAGATCATAGTAGGTTGACACTTGCTGAAATTCAGACACTTGAGCTCACTGACATACCAAAAGGTACTAGCGATAATGAAAGTGTTCTGGATCCTTCCTATGATGGATTGAATGAAGATCAATATGTTTTCCCACCTATTGATTAGTCTATCAGTGAAAAATCTTCTGTTACAGATAGATCAGCCCTGGTTCTTGCATGCACCAAAGCATGGTTCGCCTCTTGGGGAATGAGTTTTAAAGATGATAATTTTTCAAAGTTGGTTGCTGCAGAGGTGGGGCCCTCCAAAAAGGAAAAGACAAAAGATCTTCTAAGGGACCTATAAAGGTCAAGTTTGTCAAGAAGAGAAGAGAATGAGAAATCTCTTCAATTGTTACTCCAGTTGAAACGGTGAATGTGCCAGAATCACCAACACCACCAGAAATAGGAGAAATTTATTTGGAAGGAGAAGTAAGCCAACCCCTAGTTTCACCATTTGTTGACTGCCCAACTGAAGTGACCTTATCTCTTGCATCCCAAGCTTTGGAATCGGGATCTGCGCTTCCTCCTTCAAAACCACTTCCACCTCCTCTTTCCCCATCTACTTCTTCGGTCATGGCCAACATTTTCTCTGGACTCTCACCCCTCTTTGCTGGGACCAAAGTAATCACCAACATGCCCCCTCATGTGCCTCTTTTAATCGAATCGCTACCACATTGGTGCTGTTCCCCACCGTGATGGATCCCTTTCCCCCTGAAAGTATGATACCAACTTCTACAATAGTGGCAACTCCTCTGACATGCCTAAATGGCTACTTGAGAAAACTCCGAGGAAGAGGAAGGTGATTGTACTCATACCATCCTTTAATTTTAGTTCACTCAAGGCTTCTACTGCTAAATCAGCCAAAAAACCCAAAATAGTTTCAATTGTTTTGGTGGACGCTTCGAGGCATAAGTTTGCAGAGATCGCCACTCCCGCGACTAACAAAACCAAAGAGGACATAACAACCTCTCACTATCGAGATAACCAAGCATTATATGACTCTTTTTAAAAGACTGTTTTATAGGGTTTGTCCTATTTTCTCTCAACTATTTTTATTATGAATAAGGGATGTGTGTACATTCCAAAGGGTGGAGATTTTTGAAACATTGGGAGCTATTGTGAAGAAGAAAAACTTTGTGTTTTCTTTTAATCATTTGAGGAATAGAAGTTGATGTTGTTTTCACAAAATTTGTGTTGTGAGAAGTGTTTTTCTTAAGATATTGTTCTTATGTTCGCAATCTTAAGCTATTCCTTATTTAGTGTCTTGATGATTCTAATCATTTCAAACATTACATTTGTTATCTAAAGATCGTATGATTATTTTTTCTCTGTGTTTACTCGAAAGAAAATACGTTCCTCTCCTTTCCTTTCCATTGTGCTTCTTACATTGTAATAATTTCCGACCCAGTCCATTTATAAAAACAACATCTTCACATAGTGCGGATATGGATTTCGGGATTCTATCCCAACCCCAATGGTTAGATTAGTGTGAATAATGTATATATTATTTATGTTGTGTTTTAGATTAGTAATAAACAGGAAGCCTCACCTGTCTTTGAGGAGGGATTTAATCCCATGTACTGTGGTTGAACCTCATATTTTGAATTGACAAAATATCCAACCAACAGTTTTTGGTGACTCACTGGGGAATACGGATTTATAGTGTAAAGCTTATCCTCTTGGTGTCTGGCGACTCCGTATTTGCCTTATTTTCAACAAGATCTCTTTCCCGGTTCAAGCTGGCGGAAAGATCTTCACTCGGTCCCGCCGAGCCTAGGGTGAAATTGATCCACTCTTTGAGTTACTACAACAACACAATTTTAGTCTTTCCCCCAACAACGTTATTTCTAACTGAACCAGAAGTTCTTCGCCTGTTCGGAGAAACCGGATCCCCGTAGAACGAGATGTGTCTGCAACTTGTCACGCATTATTCTTGTCCGACACTCGGATCCCCATACGCACTCTTTTCAGAAGGATGGCAGCACAACCTGTGCCCTGGGGCGCAGCTATTGGTCCTCTTTCTTTAACTCCACCATTGCACGAGTTACCACATGGATCACGTAAAAAAATTCCCAAGTTCAATGGGGATGGGAAGCAGCATCCTGATGAACACATTGCATCTTTCTTCGTAGCATGCGGTGTCCTCAGAGTAGCTCATGAATATGTCTCTATTTGACTCTTTGTTGAAATGTTGCACGGTGCAGCAACCGAATGGTTTTATCACCTTCCGAATGCATGCATCACAAACTGGGCTACCATGCGGACCAGATTCGAAGCACATTTCAAACCAGCCGAAGATTCTCATGCTTTGTTAGCACAACTTACCCATATGAAGAAGGAATTACATGAACCCATGCGGGACTTCGTGGCAAAGTTTAACAAGCTGATCCGAAAGATTCCAGAAATAGTTGTACCAACTCCAAAAAATCGAAATGCTTCTTCATTAATGCTCAGCCTCCCGATGTGAGATTTCTATTAAGAAGGTTGGCCATCCTAGATTTGGCTATCACTCAGTCAACAACTATTGAAATAGAGGATGATCTCATTTTGGCCGGAAGAATCAGGAAAGATGTACCCAAACCTAAAAATCAAGGTTCTTCTCAAGGTAATACTGACCCTATGATCCAAAAAATGGCTAATGATTTGATTGCTTTAAAAAAGCAAATGTCCTAACAGGTGAGTAATGTTCCGTATCGGGATATCCCTAGATGGAATTTCAATAACACCAATGGTGCACCTGCAAGAGATAGGCCGCGGTTAACCCCTGCTCAACCGAGGCTGGCAATCGAAGCTCCTCCCATCAATGCAGCAGTAGAAATAGTCGAAGAAGAGGAGGAACCCGAAGAACAAGATTCCCCGAGGCTTTTGAAGCTTCAGGATATGCTGATGAGTCTTATGACGATTCGGCTGGCGACTCCAGCATTGGGTATTTGGAATATGAAGAGGATGAATGTGCACTGGATGGTCAGTCATTTGCTATCTTCACTCGATCCCAATCTCAAAATCCAAGAAAACCTCTTGAAAGCCCCAAGGAGAAGAACAAGGAACCTCCCATAGCCATAGTTAAGAGAGGTGCTCCTATTTCAGCACAAACTGAAAGAGAAGTCACCAAAAAGGTAACAACTTCTCCTCATTCTCTTTCTCCTAAGGTCAGTGCCCCAGCTCAAGCTCACGTGATTAGAACTGAGCCTACCATCACCCCTTCTTATACTGCTTTTGACATTATCGATCATGCAAAAAGAACCAAGATCCAAATGTTAGAAGTGGAATACCTTCAGTCAAATCCTGAACAGTTCAAAAAGCTTGCCAAATTCATTAGAAGTAAAGCCACCATTCTCTCACCTCCAAAAGGTCTCTTGCCAAACCCTACTCAATCCCCGCCTCAGAACAATCTGACCTCTGCTTCTTCTTCAGGAAAGATTGAACCATTTTATTTGTCTTTGCTAATAAATGGGTTTAAGCTCAGCAATTGCATCATCGACTCAGGGGCCTCCGACAATGTTATGCCCGCAAAAGTAGCCCATGCCCTTGGGCTTACTTTGACTAAGTCATATGGACGATGTTACTCCATGGAAACCAAGCAAGTTCCCTTGATTGGTCAAATCAAAGATGCGCAGTTTGCATTCGTTGCCTTCCCAGAGAAGAGAGTGAAAATGACTATTCTAGTTGCCGACATTCCTGTGGCCTACGGTATCCTCTTGGGTAGAGGTTTTTGTAAAGACGTCGGAGGAGAGATTAATATGGATTGGACCAAGGCAAGGATTCCAGTCAATGGGGTTTATCATGTTCTCCATCCCGAACCTCAGGCGAGGTATTTGGTAACTAAATCAGATGACCCTAAGGCTCAAATTCTTTTCGAAGATGCTAGCTTTGGAAATTATTTCATGACATCAGAGATACCGGCGGTAGATGTTAAGAAAGAAGATTCTAATGCTATTTGGACCCTCGAATTCGATGGTAGCTGTTCAACCACCGGATTGGTCACTGGTATAGTTCTTATATCTCTTAACTCGAGATCTTTCCTCTCGCTTTCAAATTGTAGTTTGATAATACTAATAACACGGCTGAATATGAAGCTCTATTACTAGGATTAGAAATGGCCAGACAGAAGGGAATTTGAAATCTCAAGGTTCAAGGGGATGCGGAGCTGATTGTCAACCAGGTCAAGGGAATCTATCAAGTAAAAAATGATCGCTTGAGACATTACAGGAATAAAGTTTGGGATAATATAGAATGCTTTGATGCATTCTCCATTAAGGTGGTTTTGAGAGATTATAACGACAAGGCTGATTCTTTGGCCGTGTCTGCATCCCTCCTTCTCCCTCATCCCCAGTTCAAACAAGATACATACACCATTGAGATCGTGTATCATCCCAGTATCCCAGATAATGCGGCTCATTGGCAAGTGTTCAATGATGATCAACAAGTGTTGACTTTTCTAGAAAAGGCTGACAATTTTAGTGAGTCTGTACTTTGAAGGTTCGGAATCATCTTTCCGTGAATCTATCTCAGATCCATATCAAGAGGTTGATGGTGAGTTTATTCAGCTTAAAGGCAACAAGATACCCAAAGGTTTGGTTTCTCTGGAGGGTTTTTTTGACAAGCATGATCATTTTATTCAAAACAAAAGACAAGTTGAAGGAGCTTCTTCCTCGGAAGTAGATCAAGTCAATATAGGTCCGTCTGATCAACCTCGGATGGTGAATATTAGGAAATGTTGTTCCCCTGAGGAGAAAGAAAATTCACTTCACTCCTGAAGAGATACATGGATGTCTTAGCCTAGTCTTATGCAGATTTAAAATCCTTCAAGCCCAAAGACGTACAACATAGTATCCCTTTGAAGCCTGATGTAAAACCATACAGGCAGAAGCAAAGACATTACAATCCCAAGATCTCAGGGACTATCCTTGTGGAAATTCAGAAAATGTTAGATGCTAGAATTATTTTTCCAATCCATCACTCCACTGGATTGCTAACATCGTCCCTGTCAGGAAGAAGAATGGCGAAATCTGAATTTGTGTTGATTTCGAACCTAAATTAGTCTTCGTTAAAAGACAATTATCCCTTGCCTATTATGGATCAGGTGTTATAGACCGTTACTGGATCAGAAATGCTATCCATGCTCGATGGATTTTTAGGATATAATCAAGTTGAGGTAGCTGCGGAGGATCAACACAAGATGACCTTCACAACCCCATGGGGGACCTTTTCTTACAGGAGGATGCCTTTCGGCTTGATCAACGCCGGAGCCACCTTTCAAAGAGCTATGGACTTGGCATTCAGAGACCTGATGGGAAAAGTCATAGTGGTATATTTGGATGACTTGACCATTTTCTCTAAAAAATGGAGTGATCATTATGATCATTTAGAGCAAGTACTCTTGAGATGCAGGCGTCATGGGATTTCATTAAATCCCAAGAATTCCATGTTTGAGTGACCGAAGGAAAGTTGTTGGGTCATATCGTGACTAGAGAAGGAACCAAAATCGACCCAGAGAGGGTAAAGGCCATTCAAAGCCTTACCCTACCCACAAGTAAAACTGGAGTTCATTCCTTCTTTGGAAAGGTCAATTTCCTAAGAAGGTTCGTACCTGATTTTGTTGATAAAACCAAGGATATCCTTGGGATGATGAAAGGAAAAATTCCATTTCGATGGAGTACTGAAGGGAAGCTTACATTCGATGAAGTCAAAAGGGCAGTTGCTTGCGCTCCTATCCTAGTATGTCCAGATTTCAAAAAAGATTTCATCATGTACAGCTATGCCTCTACTCACATAGTGTCGGCCATCCTGATGCAGGAGAATGGGGAGGGCATTGAAGCTCCCATCACTTTTATGAGTTGTCCATTAAAGGAACATGAGCTAAAAATGTCACAAATTGAAAAGCATGCTTATGCAGTGGTACGAGTGGTGAAACATTTCAGGTACTATGTGCTGAATTCCCATACCCTCGTTCTCATTCCCGACACCGCCGTTAAATCCATTTTGACTCAACAAGAGCTGGGGAGTCAATGAGGTACCTAGATAGCTAAAGTTCAGGAGTATGACTTGGACATTAGACCTACCAAGTTGGTACAAGGAAGGGGCTTGTGCCAATTGATCGTGGAAAACCATGTTGAAGCAGAATGTGAAAAGACCGAAGATACCTCTTTAAAGTTGCCCATGGTGATTTTTATGAGTACAACTGATGAATGGTACACATATATTGCTTTCTTTCTGACTTATGGTGAATGCCCCGCATTTAAGCCAAAAGGAGAAGAGGATGGTCAAGTTAAGATCTGCCAGATACCTCCTGTGGGATAACAAAATATATAAGAAAGGTATTGATGGTGTTTTCCTGCGCTGTGTTGATAAATCACAATAGTTAAATTTGTTAGAATCCTTCCATATCCTAGCATGCGGAGGACATTTCTCATCCTTTGTAATCAGCTTATAAGATCCTATGGGATAGGTACTATTGGCCTACTCTCTTTCGGGATTCAAGCAGAGTGGGTGTCCAAGTGTGAAGCTTGTCAACATTTCGTTGGTCGTCCCAAGCTAGCAGCTCTTCCCCTGAAGCCCATAGTGATTGAAGAACCTTTTCGCCAGTGGGGAATTGACTTCATTGGACCGTTGAATCCTGCCTCCAGTGCCAAACACAATTACGTGTTGACTGCTATAGAATATTTTACTAAGTGGGTGGAAGCGCGCTAATCAAGCAAGTAACCTCAGAAGTTGTGTGCAAGTTCCTTAAAGAAAATATAATTGTTAGATTCGGTGTGCCTCACAAGATTGTGGCTGACAATGCCTCCAATTTCTCATCGCATGAGTTGAAATTTTTTTCTATGGATTCGGCATCACCCTGGCTCACTCATCTGATTATTATCCCCAAGGCAATGGGCAAGCTGAGTCCAGCAACAAGAACCTGGTTACCATAATTAGAAAGCTAGTAGATGAAAACCAGAGGACATGGCACAAAGCATTGTATGATGCGTTGTGGGCTGATCGGATTACCCCAAAGTGAGCTATAGGAATGTCTCCTTTCTAAGTGATGTACGAGATTGATACTAAGATACCTATCTCAGTAGAGTTTCCAGCCTTACAGTTGGCCAAAGCAGTCAAAGATGTGACTTTTCAAAATTCTATTGAGAAAAGGGTTATGTACCTAGCTAGGCTAGAAGAGGAATGAAGCAAGGTGGTTGATCGCATTGCAGATCATCAAAGCAAAGTAAAGAAATTTTTTGACAAGAAATCAAGGCAATGTAATTTCTAGATTGGAGACCTGGTGTTGCTTTGGGATAAGAGGAGGGAGCAGAAAGGAATGCACGGAAAGTTTGATTCTTTGTGGAAAGGACCTTTAATATCCATCAGCTGAGTGGTGAAAATAGTTTCCATCTATCATATCTTGATGGAGAGTTACTCCCTTTTCCTTTCAGTGGCCAACATCTAAAGTTGTTCCATCATTAATGCAAGATGCTCTTTTGCATTGTACATACTTTACTTTCTGTCCGTGTTTGCTTTTAGTCTTCTTTCTTTCTCATTTTGTTTTTCGATTTTCTTCTTTTTTGACTCCGTAGCCCAATGGATAAAGCCAGAGATTTTGAGTTCTCTTCCTTTGATATCACAAAGAAATTCCCCAACTAGAGCCAGTTGTTATCTCATTTTTGAGTTTACGCCAAAAATGAGATAACCCTAAGAAATTTTTGAGCTGATTTTCTAAGAATCACCTTTCAGAGAGATAATCGGGTTTTCGGGTTTCACAAGCAAGACAACATGTGTTTTGGATGCTTCATGTCGTGTGTTCCCGAAACCCAAAACCCGCATCAAGGCAAGTCGGGTTTGCGGACCTTCCAAGCATCGAACATGCCTTTGTCAAAACATGCTTCATGTCGCATGTCTTCCGATCCCCGAAGCCCGATTTACTCCTTTGTTTTGGGTTTCCGGACCATCAAGCATGATGCTTCATGTCGCTTGTTTCCCGCAACCCGAAACCCGAATTGCTCTAAAACCCTTTGTGTCAGGTTTCGGATATCCCAAGCATGCTGACATGGCATTAATGCCGAGTTGTCGGGTAGTTGGCACGTGTCAACTGAAGTGTATTAAATGTGAAATTTCTTATAAATATTTGAATTTCCACGTCATTTTTACCAGACGTACTTTTTACCTCGTGGATTTTCGTGCATGCATCTTCGACCCAGAAACCGACTCACCTCTGTGCCTGATTGCATTGCTTGTTTTTGATCATTTCTTGTTCTGGTTGAAGGTATTTTTCTTCATTCTTTGTTTGTGGTTTTTGTGGAATAATTGTGTAAAGAATTCTTCCAAGTTTCTGTCTTTTCTTATCAGGGTTGTTGGGGTTTTATCTTTTCCATTTTGGGTGTTGTTTTCTAAATCAGTTTGTGTTTTAGGGTTACCCCTTTGGAATAATCACTTTGTTTTATTCCCTAAGATGTCATTATAATTAAAAATATATTGGGGATATCAACAGTGATGAAAAACTTGCATGTTTCAACTCAACAATTACCCCATTCCCTTTTCTCAGGTTTCGCAGGGTGCTTTGTAGTGTTCAAAACCCGCAGTATATCAGAAAGTTTAAAGTGTCGGGTTTTCCGAACTCTCCGGCATCCTCCTAGTGTGTCAGGTTTTCCGAACTCTCCGGCATCCTCCTAGTGTGTCGGGTTTTCCAAACTCTCCGGTATCCTCCTAGTGTGTCAGTTTTCCGAACTCTCCGGCATCCTCCTAGTGTGTCGGGTTTTCCGAACTCTCCGGCATCCTCCCAATGTGTCGGGTTTTCCCATCTTTCCGGCATCTCCAGTGTGTTAGGTTTTCTGAAGTGTTTAACACCTTCTGATCTCCGACACTCTCCTTCTTTGAAATTCCTCATGTTGGCCCCTGGTCCATCACAAGATAAGACTGAAAAATCAGGGAGGATGAAGTAAAATTTAGGAAGGTGGAGTCTCCCTCCTACATTGATTGTAATTACAACATCCGGGATACAGAGCTCGAAACATAGATATGGAGGATTTTTGGAATAGGGTCAAGAGCTCTTCTCAGACTCCATGGATGAAATCAATAGTTGACAGTGGTCTACCTCTTGCAGCAGGTTTCCCTATGTCCGCTCAGTGCCCCGAGTTCATCTTAGCCTGTGCTTTGAATTATGACTCTGCTTCTCATTCTGTGAAAACCAGCAGGAGAAGTTGTAATCAAGTTGGACGGAGGTTACTTCGATGACCTTCTCAAGCTGCCTAATTTTGAGGAATATGGAGATGTGGATCTCAAGTCAGCCCAAAAAGCTTGGGACAATGATCAGGAGGATTGCATCAAGCACGTGAATAAGAAATTCCTAATCAAAGCCAAACCGGTTGTTTCTAGGTTCCCAAGACTTGTTCCTAGAAGTGATTTCATTCAAGAAATCAATGATATCATTACTCTGTTGAGTCAGGTTTTTGGTTTCCCGAATCAAATGTTTTCCAAGGATGGATGTACCAGTTCATAATCATTATTAAGAAGAATCAACAGGGAATTGATTGGGGTACTCTTATCAGTAATGAGATAGATTCTCAAATGACAACAATCCTATCTACGGAAAGTTTTATATGTCCTCGTATGTCACCTATGCAAGCAGCCGACATGAGGAACTATCTCGGTTGGACACCAAGGGGAACAAGACAGTGGAGCATGTTTATCAGTATTTTCCTTAGCTGACAAGAAAAGGGTCTGAAGACCAATTTAGAAGGGTAAACGATGCCTTCTTTTATGAGAACATCTGTAGGTTAAGCCCCAAACTGAGGAAAATGAGAGTCTCTGATGAGGCATGGGCTGAAGTTTCAAAATGGGGTTGTGTCTTCTTGCAATTTAAGAAGTTCACATATCTTCGAGTAGTCATGTACCCAGGGGATCCTTTCCATTTTCCTAGATATCCAGGGGACAAACTAATCTTGATGGAGTTGGTCAGGCAATTGTTGGATTTTCACAAGTTCCAACAGAGTAAACACAAGGCCACTGTATCTTTCCCAATTTCTATTGGAAGGTATACTTGTTCAACAGGTGGTGAAAGCCAAGAACGTTGTCCATGAGCTTCAAGATAAGTTGAAGAAGCACATGAAGCCCCGAGATGGGTTTGATTTTCGAGGAGTCCTTAAGGCATATGGAACTCTGCACCCACACGTGCCAAGCGTAGAAGACATCTAGATTGATTTACGTGATGAGGGTTTGTCCGAAGAAAAGATCATAGCAGGTTGACACTTGCTGAAATTCAGACACTTGAGCTCACTGACATACCAGAAGGTACTAGCGATAATGAAAGTGTTCTGGATCCTTCCTATGATGGATTGAATGAAGATCAATATGTTTTCCCACCTATTGATTGGTCTATCGCTGAAAAGCCTCCATGATAGATCAGCCCTGATTCTTGCACGCACCAAAGCATGGCTCACCTCTTGGGGAATGAGTTTTAAAGATGATAATTTTTCAAAGTTGGTTGCTGCAGAGGCGGGCCCTCCAAAAAGGGAAAAGACAAAAGATCTTCTAAGGGACCTATAAAGGTCAAGTTTTTCAAGAAGAGAAGAGAACGAGAAATCTCTTCAATTGTTACTCCAGTTGAAATGGTGAATGTGCCAGAATCACCAACACCACCAGAAATAGGAGAAATTTATTTGGAAGGAGAAGTAAGCCAGCCCCTAGTTTCACCATTTGTTGACTGCCCAACTGAAGTGACCTTATCTCTTGCATCCCAGGCTTTGGAGTCGGGATCTGCGCTTCCTCCTTCACAACCACTTCTACCTCCTCTTTCCCCATCTACTTCTTCGGTCATGGCCAAAATTTTCTCTGGACTCTCACCCCTCTCTGCTGGGACCAAAGTAATCACCAACACGCCCCTCCTGTGCCTCTTTTTACTAAATTTGCTACCACATTGGTAATCGTCCCCACTTCGCCAAGTGGATCCTCTCCCCCTGAAAGTATGATACCAACTTCTACAATAGTGGCAACTCCCTCTGACATGCCTCAATGGCTACTTGAGCAAACTCGAGGAAGAGGAAGGTGATTGTACCCATACCAGCCTTTGATTTTAGTTCACTCAAGGCTTCTACTGCTAAATCAGCCAAGAAACCCAAAATAGTTTCAAGGGTTTTGGTGGACGCTTCGGGGCATAAGTTTGCAGAGATCGCCACTCCGCAACTAACAAAACCAAAGAGGACATAACGGCCTCTGACTATCAGATAACTAGGGTGGCTCTAGGAGAAGTGACAATGAAGGAGCACAACAAGATGCACGGGATGCTATAAACGTGCTATGCTAGAAATTGAAGGAAACAAAAGACAACAGAGATGAGCTTAAAGAAAAGGTGGAGTAGTTAACTGAAGTATTACTTAAGCTCTCAAAACCCCTTGAATCCATACCATCTTCCTCTGTCCCTGTCGGGTTTGATTTCTCATCAGTGCCTATAATTGAGAAGATTAATGAAAAAGGGAGGGTGGTCAATGAATGGACCCAAAGGCTGCTCCAACAGGGGAAAGAAGTGATTCAAGACACCGTGGAAGTCTATCAATCTTTGGGGAATATACAGAGTGATGGGGAAAATATGGATGATGATTTCTCCCAAGAAATTAGACACCTTGATTTGAATTTCGAAGCTCTCCAGGTATTGAAGCAAATTCCATCACGCATCTTGGTAGAAGAAGGCATCATCCCACATGCAGATAAGCATTTCCAGCTGACCAAAGCCATCAGGTTCAGGGTAAAGATTCTCAACGAAGCTTGTGGTAAATTGAGAGAATCAAGAGATCAATTGATTGATGGCAAAAGCGACCTGGAAGAAGAATTGCTAAAAATTTGTGCAAAAGTTTCAGTTGGAAATTCGGGCATCCTATCAACTGATGATCTTTTCAAACAAGTCCAAGAATCATTCAACATGAACCAACTCACAGATTTGGTATTGAAATCATTGACAAGTTTGTAAAGATTGAACATTCTTTGGAGGCCCTGAGAAAACTCAACAAAAGATTGAGAAAACTTCCCAGTAGTGCCAGTGACACTCACGAAACATGTGAAGTCTTGAGTGATCATTCCACTATGCCTGATGAAAATGAGATGCAAGGTATAATCTGGAAGTTCCAAGAATTTCGGAACAAACAGGCTCAGTTGGAGGAAGAGAAAGATGAAGAAGCAAAAGATGACGATTCAGACTAAGTCTTGATGCGACATGTCATTTCAATCTTGAAATTGACATGTCTTTTTCATTTCTGTTTTCGTCACATTTTGAATCATATTGTGACTTGGTCTCCTGCGTGAGAGCCAAGCAAAATAGGACTCTTTTTAAAAGACTGTTTTATAGGGTTTGTCCTATTTTCTCTCAACTATTTTTATTATAAATAAGGGATGTGTGTACATTCCAAAGGGTTGAGATTTTTGAAACATTGGGAGCTATTGTGAAGAAGAAAAACTTTGTGTTTTCTTTTAATCATTTGAGGAATAGAAGTTGATGCTGTTTTTCGCAAACTTTGTGTTGTGAGAAGTGTTTTTCTTAAGATATTGTTCTTATGTTCGCAATCTTAAGCTATTCCTTGTTTAGTGTCTTGATGATTCTAATCATTTCAAACATTACATTTGTTATCTAAAGATCATATGATTATTTCGTGCTCTGTGTTTACTCAAAAGAAAATACGTTCCTCTCCTTTCCTTTCCATTGTGCTTCTTACATTGTAATAATTTCCAACCCAGTCCATTTATAAAAACAACATCTTCACATATCGGATATGGATTTCGGGATTCTATCACAATGGTTAGATTAGTGTGAATAATGTATTTATTATTTATGTTGTGTTTTAGATTAGTAATCCTCAACTTTGAGGAGGGATTTAATCCCATGTCCGTGGTTGAACCTCATATTTTGGATTGACAAAATATCCAACCAACACTCATGGCATTGAATATGTTTCATGATTTTGTAAGAGAAATATTTATTGAAAAATTTGTTTTTAGGAAGAATAGGCTTTTGAATCGAATTCCTCCTTTTAAGGAGGATTTTATAGTTACAAAATGATAATGTATCTTTATTTTTTGTCATGATATCAAAAATGTATGTAAATGTTTCTGGGCGGCCCCTATAGAATCCCCATTTTTCTTTTCTTATAAGTGTTTCATGTTTGAAATGGATCTAAATTTCTATCAAAACTAATGAAATCATATTGCAATACATCATACTACATACATGTTTGGAATTTACAAATCTAAAGAGTATACAATTTCAAAAATGAAGATAAACATAATGAAGAAAAGATATTTTTGAGGGAACAAGCCTAAACTTGTTCAGGCACACTAGACCAACTCCAAGTTCTTTATCATCATCCTCCTGTGCTTCAGATATCCTCTCTAGATATGCATCAAACCGGTGAAATATTAGAACTATGTCTTCTTCATCTGGCCTTGTGTGGAACGTGAATATCAATACTTGCATGTTATACATCCGATCAAATTCATATATGTTACTTTTATTTTCTCTCACTTTCTTGGACAACTTGGTAATCAGGTTTTCCAAAGAAATAAAATATTAAATTGTTTCATAAGTAAAATGTTCTTTAAAGATATACTAATCAAAAGATGTGTCAAGCTATTTATCCCCAAATCTCCATAAGTAAATTTTTTCTTGGTTAAGCATCATCTTTCCCCCTACTATCTAAGTAAACAATACATTTCTCTATTTTATCCTTCTTTGTAGTCAATTTCTCATGAACCAGATTTAGAGTTTCCATTCTAAGTTTGATTGAATCTTTATGAGTGTACTTTGAACTCCTCTTTCTTAAGGTGGTATGATTCCTTCTTTTTCCACCAGGCCATCATCTAATTGAGTGATTGCGTTAAGCTTGGGATGAATTCTTATCACTCTGTTCTTTTGTATTATTGACCTTTGCAGTTAGTTGGGTGTAATTTTCTACTTCATCTTCAATGGCTTTGTTTCCTTTTTCATATAACTCTTCCTTCCATTTATCTACAATATTAACCTTTTCCCTGGATTTCTCAACTTCACTTAAGACCTCCGAGGTTATGACAATAGTTACTTCTTGCCCTTCATCATCCACAAAAGGTTGTATCCATTTTTGTACATATGAGGACAATGTTTTGATTTTTTCCTTTAGCTGTTTCTTGGTTACCTTGTCCTCATCAATTTTTGTAGCAGACCCCCAACAACCACCGTAGCATCCTACTTCAATATTTCCTTGGTAGGATTTCCTAACGGGATATGTGTGACAATATAATCACTCAATGTAATTTCACCTTTTAATTTATCACCCTGTGGGGTGGCTATTTCCAAAGTCCTGAATCCTTATTGATCTACATGAGTTTTAGTTAGGATTCTAGCCTTCTTAGGAGCTCTTGTAGGCTTTGAGAATACAATACTTCTTATGTCCACTATTTCCTCCTGAATTGTCTCCTCCTTCCTTGGAAGGAGTGCTCCTAACCACCCAGTTGTGGGAGTATTTCCCACACTTGCTCTTTGTGATGTGGGATGTGGAGTTTCAGAGAAAACTACCTATTTCTTGGATGCATCTTGAGGTTCTTGCAATATTGGAACCTCTTGCATGTGGTTTTTCAACTTCCATTGCTTGCTTTTTGGGTTCATCATTCAGTTCCTTTACCTCTAATTGCTCTTTCTCATGTTTCTCAGTTTGGGATTGAATAAATTTTTCTTGATTCTTATCATCAACTGATATTTCTTCCTTATTTTTGCTTTCCACTGGAATGACAGTCATCTTTGTATTTTCTTTTGGAACTTCTTTGACTGGACTTGTTGTCTTGGGTGATTCTTTATCCTTTGTATTGTCTACCTCCTTCTGAGGTTGATACTCCGTGGAAACATCTTCTTGGGATTGTGCACTTGTGACTTTCTGTCTTACTAGTTCTTCCTCTTGTTGTTCCATTGTTTGAGACCCAATGATTTATCTTTGAACTTTACCATTGATTGGTACATCCTTCTTGTCACCGATCTCAATCGGGTTAACAACTTTTTCCATAGTCTCCATCATAACCTCCCTGGAAGGGTCTGCATTTTGAGGTAATTCATCACCCTTTGCAATTTTTAGTTCCTTTGAGGTTGACATTTAGTGGAGACAATATCCTCTGTAGATGATTCACTTACAAGCCTTTGAATCACTGGTTCTTCTTCCCTCGAAGATATTGTACTTTTAGATTGAACACTTTGTGTAGACACCTATAGTTTTATCAAGCAATCTTATTCTTAATATTGCACTAACTATTCTACTCCTTGCAAATTGACGATACCTCGTCAATTATGCCTATCTAACTCTCCTTTTATGACATCCTTTTGGTTATATTCCTCTTATAATTGACTAATCATGCTAATATAGCCTCTTATTAGCTAAATCCTCTTCTAATCTCCTTCTAAACCGCTTCTACTAGCTTCCTAGGTTATCAATCCATTTCATTGGATTGAGTAGTCCTCTCATAACTCTCTTAGACTCCTAATTCCTCACTAATCATGATTAAATATCTTAAACCTATATTAACTAGCCTAAGACATGTTTAACCCATTCTAAGCTTAGTTAAATTTTTCTTCGACTCACTAAAAGTGTTTTTGGCTTATTCATTTGTCCCGAGATGCTCCCAAATCATTTTATTTACGAAATTAGAAACCTTTAAATAGAATTGTTATCACCGAATCACATCACCCTCCAATTTTCACAAGTGTGTGTTCTTGAACTCATGGTGTGACTCAGTAACATGAGTATTATCTCCAAGTTGTGGGACTTGCTACTTGAGATAAACCTCCAGAGAAAACTCGACTCTTCTTCCTAATCATAGTGCAAACTAACCGTACGTAAATGAAGATACTATAATTTTCAGGGACTAGGGAGAGAGAAATAACATGCAAATGAAGGAAAAATACACTACAAAGGTGATGCACCAAAAGAAGGGAATGAGAATAGCTTTCCAATGTGTGAAAATGGAAGCAAAATACATACTAGAGAGGGTGATAATAGTTCTCCACAGTCTAGCAATTGCATTCACAACAATATTTCATACACAATGATAATGAATCCCTACAAGAGCATAAAATAGACACAATATATTTTCAATAAGGTTGAAGAGGCAAGAAGAATGCAAACAAACACAACAAGGAAGATACATCCACAAACTTGCATCTATTACTTCATTGATATGCATAGTTCAATCTATTACAAAATAAAGGCCTGGATCACCATGAAAAGAGTCTACTACAAGGGCCTGCAGCACATTGGCTTCACAAAACCAAAATGATAGAGTTTTGCTACCTAAACTATCCTCCCTTATAATGAGCCCAACATTCCTATTTATAGAGTTTTGGAAGAGAGAAAAGATGTAAATCCCAAAATCCACTTTTCCATTAATTGCAGGTCATGACAAATGAGTGTGGTTGGTGATTTTGGACTTGTAGAATAAATCTCAATGTACCCAATAACTTGCAATAGTGAAAGAGTGATTTCCCATGCCTATTGAATTCTCTTTCAGCTACCTCCCAACTACTAAACAGTAATGGGCTCATTTTCCTTGAAATTCTCCAACAAAACTTCATCAATTTTTAGATTTCTTGATCACCGTGCATCGGCTCAGAGTCACGATTCCAACGACACCAATTTTATAAAAATCCATTGAGAATTGCAAAAGATACAATTTTTGAGCGATTGGTGTTAATTTGAGTTACACAGGTTACTTTGCCTCCACAGACTAACAATTGATATTTTGGTTGAAAAAGACAATTTGATAATTTTCTTTCTTCAATGTTTTTCATATCCTTCTAAATGATTTGGTCATTTAAATATAGTGGGCCCCCTTTCATATTTCTCATCACCTAATATGGAAAGGTGAGTTTGTTTTAATATCCTCGGCAGTTGATATTACCAGCTTACTGACCGAGATGGCTCCTTCCTCTCTTCACCGATCGCTTCCATCCACATGCGGAGCTCTTCTTTCCTACATCGGAAGGCCTAATTCTTGGAACAGGTGAGCTCCTTATCCCTCCACCTTGGCGCTGACCAACATCTCCTTGCTCTGAGTCCATATGTCCACCGTCAGATGATACTAGCTTGGTACTCCCTTTGTTCCGCGGGTCACGTCGATTGTCAAACTCTTACCTTGTATTGCGGGATTGACCCCTCTACATTAAACTCGGTTCCATTCATCCCAAGGGCCACTCGGGCCTCCTCCATCCGCATCATCCGAAACTCGACTCCTAACCCCATTGCATCCGCATATCCTTCTCCACTATATGTGTTGATCGAGACGTGAGGCTCGTTGACCTTTTCTCCACCCGCTTTTCTTTTTTGGCTTGGTGAAATCATGAATTTTGGGCCCAGCTCATCCTTGGGATCTACAAGCCAATTTTTCCACCTTTTCGCAATGCTTCACATTGCCATTTAAGTTGGCGAATGTGGGTTTTCAGGGCCCGAATGTCCCATGTCGATGGACCGCGTGGGTCATTGACCTCCAAGATACTCACACTCCTCCCTATCGGTGAAATCGGTCTGCTGTCGAGCTCGCACATCCCATTGGCCTACCAAGACCTCCAGATATGACATGCCCGCATGCAACCTTTACCACGAAAAGTTTGAGTTTTTTACACACAAACGTCCCGAGTTCATTAGGTCTCCCCGGGACACGATTCTCTGCATGGCCGCATTCTTTCTCTATGGAACTCGTCATTGGTTTGCCATGTTGGCTCGATGAGCCAACATAACTCCTTGTTTCGACATTTATTTTGAGTCCTTCTATAGACCGATCCGTTTGAATCCACCATCGAGCTAAACATGTACATCACCATATGCTACAAATTTTCCGAGTTCATGTCATTACAACAATCGAGGTCTTTGGCTTCCCATGCTTCTATTTACACGATTCAATCCCATCACTCAATAGCTCATTACACGACTTGATTAGATCATTTCAAAGTGCCTCAATGTGTCATGAAGGGATTGATGTTATTGCTTGAAAAATATTCACCTTCCCAGCTTGGTGCAACGTGTTTGTAATGTTAGCTCGCCTTGGTGACAGATATCTCAACCTGTTCCCACCGCAATTTGAGATCAATCTTTCATATCTCGGTCTGCATGATCTGAGCTCATCAGTATTGAATTCATTTACCATGGTCTGGGAAATGAAAACTTGTCATGAGTCTTCACAGGGGCTACATAGCTTGTCTCATTGCATGAAATATCTTTCCCTTATAAACTCGATGCTTCCACCATTGAACTCACCGATGAGCTCAATCACCCTAACTCGGCCATCTCACCATTCATCCTATAACTTACCAGCTCGGTGTGGTTGTATGAGCTCAGTTTTGGTATGAAGATGGGCTTGGCCTCTCATGGAAACAATTCAGTACGGGTTTTGTAGAGTTTTACGGTGGTGCGTTGGCTTGTTTCATACAAAATAGCTCACACCGATCAATGTAGCTAAGTTATGAGCTCGAGGAGCTTAATTTAGAGGTGAGGTTACTCGAAAAGTTCTTTTCATCCCATGTAACCCCTTTTAAACCTTTAGTGCTCCTAAGTCTACAAGAAGATGCTTGGGATGTTCCTGAAACAATGCATATGGTATTGTGAATTTGGACCCACCCGTTATTGCTTCTTCACTTGAAAAATTTGAACCTTGTCGTCATCAAGCGTCAATAAGCCTCATTAGCTAAGTGAGCTTGTCCAGTTACCCAATTTCACCAGGGTAGTGCGGGTAATAATTTGGCTACTCACGAGGCCATTTTCCTACAAAATGGAGTGTGATCAGTTGTCTGAAGCTATCCATTGGGCACGGAGTCTGCATTATCATCCTGAACGATCTTAACCCTTGAACTTGATCCCACAATGCTTGAGATGATGCTTGCACTGCTTCCAAAATTATCTTCGCTTGCTTGCACTCTCAACTTTCATAAGAAAATCTTGGATTCAAGATTTGTGAGAGTAGAGAATTGTTTAAAACTTGGATTTCACCCATTCCAACAACTGCAATCCATGAGGTTGAATGATGAGTACCTACAAATGTTGTCTCAACATCCGATTCCCACCAAGTGTGGACAAACAAAATTGATATTTTGGTTGGGCGGAGTATGTTGGAGAATTGGGGTGGAATCCATTATCTTGGACATCATGGAACTCTATTAAGTTTTGATTTTCCTTCCTCTGAATGTCTTGCGCTACTTCAACCGGAGCTTACTTTAATCGTGTCACCAACTAATCCATGTAGGGACTTTCATCAAACCTTGGGAGAGGACTGTGGCTTATATCCATTGTTTACACACTGACTGAAGGTTGAGTGAAAATTGGGACTGCCACCTACTATAACGTCAACCTAATTTTAGTTTCTCTCGTATTTGTTTTGATTTGAAATCTGCAACCACCACATGTAACTATGTGTTTTTACTACAACAACCCTTTCTCGAAGCATGATGAATCATATATAAGCATACTTTGGAAGCAATAGAATATGTGCGCTAACACTTAGGGGAATTAAATCTACTCTAACCACAACAAAGAATGTGCACAAGCACTTGGAGGAATTGGAAATCCTAGACTAATATATACAAGGGTGAGAATTCTTCCTTCTAGTAGCAATGGTTGAGGTAAAATCCATTGACTGGAATATGTAATTCTTCACCATCCAACTTAGCCAGTTGGAAGGCATTGCTACTTTTGCATTCTTGTGATCATATATGGGCCACTCCATATGGCATCAAACTTGGAATGTTTGCCTAGCTTTGCACGATCAACATCCCACTTCAAAGACTCAAGTCACCTACTTGGAAAATCCTAGCTTTAGCTTTCTTGTCAAACCTCCTTTTGATCAATGCTTGATCTTTTTCCATTGTTTGCATTGCATGCTCTTTTGTTTCCTCTAATTTCATCAACTTTGCATACTTTTTTCCATGGGCTCAAACTCGGATATTTCCAATTGTTTCATGAGTTCCAATGCTGACAACTCAAATGATATAGGTATCATTCCTTCTATTCCGTATACAAGCTTGTATGAAGAGTTACCTGTTGGGTGTGATTCTATCAGCCCATAGAGCTGATTTGAGCTTCGTATGCTAGGTCTTCTGATTCTCATCAAGGGTTCTTCTAATGATTCTCAACAAGTTTTTGTTTGTATAATCTGCTTGGCCATTACCTAGAGGGTCTTAGTTTGATGAAGTGTTGAGGTATTTACCATTCTTGACAACCCATTCAATGATTTTTTTACCGATAACACCAATGCATTGTTTGATATGATGGTGGCATGGACTCCAAACCTTGTGATTATCCCTTCATAGAAATCCAAGATGCTTGATTAATTTGCCTCCTTCAGTGCCACCGCACTGCTTCAGTCCACTTGGTGAAATAGTTTGTTGTCATAAGTATCCACTTATGGCATTGACTTGAATTTGGGTTGATGACTCCAATGAAGTCTAATCCCCATTACATGAATGGTTGATCTATTAAAATTAGACGAAGGGGAAATGTTGCTAACCTTTCTTTTCCTATGAAGAACACACACTTTTTGCATTTCTTGATCCATAAGTAGCAATCATTAAACATTGTAGGCCAAAAATAACCAACTTTCATGATCCTGAGAGCTGTTACTCATGGAGCAAAGTGGCCTCCCGCTTCCTATCATAGAACTCATGCAATATCTTCTCAACTTGACTTGTTGGGACACACCTCAATAACACCTCATTCACATCCTTCTTGAATAGGATGCCATCAATGAGCACATACAAAATGGATTGCAATATGAAATATCTTCTCTTAGCTTTGTTCCATTATGGAGGGAACAAACATATTTGGAGATAATGCACCATGTATTGAGTCCAACATGGAATGGGTGCATCATTAGCTGACTTATCTTGATAATTCTACAATAGCAGACAATCTCTTCTTCACCTTTTGACTCATCATGTTGTTTGGAAGCAAGCTACTCACACAAACCTTTTCCATAGACCAACTTGGTTACTTTGATTTCAATATCATACTCCATTACACGAGTGATCCAACCTACTCTCTTCTCATTCAAATCCTTGTTTAGGAGAAAGTCATTGACCCCAACATGGGACACAAGCAAATTGAATCTTATTGTTTGAGACCAGTGTTTGAATTTATTTAAACTTCTAATAAAGGCAAGGACATGCTTTTTAATGAATGAATACTTTACTTTGTAATTTTCCAGTCTTTGACTGAAGAATGCTATGGGTTGTTCTTGATTTTCTCTATTTAGTTATACCAAGATAGTTGAGATTGTGTCTGATCCTCCAAAAGCATACAACATGAAGTCCTTTGAAAAGTTTGGGTTGATAAGAGTTGGAGCTTGTGATATTGCATGTTTGATAGCCTCAAAACTCTCTTTTCCTTCTTGTTGTCCATTTGAATGCAAGACTATTCTTCAACATCATTGTTAAAGGCTTCACAAGAGTGGCAAAATCAGGCACAAATATGTGGACAAAGTTTATCCTTCCCAAGAATATTTGGAGAGATTTCTTGTGGTGTGGCAATGGAAGTGTTCAGATGGCTTCAACTCTTTTAGGATCAATTATCAACCCTTCTCTTGAAACAATGTGGCCCAACAATTTGCCTTCATGTGCCAAGAATACACACTTTTTGGATTCAAAGACACTGAATATTCTACATCTCTGAAATACTTGCCTGAGGTGAAAGAGATGGTCTGTTGCATTCTTGAGAACACAATGATATCATCTAGATATATAAGCACTATCTTGTTAATTATTCCTTTGAACGCCATATCCATAGCTCACTGAAATGTTGCTCGACATTTGACAATCCAAATGACATCTTCTTATAAGCATATGTGCCCCATTTCGTAGTGAAGGCTGTCTTGAACTGATTGTCTTCTTTGACCATTATTTGATTATAGCCTGAGTAGCTGTCTAGTAATGAAAACCTTCGTAACCAAAGCAAAAACTCCGCAAAATTTACTCCATCGATGGAAGTGGGTAATGATCTTTAAGTGATGCTCTATTTAGATCATAGAAGTCTACACACAATCTGATTTCTCCATTTCTCTTTCTCACCGGCACCAAGTTTGCAACCCAACTTGAATGTTTGATAGGAAAGATGATGTTAGCTTCAATTAGCTTGTTCAAATCTTTTCTCATGAGAGGTTCAATGTGAGGATTCACGGCCTTTGCTTCTATTTGATAGGCTTAGATTCTGGATCTAGCTCAATAGTATGTTGTGCTAGCTTTGGGTTGAAACCTCTTAAATCCTTATAAGTCCAGTGTGAAGACATCTGAGAATTCTTGACAAAGTTGAACAAATTCAGATTTCTCTTGTCGAGTATTTACTTTTCTAATTTGCAATGTCTTGCCTTCATCTACTGAAATGGGCTTTGAATCCTCACCCTTTACCTGAATGTTTTCCTTTTCCTTCTGGAACTAATCATTTGGGTTGAAGATTGACTCCAAATTTAAAAGACCTTTCAATAATTTGTTATTCCTTAGCCGCACCACTGGCCAATTGCTTTGATAAGGACATGTTACGCCAACTATTCCCAAAACACTTTGATATCCCAAAATTCAACAAATACAAAAGCAAAGGTGATCCTTGTGATCATGTCAAAGACTTCTACATGGCTTGTCAAGAAGTCGCTTACAACAATAACTTTTTGATACATCTGTTTCCTCGTAGCCTAAGAGCACAAGCGTTAGAATGGTTTTTCAGTATACCTAAGGGATCAATCATGACTAGCCCACACTAGCTGAAAATTTTGTGCGACATTTCTCTTTCAATATGGAGAATGACATTACCATGAACGACCTTTGCAACGCTAAACAAAACCCAATGAGACCTTTGTGGGATTCTTACAACAATGATGCGGATTGGCGAGTTATTTCCCTTGTGTCCTTCGAAAAAAAAATGGTAAGCATATTCATCCCCAACTTGAACCCAAAAATAGCCTTCCATTTACAGATGCACTGCAACACTAACTTCAAGAAGTTATAGAGAAAGGAAGTCAAATTGAGAAGGCTCTCATTGTAAAGGGGACACTCAAACCCATTTCGAAGGACAAACACAAGCCA
Organism: Taxus wallichiana var. yunnanensis; assembly: GCA_018340775.1. Lineage (NCBI taxonomy): Eukaryota > Viridiplantae > Streptophyta > Pinopsida > Cupressales > Taxaceae > Taxus > Taxus wallichiana. The sequence continues at coordinate 667,274,001 of CM031236.1, forward strand.
AAACCCATGGACAAACCAAAGTTCTTTAATAAGAACAAACATGTTGTTGGAGACAACATCACAGACTCTAAGAGAGTCCAAGTGCTATACAAAGTGGTCTCGCTATTAAAGATTTCATAAAGACCTCACCCAAAAGCACCTACAAAATGTACATTTACACCTCTAATTGAATCATTGTCCACTATACTTAAATAGTTAGATGTTGTAAATATGGTACAATATGCAACCGCAATGGTACCATATCCAGATGATGCACCTAAGCTAGGTTGGTTTAAAGAGCATGAATACTGCGATTTTCATTGTGTCAAAGGACACAAGACTAATAGATGCCTAAGATTGTGGCATTTTATACAAGACCTCATCAAAGAAGGTAAAATTGCAGTAGATTCACCATCCAACTCAGGACAAGGTCCTAATGAGAAAATGGGTATATTCAAAGAACCCTTTCCCAATCATGAGGATAAGAATAATTGAAAGTCATATTAGGGGAAAACCTCTAGATCAGGGGCAAACCTCTAATTATTATAGAACCGCTGCCTATGTCAATCCAATAGATGATAATCCATTTGACTCCCTTATAGGTTGTATCCATTCATCTAATGAATAGGTGAACACCATTAGGATCTTAGGAAACAATTGTGTTGTAGGCATAAACGTGCTCGTTTGGTGATACCCGATCCTCTCGTCTCTGTTCCTCAACAAGGCCAATATAACTTGATTGAACGATTGGAGAAAACCCTAGAATTTCAATCCTAAATATCCTCAACATTTCTACAACTCATAGGAATATACTTGTACAAAATGCTTCAAAGTTCAAGGGTCTCCACATATGTAGATCCTACCCACCTTCAAGCGATGATTGCACACCTTGATTCCAACAATCATATTTCTTTTGATCAAAATGCAATCCCACGTAATAACCTTGAGCACAAATCACCCTTATATATAGAGGCCGTTGTTACTCATCGTAAAATCAAAAGAGTGCTTGTGGACGATGGGTTTGTCTTAAATATTTGCACATTGAAGTGGTTAGCGCAAACTAGGGTATTCAGAAGTAGATCTGGGTGCTAAACTATTACCATCACGACCTATGATAATGAAAAGCGAGAATCTACAGGAACTATAGCAGTCTTGAAGGGAGTAGGGCCGATGTATCATGATACAATGTTCCATGTCCTTGACTTGGATTTATCGTACAACATGCTCTTAGGACGCCCAGAGATGCATGTCACGCAAGCCATTCCCTCTACCTTTCATTAGTGCATCAAATTATGCCATGGAGGACAAATGATCACCATTCTAGGTGATCTAGAACCATTCACGCATTGTAGAGCACTGCACAATTTTTCTCGTGCAACATATGAGTGTCCTTCAATGAGATATTGTTATCCCATTGCAAACAAAAGCTATAAGAGAACATGACTCCAAATACAGCTTACTCCCCGTAATTATAACTTTTCTTCGTTGGTCAACCCATTTGGATCATGCAAGGCAACATCTCAAATATGGCCTAGTTGAACAATTCACTCTTCATCAGACCTTTTTAATATCAGACCTCTCAGTGTCACCTAGGATGTGGTAAATCATATTTTCAGTTCAAAAGTACTTGGGATAGATGCCTTGAACCATTTGAGAGATTTATTCCTAGTGGTCTCTTATCTGAGGAGAAGATGATAGATACACCCACAAGCAATACTCGAAGGAACTATGGCATTATGTCATCAAGCTCCACAATATATCAAAAGACACCACATGATGTATGTTATGCGCTATAATGGATTTGGATGCGGTATCAATACACAAGGAAGGCTATAACCCATTCCCATTCCTCGCTTCAAGTCAAACAAGCATGACCTTGGTATCAAGCCTCATGACGATCCACCTTCTAAGATAGACACTACCTCTTCTGAACTTGAGGATGAATCGTCTCATTTAAATAGTGATGTAAATTCCCAAAGTGTAGCCTATATTGGGATTTTGCCTCCACTAACCTATTCCCAAATTCAGTTATCTTCACCTTATCCGGATCCGATTCCCAAGCCAATTATAAAATAACCCTAGTATATCCCGAACTCATAGATTGGGATCAACAACTTCATGTGCCAATTGATTTCTTTGAGAACGATGAAGCATTTGCATAATTCATGGGACTCAAGGATTCTATTCCAAATGGGGACCACAAGAAAGGTTTCTCTATCAAACTGGATACATGCACATACTTTGGGGAAGAAGCAGAGATGTGTGGTCACTTGAATAAAAAGATTGTAAGCAAGGGAAAAGTACTTCTGAAAATCCTTGTGGGAAAAACAAGCATAAGTCCCATAGTGAAAACCTCTTTGAGGTGCTAGTGGACAAACAAAATGAAGAAATCATGGAAAAAGTGGTGTACCCACTCAAAGATGATGAGACACATGTAGAGGTTGATCTTACTCTTCTTGATCCTACATGGATGGAAGATGTATCTAAGATTCTCATTGAAGAAACAATCAATGTTAATATTGGTTCAGAAGAAGATCCTAGAATGATAAAGTTGGGAGATTCACTCAATACACAGAACAAAGTTTTCATGGCATTATTATGGTAATATGCAAACGTATTTGTGTGGTCATACACAAATATGCCCTATTTGGATCCAGATTGGTCGTACACAACCTTGTTGTGCACCTAGATGCCAAACCCATCAAGCAGAAGTTAAGAAAGATGCATCCAAAGATTGCATTGCTTGTTAAAGAACTGGAAAAACTATTAGTAGTAGATTTTATCAAACCCGATTCTTGATTGGATATCTAATATAGTCCTAGTTCAAAAGAAGTCGGTCGGTATCAGAATATGCACCGACTTCCATGACATAAACAAAGCATGTCCCAAAGATGAGTTTCGTCTACCAAACATCAACATGATCATCGACTCAACTGTCGGTTATGAAATGTTATCCTTAATGGATGGATTTTTAGGTTATAACCAAATCAACATTGCAGAGGAAGATCAACACAAGATTGCTTTCATCACCCCTTGGGGACATTTTTCTATAAAGTCGTGCCTTTCGGGCTCAAGAATGTCGGGGCTACATATCTTAGTAAAATAAAAATCATCGAGGCAAGCACCTTGAAGTGTTGAGACGTATCTTCCAATGTCTCCGAGATTATAAGGTTCACGTGAATCCCAAAAAATGTGTTTTCGGTGTATTATATAGAAAACCCCGGGCTACATTGTTTCATAGAGAGGAATAGAAGTAGATCCAGCTAAGGTGGCAGCTATCACAAAGATGCCTCCACCTACGAACCTTAAACAACTAAGAATTATACAAGGAAAAATTAAGGAAATCCAGTCGATTTATTTCACAACTTGTGGATAAGTTCCATCCTTTTACGCATCTACTAAAAAAATGTTTCCTTCAACTGGGGACCGTTATTGTTCAAGGCATTTTAATTACTTAAGAAATATCTAATCAATCCACCTGTTCTCATGCTGCCTACCTCGGGAAAACTCTACCCTAGGAAAACCCCTCATGTTGTATATTTTAGCCACTCACCTTGCTATTGGCGCACTCCTTGCCCAATATGACCTTAACCACAAAGAAATGGTGGTTTTCTACCTCGGCTGCACCTTAATCGCCTATGAGTTGAGCTATTCGCTGAGAATGAAAAGGTCCGCCCAACAATAGTCTTTACTTTCTAGAAACTTCGCCATTACCTCCTTAACAATAAAACCAAGTTAATATCCAAAGTTGACCCTCTCAAGTACCTTTTATCCAAACCCACCCTTACAAGATGAATGGCTAATTTGATCATTCTCCTTAGTGAATTTGACATTGAGTTTGTTAACCAGAAGTCTTTGAAAGGAAATGTATTGACATATCAGTTAGCTAAAGCTTCTCTAGCAAGAATGGAACCGTTGTGTATGGATATGCCAGATGCATCTATGATGTATATTGAGGAGTCTATCGTGTGGAAAGTCCACTTTGATGGGTCATTCACATTTCATGGATTAGGAGCAGGAGTGGTACTCATCACTCCCACAGGAGAGGTTATTCCACGAGCATTCCATTTGGGATTCCCTTATACAAATAACATTGCAGAGTATGAAGCACTCATTGTCAACCTTAAGTTAGCTATCACCTAGAATATTCGACAACTATGAGTCATTGGTGACTCCCAACTAATCATTAAACAAGTTAATGATGAATACAAGGTCAAAGATGAAAAACTTGTTCCATACAAGAAATTGGTGGAAAATTTGAAAGAATACTTTGTACATATTGTCTTTGAACAAAGACCAAGATTGCACAACCGATCAATGGATGCGATGGCTACAATAGGATCTCTATTGTGCATTCCACCTCAGGAAAGTAAAATTCCATTCTTTGTGGAGCACTTACGAGTGCCCGCATATGACATGCTAGAATCTTGTTTGGCATGTGAAGTTGTTGGTCCATTCTCACCCTGGTACGACTCCATATTTAATTATCTACAAGATGACATGTTTCCCCCAAACATTTCCCATACCGAGAAAAAAACCCTTATTCACCATATAGCCCATTATACCCTCCTAGGATGAACCATCTATCATTGTGGCTACGATGGGAATTTGCTACATTGTTTGAATGTTACCGAGTCAATCCATGCTATTAAATAAGTACATGGAGGCATTTGCAGAGCACATACTAGCGGCATGGTCCTAGCTAAGAAACTCTTGAGAGTAGGCTATTATTGGCCTACCATGGAAGAAGATTGTTGCAACTTCGTCAAGAAGTGTGAACTATGTCAAAAATATGGTAATCTAATATTGTCTCTCATATCACAAAGAATGATGTTTGTGTCACTCTCCTTGTGCCTCCCCTCATCACCTTCTCTCTCATTGATCGACAAAGAAGTTGCAACTCTAGGATTTTTCATCCCCGCCCTCTCACCTCTCGTGAAGCTATCTCACCGATAAGATCGAGACCACAAGATGATTGAGAAGGGGGCGCGTTATTCGCAAACATCCACCTAAAACAATCGTGTCATCAAGACAATTTAAATATCAACAACATAAGGCAACATACAAGGTTCGAGTGTGTGTTAAGTGGTTTTTAACTTTCTTCGTTTCACACTACGAATCGAGTCTCTCTTTTAGCGTAGGAGCTCACATAAGGGAATGTTATAATTCTATGCACACCTACAATTAGTATATTAAAAATAAACAAAAACTAAATTCTATCCTTACTTACGAAAGACCAATAATTTCTTATGTTATTATTTGAAGGGAGGTCAACATGTCTTCTACTTGTTCCACCCACTTCTTTATCTTTACGTTTCATGACAAAATATTAAGTTTTGATTTCCAACCAAATATAATATATAATATATTATACTAATCTTAAATTTACGTCTATTCGACATTTGAGTTAATTTTCCTCTCGCTCCCACTGAATGCTCTTATCTCGATTTCACATCTTCTTCGGATCACGTACGTGTGCATTTCTTTGCAAACTCGATCAACAACCCTCCGCAAATAAAATTATATTCATTTCCTCATGACATAGATCACATTCCCTTCTCTCTTTTACATGTATAACATGCATCTATCTTGAGGGTAGGTGGTTGTTTTCTAATATGCTTACGGCCACGCTTACGAGATTCCACAAAGGGAAGATTGTATTCTACTTGACGATGTCAATTAAGTCTATGCAACTTTGAAAACCTAACATCCCCACTAACAACACACGATCCATGCCGACAAAAATAGTGAATACGACCATTGACATAATCAGTTATGTACTCTATGATTGGCTCATAGATATCTCGAGCGAATGGGCTTGGAGGGCCCAACTAATGTAGCTCCATTAAGCTGTTGGAGGAGCATCCCCCTTTGCTTCTCTCGTGGACGCTTTGCAAAACGTGTACATGCCACATGATGTGAAGGTGCTTGTATCTAGGAGTACAAGTGCATAACTATTAGCCAACATAAAATATTAAGTATTTTGCAAAAGAAGTAATGTTCACATATTCGGATATTACCATCATGGAATGTTAATAAACTGTGAAAAGAAAACAATTTTATAATTGTTATCCCAATAAATGACGTTAGGTACATTGCTATGACAAAAATTAATGTTCACAAAGTTATATATATTACCGTCTCATTATTTATGTCTTCCCGAAAACATAAGAACAAATTGTGAACATGGATCGACCCATGTCACCGAAGTTTTTGCATGTTTCGTTTAAGTGCGTTGTGATAATCATTGTTGAAGTGATGCATTGTAAAACAAGTGAAACTGAAACAAATGGTACACAAACTTATTTATTCGTATTTTCATTCATATTGAGAAAATCGTGCACAAACAATTTGTGACAAAAGTTAGCCGCACACATTATTTTTTAAAATTGGATACTCGACTCTAGATGTTTCGAAATAAACATGAAATGTGAATGCAAGTGTATTACAAAAAGATAAGATTAAAACATGATGTATCTACAATGCTGGTTTATCAACCAACACTATATGATGTATCATCATATTATCCACAAAATATATAATATATACGTTGGAGACAATTCACATAATATTATTTATTCCCAATCTAATAAATAATGTATGTCTACTATTACACAAAAAGGAAATACGATGTGTACATATATCATATTGAAATGTCTTATATGGCAAGTGCTAGCAAAATGACCACTTCTTGGTTTATAGTGTCCCTAAACACTTGACATACGTCTAACCTACCTCTATTAACTTTTACATGCCCATACAAACATTTCACAAGGCGAGATACACTCTCTAGCGCTTGAACTCGAAGAATTGAAATATCTCGCATTGTTACATTGGTATACACAGTCATTTATTTCACAACAATCATATCGTGAGAAAACACACAAATGTTCCGAACATCGTGGCATCTCGCTTCCTCAAGACCCAATATCAAGGCCCTATACTCAGCCTAGTGGAAGGTCATAGTGGTATTTACGACAATTGTACCTCTTTCTACTATCTTGCTTCCATCGGGGTCGCATAACATAAATGATGAACATGCAAGATTTTAGGAAGTATTCGACACTCCATTAATTTCCAATCTCTAAATGGCAACCATGTTTACCTTTACAATGGACAAAAATATATCTTAAGAACACAACAAAAAGTAGAATAAACACTTCAAATTTGACTTTTTCAATACAATCTTCTATAATTTAACATATGACAAGGCCCTAGAACATTTACTACTAAGTTTTTTCATTAATAACGATTTATTATTGGAGATTCAATGGAGTTAGTAATTTGTATAAGGACATACACACTAAATGAGTTAACGTCATGTTTTTGTGAGTGACTTCTCTTTGGGAAACATTGTATTCCTTACAATACTAAAACTTCGTATTCCGTAGGTTAGACTAAAGTGCGAATATATTTTGGAATATATTGGAATCGTAATTACGGGTTTGGTTTCATTCCACACTTTTTATGAATAGATAACTTTATATTGCTAATGAGATAATTGATACAAGCACAATTTACAATAATGTTTTAAAAATATGTTTTCCTATGATTATGAGTTTATAAATGCAATGGGTAAATATTAAATTTGAATAAATCACTTAACAAATTGATTAGTCTACTATGAATACATAGATTTCAATCTATTTCCAATATCAATATCTATAAACATTTGATTAGGGTTAAAATGGGTGTAGATCTCAGTAAATAACATTTGATTAGTTTTCAAAACCAAATCAATAAATAAATATCTAGTACATAGGGTTTAGATTTATCATGTTCATAGGAGTGACAAGAAGATGATATTCCAAGATAGAGTCTAGATTTATCATGTTCTTGGGAAGTGACAAGAAAAAGATCATCCAAATCTTGTAGTACAATTGATTTTATGAGGCACGGAAAACTAGAAAACTTACATTTATCATAACCAACAAGTGTATATCGTACACTTGACATTCCAAGTAATATTGTGAATTTTAATTCAAAATATGTTATAATATTGTGAACGACATTCCAATAATTTTTATAGTTTATTCACTTAAAAACCTTTTAATGTATATCTAGTATTAAAAATACATGCTTCAATGAGTACTCGAATTCTTAAGAATTAACTCCTTTTCGAACAATGCCGATTTTCTATATTATGTAGATTAAGTAGGGTACATGTGAATCTCTATATGAGTTGACCTTATATTCTAACACTATTGACACACAAATAAACATTCGGTATATGACTATCAAAAATATGAATAAGGTAGACCAAGGGTCACATGGATAAATTTCGAAGAGAATGAGGACTCTTTTCTCTTAAACATGTAGTCTACCAAAACCTTTTGGACTAAAGTTCCTTGTCAAGTGCACTCGACCTAGCAAAAGTCTTAGAACTACACAACATAATTAAACAAATAAATAAATAATCAAAGGGGGACCATATGAATACCATAAACGATTGGAAATGATAATTGCACCAATATAATACTAAATTGGACAAATGATCATAACCCGTACTTAGTGATTTTGACATGAATATTTAAATATTTTTTTATCTTAATTTTTATTTTTTTAACTAGAAGTCACTAATTGGTTTCAAATAACCTCGAAGACATTTCATTTGAGGGGTTGTGAATATTTTAGAAAATCGTTACAATTATGCATTTGGTACCTAAATAGACTTTTAATATAAATGAATTTTAATAATCTAAACTTGCTATAAAATATATAAACATTAGTAATTTTAAAATTATAATCCATAGAAACACAATTTTATACCATGGAAAACACATTTAACCAATGCAAAACATATTTAATATTTAAGCTCGTGTGAATCAAGAATATATTCGAACATCAAAATGAAATATATTTAAGCCGATGTTAATCAACATTTGACAAAAAATAAATATTTATATAGGTTTTTTTCAAACATATCATACGTTTTTAGTACAAAACATATAAAAACAAGTAATTTTTTATTTATTTTTTAGCAAAGAAACTTGAGTTGCTTCTATGTGCAATTTTTTGCACAATTTTTTTGGATCTATCACCGCTTTATGACCGGAACTCCCATCTTCCTCAAATTATGGGGAGACTCGTACTTTTGGGCTTCTTCCATCATGTCATAAGCTAGACCATATCCATGTGAATGGAAACCTATAGTGCGGAACTTAGAAAAATAAATAATCAAGTTTCCAAAGAAATAGAATTAGACTTTAACCATGTTTGGAATTTCTGGTTTTGGCGGCTTATTTTGTTGATGGTGGTCTATGTAGACCACAAATGTGGACCTCTTGAAAGTTTCCTCCCTTTGAAATTTGGTATTTTTCAAAGTTATCCCTATAAGATTCAGATGAATAAAGGTTCGTGTATTCATTTTCACCATGAAAAAGAGAAAGTAATACAACACACAAATTAATTGTTAGTACGATACATGACAAAGCTAATATTCGTCATCCAATATGATAAAATAATCACAACATGAGAAAGCTAATATCAATTGAAAATTCAAGTATTAATAAATGCCAATGACTATCCTTCACTCAAAATGCACCCTCCCATAATATCACAATTGTTAATTGCAAAAGAGATAGTCATGATATTATGAGAGGGTGCATTTCTGAGTGGAGGGTTGGTAGACAACTTTAAAAACCTCTACTCAAAGACAATATACCACCCACCTATCAATGCAAAATCCCGAGGCAAGATACCAACAAATTAACGGTTCTATTCTTCCTAAACTTGAAGCCATCACTGGCTAGATGAAGACTTGGTGGAAACGGAAGGAATTATACCATATGAGGAGAGAGGAATTCAATAGATGCATGAAACTTTAATCAAACTCAGAATGAAAACTTTAAATCAGGTCAAGGAGAAATTGAAAACAAAAATGGATAAAATATTGAATTGTATTGACCGTAACTTGGAGAAGATGATTCCCGATGAAGACAAATTTATTTATGGAGATGATAACCGATTGGCATTAAACCATTGGTGGGTGGTTGGATGCCTCAGATTCCACATCGATAGGTGGGTAGTATATTGTGCTAAGCAAGAGGTTTTTAAAGTTGCTTATTGATCCTCCACTCAAAAATGCACCCTCCATAATATCACAACCGTCCCTTTTGCAATGGATAGTTGTGATATTATAGAGGGTGCATTTTGAGTGAAGGATAACCATTGGCATTTATCGATACTTGAATTTGTCATGGATATTAATTTTTTGATGTTGTGAATATTTTATCATATTCGATGATGTATATTAGCTTTGTCATGTATCATACTAACATTAATTTGTGTGTTGTATTAAGTTTCTCTTTAGTGTTGTGAAAATGAATACACGAAGCTTTATTCATCCGAATCGATAGGGATAACATTAACAACTCCCAAATTTTAAAGGGAGTAAACTTTCAAGAGGTCCATATTTTTGGTCTACATAGACCACCATCAACAAAATAAGCCACCAAACCGGAAATTGCAAACATGGTTAAAGCTTGATTCCATTTGCTAGAAACTTCAGATTATTTGTTTGTCTAAGTTCTCGCACTATAGGTTCTCGGTCACCATGCAAATACAATCTAGCTTATGACACGATGGAGGAAGCCCAAGTATGAGCCTCTCCATAAATTGGGGAAGATGAGATTTACGGTCATAAAACATACGATAGATCTAAAAAATTGTGCAAAAATATTGCAAATGGAAGCAACTCCACGTTTTTCGCTAAAATAAAAAAATAGTTCTTTGCTTTTATATGTTTTGTACTAAAAACTTATGACATGTTTGAAAAAAATCTATATAAATATTTAATTTTTGTCGAATGTTTATTAACACAAGCTTAAATATATTTCATTTTGTTGTTTGAATATATTCTTGATCGACATGAGCTTAAATATTAAATATGTTTCGTATCGATTAAATATGTTTTCCATAGTATTAAATTGTGTTTCTATGGATTATATTTTTAAAATTATTAATTTTTATATATTTTATAGCAAGTTTAGATTATTAAAATTCATTTATGTTAAAAGTCTATTTAAGTACCAAATGCGTAAAGGTAGCAATTTTCTAAAATTTTCCCAACACCTCAAATGAAATGTCTTTAGAGTTATTTGAAACCAATCGGTGAAGTCTAGTTAAAAAAAAAAATTAACAAGGTCAAAAGTATTTAAATATTCATGTCAAATTCACTAAGTATGGGTTATGATGATTTGTCCAAATTAGGATCAGATTGGTGTAATTATCATTTCCAATCGTTTTTGATATTCATATGGCCCCCTTTGATTATTTATTTATTTGTTTAATTATGTTGTGTATCTCTATAAGACTTTTGTTAGGTCAAGTGCACTTGAGAAGGAACTTAAGTCCAAAATTTTCGGTAGACTACATGTTTAAGAGAAAACAATTCTCATTGTCTTCGAAATTTATCCATGTGACCCTTGGTCTATCTTATACATATTTTTGATAGTCATATATCAGTTTGTTTATTTGTGTGTCAATAGTGTTTTAATATGAGTTCAACCCATATAGATATGCATATGTACCCTACTTAATCTACATAATATAGAAAATCGGTATTGTTCAAATCGAGTTAATTCTAGAGAATTCGAGTACTCATTGAAACATGTAATTTTAATACTAGATATACATTACAATGGTTTTTTAGTGAATAAACTATAACAATTATTGAAATGTCGTTCGCAATACTATAACATATTTTGAATTAAAGTGCATAATATTACTTGGAATGTCAAGTGTACAATATACACTTGTTGGTTATGATAAATGTAAGTTTTCTAGTTTTCCTGTGTCTCATAAAAATCAATTGTACTACAAGATTTGGATGATCTTTTTCTTGTCACTTCCCAAGAACATGATAAATCTAAACTCTATTTTGGATGATCATCTTGTCACTTCTACAAACATGATAAATCTAAACCCTATGTACTACATATTTATTTATTGATTTCGTTTTGAAAACTAATCAAATGTTATTTACTGTTCTACACCCATTTTAACCCTACTCAAATGTTTATAGATATTGATATTGGAAATAGATTGAAATCTATTTATTCATAGTAGACTAATCAATTTGTTAAGTGATTTATTCAAATTTCATATTTACCCATTGCATTTATAAACTCATAATTATAGGAAAACATATATTAAAAACATTATTGTAAATTGTGCTTGTATCAATTATATGTTAGAAATATAAAGTTATCTATACAGAAAATGAGTGGAATGGAACCAAACCCGTGATTGTGATTCCAATATATTCCCACTTTAGTCTAACATACGGAATACAAAGTTTTAGTATTGTAAGGAATACAATGTTTCCCAAAAAGAAGTCACTCACAAACACATGACGTTAACTCATTTAGTGTGTATGTCCTTAGACAAAGTACTAACTCCATTGAATCTCCAATAAGAAATCATTATTAATGAACTAACTCAGTAGTAAATGTTTTAGGGCCTTGTTATATGTTAAATTACAGATGATTGTATTGAAAAAGTCAAATTTGAAGTGTTCATTCTACTTTTGTTGTGTTCTTAAGATATATTTTTGTCCATTGTAAAGGTAAACATGGTTTCCATTGGAGATTAGAAATTCATGGAGTGTCGAATACTTCCTAAAATCTTGCATGTTCATCATTTATATTATGTGACCACGATGGATGCAAGATAGTAGAAAGAGGTACAATTGTTTAAAATGCCACTAGGACCTTCCACCAAAGCTAAGTATAGGGCCTTAATATTGGGTCTTGAGGAAGTGATACGACACGATGTTTGGAAAATTTGTGTGTTTTCTCATGATATGATTGTTGTGAAATAAACGACTGGTGTATATTAATGTAACAATGCAGATCTTTCAATTCTTCAAGTTCAAACACTAGAGAGTGTATCTCGCCTTGTGAAATGTTTGTCATGTGCATGTAAAAGTTAATAGAGGTAGGTTAGATGTATGTCAAGTGTTCATGGAAACTAGAAACCAAGAAGTGGTCATTTTGCTAGCATTTTCCATGTAAGACATTTCAATATAATATACGTACACACCGTATTTCCTTTTGTGTAATAGTAGACATACATTATTTATTAGATTATGAATAAATAATATTATGTGTATTGTCTCCAACGTATATATTATATATTTTATGGATAATATGATGATACATCATATAGTGTTGGTTGATAAACTGGACATTGTGGATACATCATGTTTTAATCTTATCTTTTTTTGTAATACACTGTAATTCAAATTTCATGTTTATTTCAAACATCTAGATTCGAGTATCCAATTTTGAAAAATAATGTGTGTGGCTAAATTTTGTCACAAATCATTTATTGTGCACTATTTTCTCAATATGAATGAAAAATATGAATAAATAAGTTCATGCACCATTTGTTTCAGTTTCACTTGTTTTATAATGCGTCTCTTTAATGATGATTATGACAATGCACTTAAACGAAACATGCAAAACTCGGTGACATGGGTCGATCCATGTTCAAAATTTGTTCTTATGTTTTCAAGGAAGACATAAATAATGAGACGGTAATCTATATAACTTTGTGAACATTAATTATTTGTCATAAAGCAATATACCTAATATCATTTGTTGGTATAACAATTATGAAATTGTTGTCTTTTCACACAAGTTTCTTCACATTCCATGATGGTAATATTCGAATATGTGAACATTACTTCTTTTGCAAAATACTTAATATTTTATGTTGGGCTAATAGTTATTCACTTGTACTCCCTAGATACACACACCTTCACATCATGTGGCACGTACGTGTTTTGCAAGCGTAATAGAGGAAGTAAAGGGGATGCTCCTCCAACAGCTTAATGGAGCTACTTTAGTTGGCCGTCCGAGCCCATTTGCTAAGATATCCATGAGCCAATCATAGAGTACATAACTGATTATGTTAACGGTCGTATTTGTTATTTATGTTAGCATGGATCATGTGTTGTTAGTGGTGATGTTAGGTTTTCAGAGTTGCATAGACTTAATCGATATCGTCAAGTAGAACACAATCTTCCCTCCGTAGAACCTCGTAAGCGTGGCTGTAAGCATATGAGAAAATGACCACTGTCCTTCAAGATAGACACATGACATACGTGTAAAAGAGAGAGGGGTATGTGAACTATGTCATGAGGCAACGATTCTACTTGTAGTTGAGGAGGGTTGTCGATAGAGTTTGCAAAAGAATGTAAAACTCGAATTGAGGAGTTGATCCAAAAGGAAAGAGGGAGGTGGATGCTGCAATGCACACGTGTGATTCAAAGAAGATGTGAAAGGAGAGATAAGAGCGTTGGGTGAGAGCGAGAGGAAAAATTAACTCAAATATCAGAATAGACGTAAATTTGAGATTAGTATAATATATTATATTTTATGTTTGGTTGGAAATCAAAACTTAATATTTTGTCATGAACAAGAAGATAAAGAAGATGGTGGAACAAGTAGAAGACATGTTGACCCCCTTCGAATAATAACGTAAGAAATTATTGGTCCTTCATAAGTAAGAATAGAATGTAGTTTTTGCTTGTTTTTTATATACTAACTATAGGTGTGCGTAGAATTATGACATTCCTTGTGTGAGCTCCTACGCCGATAGAGAGACTTGATTCGTAGTGTGAAATGGAGAAAGGTAAAAACCACTTAACATGCACTTGAACGTGTATGCTGCCTTATCTTATTGATATTTAAATTTTTTTGATGACTCGATTGTTGTAGGTGGATGTTTGCGATAACACGCCCCCTTCTCAATCAGCCTATGGTCTCTATCTTATTAGCGAGATTTTTTTATGAGAGGCGAGAGAGACAGAGATGAAAATCCAATAGTTGCAGCTTCTTGGCCTGGAGGAGAGAGAGGGTGATGAGGGGAGGCACAAGGAGAGTGGCACAAACATCGTTGCTAACAATATGAGAGACAATGGAGTTGGGACCTGGTAGGTTATTGAATGTTGTCATTTTATTCTCTCAGTATTATTTTTGGTGAAATTAAGATAAAGTTATTAATGCAATTGAGATTATTGTTATTCTAGGCTTTTCCGATGGGGTTGAATTCAAAGTTAATATCGATGATATAGTTGTCACGAGAGGATTGGTTTATGATAGTAGCTCGCACACGCGAAGTGTCATGGCATCACATTCCCCCAATTTACTATCAAAGTCATTATTTCGAGGCCATTGTTCCCACCGCCCCATTGCCTTACCCCGATACATTTGCAAGCATTATGGCATAATGTGTCAAAGGGTTTGTTATATGGTGTAATGCCTCGTCCCTCATCCTTCTTTTTCTTCTTCGATGACCGTGTTGCTAAGCATTTAATGTTGTTGTTCTCCGTTGATCCTTTTCAATGTGATTAATAAGCAATATTAAGTCGTAATAATAATAGTAATACAAATAGTAATAATATTATTATTTTAATTATCGATCGACGACAAATTCTTTATTTGATTATCGATTTGTTATCAACTTTATTTTTAATTATCGATAAGCGATTTTATTGTTTGGATTGGTCGCTTCGTGGATCGAGCCTCGATTCACGCAAGAGGAGGGTATCCTGTTGCGACATTATGGTTGGTCCTTGTCTTGTGTTTGTTTTGAAACTCCTCTCTAGTTCCTCCTTGGTCAGCTAGGCTTGCTTGCGTACTCATTTTAAAGGTGAAATAAGATTACTACCACCTGAAGCTACCCGAGTCTCCTCTCGTATTGTTTTTTTTAGGTAAACCTATTTTGATGAGAATAATGGATTTAAAATAAAATTAAAATGATAAATAGAAGCATAATTAATTTAAAAAAAAGAAAAAGAAAGAGGCCCATGTTTGTGGGGCAGATTTAGGGCAAAAGGGGGTGGAGGTTCCTTTGTGTTTTTGTTTTCTAGCTTTTTTCGAGTGCGAGGAGCGCGCCGTCATGGGGAGAAGCTCCACACCTATTTGGTGCACCACCAGGTAGGAGGGAGGCCATGTTCTTTTCCTTATGGAGACACCCACGCCTGGCATAATGCCCCTACACCGCTTAACCTCCTTCTACGGGGTCATAGCTTAGCATGTGGTGGATTTGTATGGTTGGGAAGCCTGTACCAGCTTCTTTCTAGCCTGCATCCAAACAAAAAAATGAGCCCCCAATAACCTGCATGGACACTTGTCAAGCAATGGAAAAGGGACAGAGGAATAGTTTGTAAATGCTGAAGGGGGCGCTGGTTGCAGTGTTTGACCAAATGAAAGAACAAGATAGCTCTCATGGAATGTAATTTTTACATCATATAGATAGCGTGGGTTTCCTCAAGAGACAGTCACACTATTTCACCATGCAACAAGCAAGTCTCCAACTTGTTGAGATTTCATTGGCCAACGTGCTCCCATCCTATGCAAAAAATGGATTTGTTGAAAAGGCATGTGGACTGTTTGATAGAATGCCTTAAAGAAATGCGTTCTCATGGAATGCCATGATGGCAGCCTATGCACAAAATGGATTTGTTGAAAAGGCATTTAGACTATTTGATAGAATTCCTCAAAGAAATGCGTTCTCACGGAATGCCATGATGGTAGGATGTGCAAGAAATGAGTTTGTTGAAAAGGCCTTGGAAACTTTCAAGCAAATGCAATTGGTACATGTTAAGCCAGACCCCACAACCTTTTTCTAGCATCCTCCCAGCCTCTGTCAAAATGGGAGCTTTAGAGAAGGCCTCAGAAAATCATCAAAGCATAATGGTAGAGGGTTTTCAGTTGCAAATCATGCTCAAACTAGATTCTGAAAAGGCCTTGAAACGTGCCGGTATTTGGAACTCGTCCTTGTATTGCCAATCCCATCAGAACACTGCTAGCTCATTCCCAAGCATGGTTCACCTTCCCTCATCTTTCATAACTCTCGTATTTTAGTTTTTCGTTTACGACTTAAAATAATTTTAAAATATCAAGATCTTAATACGCTTAATTATTTATTTCAACTTGTGTAAAAACAATGAAATGTCTTATTGTTACTCACGATGGCAAAATAACTCGTTACATTAAAACATGAACTTCCACCCTCATTCTCGAGGTGATTTAGAAAGCTTCCTACCTAGTTAGATTGCTACATTATTGGTATATCGAATGCAGACGAGTTTGATTTCCCAAAGAATATTGTTGACCTTCTTCCGTTTAAATAGTTAATTTTTGTATTTTTCAGAGACTCATTAAGTACCCTTCGTAACTCGAAAATGAGATGTGAAGCTTCATTCTTGTTCCTTGATATGCGAGAGGTCACCTTGACCTTTGGTTTGACCCCGAACGAACATATGAGATCTTTTTGACGCTCTTATAGGAGCCTTGTTACACTGTCTTATAGGAGGTTTAATTGGATCAATTTTGACTTGTCGCTCCAGAAACTTGTTTTTGTTTGAAAATAGTTTCCTAGTTCTTTGTCCTGACGACTACGATGAATTCTCCTTATATAGGGGAAACTAGTAGGAAGTGTCTCGTTGCGTGCTCATCCATCAAACGTCAATTTTGGGCGTGGTGTATTGAGCCTTCGAGCTAACTTTGGTTCATTTGCAACTGGGTCAACTACGACTAGTAGCCTAGGGAAACCGCCACCAAACACAAATTGCTCACTTTGTCTTGATTCCGTCGATTACTTATGAACTCTTGGTATATCCGGGGACACATAAAAAGTTAATTGTGGTGTGTGTTCTCTTCAAAAGATAACCTTTGGAAGTGGTTTCTTAGCCTCCAAGCCCGTTTTGAACATTTTGTAGCTAGTAAGAAAAGTTAAAAATAGAAAGTCATGGGACCCTTGTCACTTGCCAAACCACCGTGGAAACATTCGACACATGCAAATAATTGTTTAAAACCCTTTAGTGTATCTCATTGTGTGAAATAGAACTTTTGACAAAATGGTGTTTTCTCTCTCTCTTCCCTTCTCTTTCTCTCTCCTGGGTTACAAAATGAAGAAAAATGAAATGCAATGAATACATGTTTCTAGACCTTTTTATTTCGATTGCAAATTGTAATTATTGTCATATGTAAATGGGAAACTGAAAAATGATACTTATGTTAGGTTAGGGTGGATGCCATGCCAACGAATTATCGTTGATATCATGCTCACGTGGGTTTTACAGGATGGAAGAATGACGATGAAAAAGGTGATGTGTAATTTAATTATTATCATTGTAATTTTTATAGTTCATTGTTAAATGAATAAATGTATAATGTAGTCTCACGTTACAAAGGGTTATAATTGATAATTTGTTGATATGTATGAAATTCTAGTTTCTAGGACATCTAGGAAATGTGCATTTAATCTTAGGTTCAATTTTGATTCATAATACACATGGTAAAAAAAAAGTGTGATATTTATATAAAGTAAATAAATTTGGAGTAATATCTTGTAGTGCATATTCAATATTCAATAAATGATCAATGAGTCATCTTGTGCTTTCATACTTGGTAAATGTAATAAAGAGATTAATTGAAACACACTACCCTTATTCAACATCGGGACATAACTTGTTTTCATGTGCGATACTCCTTACTGTAGAAGACATTGAAAGATGTAGGATGAACTTAATCTTTGCTCTCAATGGAATGTCCTAATTTAGGTAAATCAGAGCTCAAGATTGGACTTATCGTCTTAGTCAATAGGTTTAGTGACATTGTCATAAACCTGGTAGCAGGAGTGACATAGTCAAACTTTTCTTGGAGTGTGTAGAGCTAACTCCGCCTTCGTAGCCTAGTAGACTACCTTGTCATCTGAAGGTAGATTTACAAATTTAAGTTCTTCATGAATGAAATCTCTGTTGGATCCAGACGACATAGATGGAGTTTGTGACATAGTTGTTCTATGTATTACATTCTTGTTAGTGAATTCTTTAGTCTCTCGCAGCTAAATGTCTTACCTTTGGCTTGTGACAATATAGTGCCTTGAACTCTCACGAAGGGTTTATAGAGTAAATACATTTTAACCTTAATCAAATCTATAATAGGGATTAAATCCCTGGGTGAAAATTGGAATTAAGCTTAACCTTAGTTGTTTTGGTGGTTAACATGTGGATAGAAAATTATAAGTAACTCTTTGCAAAACAAAGTTGTTTTGAAAGATGTTGACTTTAGAGAACCCAAGAAAGCAAAATCTTGTTCCGTAATACCTTGTTATATCTGTTTATGACATTAAGAATTTAAATAATCTTTCACATGTGGAATCATGAAAGGTAGAAAGATGGGACCCTACCTTGAACATAAATCACTTGTGATGTCGGGAAAGTACTTTCGTAACTCTTCGTTTTAAAGCGATGGTAAAAAAAAAGACCATAATGCGATGTAAAAGTAAAGTATATAAGAGTAAAGACGAGTTTTGAGGTTAGGGATAATGCCACTCTTGGAGTCTTTATAACTCAATTAAATATATTCATGTGTTACAAAGAATATGAGTTTCCCCTTGGTGAGATCAAACTTGGAGAAAAACAAAAGATATTTATATAAAATCTAAATAAAATTTCTTGTTGTGAGAATGTTGAATTGGGAAATAAAGATATTGTGATAGAAGAATGTTCATGGGAAAAATGTATCTTGAAATCTAAACCCCCACCCCTTCCTTAATCAACTAATATTGCCTGTTGGACATCAAGTTAGATTCTCTTGAGTTGCAAGAGTAATAAGGTAGTCATTGAATATATGTTCGAGAAGAATATTCTTCACATAAGAACAAGATAATTAAGCATTTTGTACGCATTTGAACTAAGCCATGTAAGTATGCAAGTTATGGAAAATTTTGTAAAGAATAAGAAACCAACTTAAAAGGGGTGAACGATAATTTAATCATGGTATGAACTTAAGAATATGTAGGTGGACAAACAAGAAGTTTATACTTGCACAATAATGTTCTTGGAATGTAAATCGTAACTAAAATACATTTAAAGAAATGATGTGTTGTGGGTTCGCCATTCCTGAAGTCATGTTTCTTGTGGTTGGGTCATTGCTAGTATTCTTTCATTCGGAAAGTGTGGCATCGACATGCCTATGTCATTTTCATGGGTCTATGTGAGTCGATGACTTATGTGGTTTTCGTATGTGAGTCGATGAATTATGTGGTTGTCGTATGTGATTCGAGTTTCTGTACTTGGAGCCCTTACTATGTTGTGTGTAGTGAGAAATGTAAGTCAAAAAAATTATCCTGGTATTTTGTTGTTGTATTTGGGTGTGTAAAATGTGGGCACTACATATGGTATCAGAGCGGGGTTCATGCTCTCGAACCTCTGGGATGGATTGGAGTTGTGATGATTCTGCATGATGGTGGTGGATAATGGAAGAGTAATGTGATATATGTTGTTATGTGAACTATGTCATGATTGTGACCTTATGGAAGCACATGTGGTGCATGTCACTTAGTGTGTATTTTTGTCATGTTGATGTGCTTGTGATGAGAGTATCGACTCTCCTTTTCGTGGATTCAATGAGGAATCCATGTGTGATGTACCACCTTGTTGTTGTGAATGGAATGATATTGTAAATTGCAGAGTGTTGAAACATTTTGGCTTTATGTGATATGAAGGTGTATTGACGTATTGCATGACAAAATTGATGTAAAGTGAATCACATTTTATCGTGATGTCGTCACCATATTGTGATTTGTTGTGTGCATCATTGTGTTGTATTACAATTGACTATATGTCGTAATGTTAGACATTGTGTTCCTCATACGTATAATTCATGTAATATGTGATGGTTCATGTCATGATTTAGGGGCATATGGTGAGTATGATCCCTAGTGTATAATGATTGCACTTTGGGTGTAGGATGTGGTAATGTGATGTATCGT
Organism: Taxus wallichiana var. yunnanensis; assembly: GCA_018340775.1. Lineage (NCBI taxonomy): Eukaryota > Viridiplantae > Streptophyta > Pinopsida > Cupressales > Taxaceae > Taxus > Taxus wallichiana. The sequence continues at coordinate 667,294,773 of CM031236.1, forward strand.
AACCCGTGAAGGTAATGATTGTGTTGTACCCTGTATATTTATATCATGTGTAAGACGTTATGGTTATTGTGCATGAATCACCATTGTGTTAGTGATGTAGTTATGTGTATGTTGTGGACCTTACACTAGACGACCCTAAGGGGATAAACTATCAAGAGTGTATGTGTGGAGAGAGGAGGCGTGGACCAGGTTTTCATAATCTTGAGCCGAGTATGAGTGAGGAAGTGGAGTCTTATATAGACTAAAAACCCACTTCTATCTATTTAGTATACTTCAAGCTCAAGTATATTATGGGTGCGCACCACCTTAGGCTTAACTTATGCAACCTTGTGTCCCTGCTCTTTCCTATTGGATTATTCATTGAATAATCCTATGTAATTTTGACTATGTTGATCCTTGTGGGAGTATGGAGGAATGATTCAGGCAGAGATGATGATGGTTACATTATTTGATATACTCATTTTTGGTTACATGTATATTTTTACAAGCTGAGGCTCGATGTCCGAGTGCCAGAAACTCAATGAGTACCCCTTTGGTGGTGGTATGAGGCCACATAGTGATTGTAATGTGCTATTTTCTCAATACGTATTTTATTCGTAAATTGATCATTATCCCTTTTTAGCTAGAACCAATCGTTTTCTTGATTGACATGTTTTTATATTTTGGGCATTTATTTGTTTGTTGCATTAACATTTGGATTTTGCACTAACCATGACTAATTAGCCATTTGTTTTTCTTAGTTTTAAAATTTCTTTTCATATTTAAAAGTTTTGTAGCCTAGCCCAACGCTTTTAATTTTTCCACTTGGCATTTGAATGGATTGTTATGTTGGTTCTAATGTCGTAATGTGTTGGAATAGGGTCATGGGATTAACCATGGGTGGTTGAACCTATGGACCCACTTCGTCGTATGGGGGTATGCCCCAAGGAGTTACAGATAGCTAGCGGGTTGTTGAATGTAGTGCCCACATATTACGCACCCAAATACAACAGTAAAATACCAGGATAATTTTTTTGACCTACAATGCACGCTACACACAACACAACAAGGGCTCCGAGTAGGAAACTCGACAACGTATACGACACTTACAAAAGTCATCAAATCACATAGACACATGATAACACCAAATACATGTTGACGCTACACTTTTCCCAACGGAAGGTTGCTAGTAGAGACCCAACCACAAGAACCTGACTTCAAGAATGGTGAACCCACAACACATCATTACTTTAAATGTATTTTAGTTACAATTAGCATCCCAAGAACATTGTTATGTAAGCATAATTATCTCCCCTTTTCCACCTACATGTTCTGAAAATCCTTTTCACTTTTCACTTATTGTTCCACCATTTAATTTTGCTCTTTACCCTTATGACAAATCTTCATAACTGACATAAGTGTTCACCATATTTCAAAATGCCTATAAGATTCTAATTTCCTCATCCTTATGTTAAGATTTTGCTTCTCAAACTTTTATTTAGTGTATAAAATTTACTCTTGCTACACAAGAGATTCTAACGTGATGTCCAGATGAGGTATTGGGATTAAGGAAGACATAGAGTCAAGATAGCTTCCCAAGAACCTCCATCGATCACGGAATAGTTATTTCGCTACCGAAGCTAAAAAAGTTCAATAACTTATGGAATTCCTTTTTATATTTATATATCTTTTGTTTGCTCGAAGTTTGATCGCACCAAGATAATTTATATTCTTTGCAATGCATGAAAAAGTTTAATTAAGGGATAAGGACTCTAAGATTGACCTTAGTCCTAAACTCCAATCTTGTGTGCAACATTATATGATATGCTCTTATATCACACTAAAGTCTCGTTCTTAGCATCGTCTCGAAACAAAGAGATACAAAAGCACTTGTCTGACATCTTAAAGAAGTACACGGCTAGGAGCATAATAAACTACACATGAACACAAGGGATCTATGTACACGAAGATCCCATGTCACTACACTTCACGATTCCGCATAAGGAATATTCTTTATTCCTTAATGCCATAAATGACATAACAAGGGATTAAGAGACAATATTACAATTTCTAAGGTTCTCTAGAATTAACATCCTTCCACTCAATTTTGCATACAAGGAGTTAAAATACAGTTTCTACCCACAAGTTAGCAGACAAAAACCACTAGGGTTTAGTTTAATTCCAATATGCACCTAGTGATCTACGCCTCTACTACATGTGATTTTGAGGCAAGTGGACATAATTGTACTAAACCACATTCAAGAGAATGCCACGATGATTTTGATAGAAACCAAGGTAGCACCGCTTAGTCGATCCTTCGAACAAGGACTCATAAGGTGACTCCTAAGGTGGTCTTCAACACTCAGCCTGGTATCGGACCTGAAGAGAGTACATTCTTCTCGCGATTGCCAAAACTAGAAGGAAACCGCATACTCCAGATAGGTTGGACCATGACCTTCCTAAATATGGGTTCGCGACACTGTCGCTAGACAAAAAGACTATGACGGTAAACTCCAACGAGGGGTTTTATTTACCTAACCTATGAGGTCTCATCAGGTGCAAAGGTTAAGGTCGTTCTTCGGTTTTAAATTTCTTATATGGTAGGAAAGGATCACATCTACAGGCAAGTCATGCACGAATATTTTATTTGGGTTGAGTGTTCCCATTAAAACTCATTATTGTGTTTGCAAGGTAAGAAGGTAACCCTATAATTAATTTAATCATTTATTAAATACTGAGAAGGTACTACAATGTATTAACTTTGATTTCAATTTACTAAGTATAAACCAAACACCTTTTTGCCATACACTACTAAAAATCAAGTTGAACTGGTGATTAGAAGTACATTCCATAAGTATCCTTAAAAAAACTAGCATATCATGCATGTTAACAAATCTCATTTATAATTTTTTGGTAACAAGAAACTACATTACACAGTTATTCATTTACAATGACCTATAAGAGTTACAAAATAATAATTAAATTTCACATCGCCTTCTTCGTCGTCATTCATCCATCCTGCAAAACCCACGTGAGCATGATATCAGCGATAATTCGCTGGCATGGTATCCACCCTAATCAATCATAATTGTCATTTTTCAGTTTTCCATTTACATCAGAAAATAATTACAATTTGCCAATAAAAAAAAGTCTAGAAACATGTATTCATTGCATTTCATTTTTCTACATTCTATAAACTCAGGAGATAGAGAGAGGAAGGAAGAGAGAGAAAATATCATTTTGTCTAAAGTTCCAATACACACAACAAGTTTCATTATAGTGTTTTAAACAGTTATTTACGTGTGTTAAAAGTTTCCAGGGTGATTTGGCAACCCTACGAGGGTCCGCAGCTTTCTACTTTTACATTTTCTCACTAGCTGCAAAACGTACAAAACGGGCTCGGAGGCTAAGAAACTACTTCCAAAGGTTATCTTCCGATGAGCACGCACATCACGATTAACTTTCTACGTGTCCCTAGATATACCAAGAATTCATAGCAACTGAAGGAATTGAAAAAGAGCGAACGGTTTGCATTTGGCGGTTAGTTTTCTGGGACCACTGGTCGTAGTTCACCCAGTTGTAAAATGACAAAAGTTAACTCGAGGGCCCAAAACCTGCATCCATAACTGACGTTCGAAGGGGAAGCACGCAACGAGACATCTCCTACTAGTTCCCCTACATAAGGAGAGTTCATCAGAATCGACGGGGCTGAGAACTAGTTAACCATTTTCAAATGGCGACAAGTTTTCTGGAGCGACAAGATGAAACTGGACCAGTTTGACCTCGTCAAACTGCGACCGGAGGCCTACAAAATGGCTTCGCCAAACTATCCCGAAAATTTTTCTTTCCTATACTGAATGTTCCATGCATTTGTCTAGTATAAACGCTAGAGGTTTGTGAAAACGGGAAGTGATTTCTCTTTCCAGGTTTCAAATGGCGATCCAAAACGAAAGCCAACTTTCTAGTTTTAACGACTTTCTACTGTTGTAAACCAGTGTTGCAGGGCTCCTATAAGGGCGTCAAAAGGATGTCACATGATCGTTTCGGGTCAAACCAAAAATCAAGGCGACTCCTCGTATACCAAGGTACCCGAATGAAACTTCACATCTCGTTTCCAGAGTTGCGAAGGGTACTTAGTGAGTCTCTGAAAATAGCAAAATTTAACTATTTTAAGTAGGAAGAAGGTCATCTTAATCAATGGAGAGTCAAATTTGTCTGGTCGATAAAACGATATTGAATAGGTCAAAAGAGTAAGAGTTTTCTAGGTCATCTCGAAGCGAGGGTGATAGTTCGTGGTTTAAAGCAGGCGAGTTATAATGGCTTCGAGAGTTGCGACACGACACTTTATTGTTTTGAAAGAGTTGAAGAGACATTTAACTGTATTTAAAAAATCCTAATAATTTAAATTTCTATCTAGTTGCAAAAGAGAACTAAAACACGAGAATTATGAGAGGTAAGGGAAGAAGGACCATGCCTGGAGAATGAAGTCGGTCGAAGCCGCAGTTGGGTAGTCTGCGATCTCGTGCTTGGGCACTTCGTCAACCAGATCACGAGCATCAACAGCTCCGCCATTTGACATACACGTCTATCAAGGAAGTTGCATTGTAAACAAAACATCTTGTTTTCTATGCCTTGATGGTTTTCCATGGTCAATTCTAAAGCTCTTATTTTACACATGCGGGGAGGAAGCTGACAAAGGTTGCTGAGTTTGGCTTTACCTCTGCCAACTGCATTTGCTTGAAAATCTCCATGGCCCTTTCAAGAAGCCCATTCTGTGAGCATCCTACAATGAATGCATCCCATGAGACCACGTCCCTCTCAGGCATTGTATTGGAAAGGCGGAAAGCCTCATCAAGAAGGCCATTTTGTGCATACCCTACAAATCATTGCAGTCCACGAGAATACCTCTCGTTGAATCATTTTGTCAAACAGTTCATGTGCCTTTAACAAAACCAATTTGTGCATACGCTGCCATCATGGCATCCCATGAAATAACATTTCTTTGAGGCATTCTATCAAACAGATTAGGCGCCTTGAAAACACTTCCACAAAAAAATCAGATTCTTTTGTTTATACCCTGCTCCAAAGTGCCACGTATGTACAGGCCGGAGACTTGTTTGTTGCAAGGTGAAACAGTGTGACTGTCTTTTGAGAAAACCATGACTTCTAGACGCTGCCAAAAGAAAACGCATTCCTAGAGAAGCTGGTTCGTTCTTTCATTTGGTCAAACACTGGAATAGCGCCCCCAACGCCATAGCAACTGCAACATCTGTCAAAATCCTTGTCTTGCGCACTGGAAGGAGTCCTCGCCAGATTCGAGGGTTTTCCCATTTTTTAATCAGCCTGGGAGGATGCTGGCGCAGGCAGACAACAAATCAAACACAAATCTGCCTCCATTTGCGCGTCCAAACTCTGACCCCAAGGATTTTCGCATCTGCAACAACATCTGACCAAAATACCTTTCCAAAGCTCGTTTTTCCCACGCAGGGGGGTGTGCGCGCCTGGGAGATGCTGGACGGTTGTGGAGTCTAGCTGTGTGCGAATCGAAGCATTCCTTTGGACAGTCAAACAAAACAAAGCAAAAACGCCCTTCAGCGCATTGGTTGGGTGAAAAGTTGTGGCCAAGACTGTTCTGAGCTTCCATGGTAGCGGTGGTCTCTGTCTCTCTTCAGCAAAAGACAAAAAAAAGAGACCATAAGGCGTCCCCTTGCCCTAATCCGCCCTAAAACCGCCCCCAGCAAGGAGTCACGTTTCATTTTTTTTTTTACATTTATTTTATTATTATTATTACTTTATATTTAACGGGGCATTACATTGAACCACGAGTTATTATGTCACTTGGGTTGGGGGTGACAAGGCTTTGTGTGCCTAGGGCCATAGGGTGAGCCGACCTCATTTAAAAGGAGAAAGGAGATGGGCCTCTATGGTTTAGTGACCTGTTATTATTATGGCACTCTATGGTTGAGTGACTGTTATTCTCGATGGGACTCTATGGTTGAGTGACCTATTATTCTTGATGGGGCTCTATGGTTGAGTGACCCAACTTGGTTTTGACACTATGTTTCTTTCTCTATGAGAGGCATATGGAGTTGTTTTATGATGCTTCACGAGACATATGGAGTTACCTTTTTATGCTTTTGGAGATATCTGGAGATTTTTTTGTGATGCCTTGTGATGTGTGGAGTTGGTATAGTAAGTTATGTGTACTCTTGTGAGTCTGGTAAGAATTTTTGTGCTTGAGGATTGACATATCCATTTGTATTGACTCATGGATATTGGATCGAACTATGTTACATAAATCATGGATTGTTTTGGGTCATGTGATACCCGTTGTATATGCATCAGCGTGTTGACCCGGTTTGTCAGTCATATGTGTGTACTAGATCTATGTCTAGGACGTAATTGTTGGAAATTATTTGCTATGTGGTCTACTTGTTGTCATTCCATGGTTTGGTGAAACCCTTGTGATGTGATACGATCGTGAAAGTATGTAAAAGTATGCTTGTGAAATTTTAGTGTTGTGTATGACCCTGGTAGGGTGTTGTGACTGTAGTTTAGGATGGGAACCCACAGGAATGAAATAACTAAAGTTATACAACAATGAAATTCTAAAGGACTTGAATTAAGAATAATGTTAATGGAAAGAGATTAATGAAATAACGAATAAGAGAGAACTGCCAATCTTCACAGAACCTTGAAAGTTAAAATTTCTACCTAATGTTCCTAGGGCCACCATGTGGCCATGATTTTGTGTTTGAAATCTTAACCTTAGAGCATACCTTCACCCATATTCGTTCCTTGTTGCTTACCATTTCTCCTTCTTCATTGTATGTTGCATCGAGGACAATGCTTTCTTAAGGGGAGGAGAATGTAATGCCCAAATCCCTCATCCTTCTTTTTCTTCTTCGATGACCGTGTTGCTAAGCATTTAACGTTGTTGTGCTCCTACTAATCCTTTTCAATGTGATTAATAAGTAGTATTAAGTCGTAATAATAATAGTAATATAAATAGTAATAATATTATTATTTTAATTATCGATTGACGACAACTTCTTTATCTGATTATTGATTTGTTATCAACTTTATTTTTAATTATCGATAAGTGATTTTATTGTTTGGATTGGTCGCTTCGCGGATCGAGCCTCGATTCACGCAAGAGGAGGGTATCCTGTTGTGACATTGTGGTTGGTCCTTGTCTTGCGTTCATTTTTGAAACTCCTCTCTAGTTCCTCCTTGGTCGACCAGGCTTGCTTGCGTACTCATTTTAATTGTCGTTTTAAAGGTGAAATAAGATTACTACCACCTGAAGCCGACCGAGTCTCCTCTCGTATTGTTTTTTTAGGTATACCTATTTTGATGAGAATAATGGATTTAAAATAAAATTAAAATGAGAAATAGAAGCATAATTAATTAAAAAGAAGAAGAAGAAAGAGGCCCATGTTTGTGGGGCGGATTTAGGGTAAAAGGGGGTGGGGGTTCCTTTGTGTTTTTTTGTTTTTGGCTTTTGCTGAGTGTGAGGGAGCACCTGCCATCATGGGGAGAAGCTCCACACTTGTTTGGCGCACCACTAGGCAGGAGGGAGGCCGTGTTTTTCCTTGTGGAGACACCCATGCTTGGCATAATGCCCCTACACCGCTTCACCTCCTTCCACGGGGTCATAACTTAGCATGTGGCAGATTTGTATGGTTGGGCAGCCTGTACTAGCTTCTTTCTAGCCTCCATCCAAACAAAAAAATGAGCCCCCCATAACCTGGATGGACACCTATTAAGCAATGGAAAAGGGACAGAGGAATAGTTTGCAAATGCTAAAGGGGGCGCTAGTTGCAGTGTTTGACCAAATGAAAGAACAAGACAACTCTCATGGAATGTGATTTTTGTAGCATACAGATGGCGTGGGTTTCCTCAAGAGACAGTCACACTGTTTCACCATGCAACAAACAAGTCTCCAACCGTTGAGATTTCATTGGCCAGCGTGCTCCCAGCCTATGCACAAAATGGATTTGTTGAAAAGGCATGTGGACTATTTGATAGAATGCCTCAAAGAAATGTGGTCTCATGGAATGCCATGATGGCAGCCTATGCACAAAATGGATTTGTTGAAAAGGTGTTTGGACTGTTTGATAGAATGCCTCAAAGAAATGTGCTTTATGGACTGCAATGATGGTAGGATGTGCACAAAATGAGTTTGTTGAAAAGGCCTTGGAAAATTTCAAGAAAATGCAATTGGTACATGTTAAGCCAGACTCCACAACCTTTTTCCCAAGATCCTCCTAGCCTCTGTCAAAATGGGAGCTTTAGAGCAGGCCTCGAACAACCGTCAAAGCATAATGGTAGAGGGTTTTAGTTGCAAATCATGCTCAAATTGGATTCTGAAAAGGCCTTGGAAACCGTCGGTATTTGGAACTCATCCGCGTATCACCAATCCTATCTGTAAACGCTCGCCAGTTCATTCCCAGGCATGGTTCACCTTCCCTCATCTTTCATAACTCTCGTATTTTAGTTTTCGTTTACAACTTAAAATAATTTTAAAATATCAAGATCTTAATACAATTAATTGTTTATTTCAACTCGTGCAAAAACAATGAAATGTCTTATCATTACTCACGATGTCAAAATAACTCGTTACATTAAAACATGAACTTCCACCCTCATTCTGAGGTGATTTAGAAAGCTTCCTACCTAGTTATATCGCTACACTATTAGTATATCGACAAGACAAGTTTGACTTCCCAGTAATATTGTTGACCTTCTTCTTGTTTAAATAGTTGATTTTTACATTTTCGGAGACTCATTAAGTACCCTTCGTAACTTTGAAAATGAGATGTGAAGCTTCATTCATGTTCCTTGATATGCGAGGAGTCACCTTGACCTTTGGTTTGACCCCGAATGAACATATGAGATCTTTTTGATGCTCTTATAGGAGCCTTGTTACACTGTTTTACAGTAGTAAAAAGTTGTTAAATCTAGAAAGTTGGCTTTCGTTTTGACCGCCATTTGAAACCTGGATAGAGAAATTAATTCTCGTCTTCACAAACCCCTAGTGTTTATACTAGACAATTGCATGGAACATTCAGTTTAGGGAAAAACACTTTTCTGGATAGTTTGGCAAGGCCATTTTGTAGGCTCTCGGTCGCAGTTTGACGAGGTTCAACTGGATCAATTTTGACTTGTCACTCCAAGAAACTTGTCGCCGTTTGAAAATGGTTTTCTAGTTCTTTATCCCGATGACTCTGATGAATTCTCCTTATATAGGGGAAACTAGTAGGAAGTGTCTCGTTGCGTGCTCATCCATCAAACATCAATTTTGGGCGTGGTGTACTGAGCCTTTGAGCTAACTTTGGTTCATTTGCAACTGGGTCAACTACGACCAATGGCCCAAGAAAACTGGCCACCAAACACAAACCGTTCACTTTTTCCCAATTCCGTCGATTCTTTATGAACTCTTGGTATATCTGGGGACACATAAAGTTAATCGTGGTGTGCGTTCTCTTCGAAAGATAACCTTTGGAAGCGGTTTCTTAGCCTCCGAGCCCATTTTGAACGTTTTTGTAGCTAGTAAGAAAAGTTAAAAATAGAAAGCTATGGGACCCTCGTCGGCTTTCCAAACCACCGTGGAAACATTCAACACATGCAAATAACTGTGTAAAACCCTTTAGTGTATCATGTTGTGTGAAATAGAACTTTCGACAAGATGGTGTTTTCTCTCTCTTCCCTTCTCTTTCTCTCTCCTGGGCTACAAAATGAAGAAAAATGAAATGCAATGAATACATGTTTCTAGACCTTTTTATTTCGATTGCAAATTGTAATTATTGTCATATGTAAATGGGAAACTGAAAAATGATACTTATGTTAGGTTAGGGTGGATGCCATGCCAGCGAATTATCACCGATATCATGCTCATTTGAGTTTTTCCGGATGGAAGAATGACGATTTTTAAAAAGGTGATGTGTAATTTAATTTTTATCATTTTAATTTTTATAGTTCATTGTTAAATGAATAAATGTATAATGTAGTCTCACGTTACAGAGGGTTATAATTGATAATTTGTTGATATGTATGAAATGCTAGTTTCTAGGACATCTAGAAATGTGCATTTAATCTTAGGTTCAATTTTGATTCATAGTACACATGGTAAAAAAAAAAGGTGTGATATTTATATAAAGTAAATGAATTTTGAGTAATATCTTGTAGTGCATATTCAATATTCAATAAATGATCAATGAGTCATCTTGTGCTTTCATACTTGGTAAATGTAATAAAGAGATTTAATTGAAACACACTACCCTTGTTCAACATCGAGACATAACTTGTTTTCATGTGCGATATTCCCTTCTTTGTAGAATACATTGAAAACTATAGGATGAACTTAATCTTTGCTCTCCCTGGAATGTCCTAATTTAGGCAAATCGAGCTCAAGATTGGACTTATCGTTTTAGTCAGTAGGTTTAGTGACATTGTCATAAACCTGGTAGAAAAGAGTGAAACAGTCAAACTTTTCTTGGAGTGTGTAGGGATAACTCCACCTTCATAGCCTAACGGACTACCTTGTCATCCGAAGGTAGATTTACAAATTTAAGTTCTTCATCGAATGAAATCCCTGTTGGATCCAGATGACATAGATGGAGTTTGTGACATAGTTGTTCTATGTCTTACATTCTTGTTAGTGAACTCTTTAGTCCCTCACAGCTAAATGTCTTACCTTTGGCTTGTGACAATATAGTGCCTTGAACTCTCACGAAGGGTTTATAGAGTAAATACATTTTAACCTTAATCAAATCTATAATAGGGATTAAAGCCCTGGGTGAAAATTGGAATTAAGCTTAACCTTAGTTGTTTTGGTGGTTAACATGTGGATAGAAAATTATAAGTAACTCTTTGCAAAACAAAGTTGTTTTGAAAGATGTTGACTTTAGAGAACCCAAGAAACCAAAATCTTGTTCCGTAATACCTTGTTAGATCCGTTTATGACATTAAGAATTTAAATAATCTTTCGCATGTGGAATCATGAAAGGTAGAAAGATGGGACCCTACCTTGAACACAAATCACTTGTGGTTCATGTGTAGTTTATAATGCTTCTAACCATGTACTTCTTTAAGATGTCAGGCAAGTACTTTCGTAACTCTTCTGTTTTAAAGTGATGGTAAAAATCAGACCATAATGCGATGTAAAAGTAAAGTATAGAAGAGTAAAGATGAGTTTTGAGGTTAGGGATAATGCCACTCTTGGAGTCTTTATAACTCAATTAAATATATTCATGTGTCACAAGGAATATGAGTTTTCCTTGGTGAGATCAAACTTGGAGAAAAACAAAAGATATTTATATAAAATCTAAATACAATTTCTTGTTGTGAGAATGTTGAATCGGGAAATAAAGATACCGTGATAGAAGAATGTTCATGGGGAAAATGTATCTTGAAATCTAAACCCCCACCCCTTCCTTAATCAACTAATATTCCTGCTGGACATCAAGTTAGATTCTCTTGAGTTGTAAGAGTAATAAGGTAGTCATTGAATATATGATTTGAGAAGAATATTCTTCACATAAGAACAAGATAATTAAGCATTTTGTATGCATTTGAACTAAGCCATGTAAGTATGCAAGTTATGGAAACTTTTGTAAAGAATAAGAAACCAACTTAAAAGGGGTGAACGATAATTTAATCACGATATGAACTTAAGAATATGTAGGTGGACAAACGAGAAGTTTATACTTGCACAATAATGTTCTTGGAATGTAAATCGTAACTAAAATACATTTAAAAAAATGAAGTGTTGTGGGTTTTCCATTCCTGAAGTCATGTTTCTTGTGGTTGGGTCATTGTTAGTATTCGTTCATTGGGAAAGTGTGGCATTGACATGCCTATGTCGTTTTCATGGGTCTATGTGAGTCGATGACTTATGTGGTTGTTGTATGTGAGTCGATGACTTATGTGGTTGTCGTATGTGATTCGAGTTTCTGTACTTGGAGCCCTTGTTGTGTTGTGTGTAGTGAGAAATGTAAGTAAAAAAAAAATTATCCTGGTATTTTGTTGTTGTATTTGGGTGTGTAAAATGTGGGCACTACATATGGAATATCAAAGATATCGACTTGACACTTGTTAAGAGGGAAGTAGATGTAATGGATGATTTAATTTAATTATTTTTTTAATTGAGAGATTCATCTATGTTGACTTTTTTACTATATGGTTGGATTTTTTAAATTTTTACTATTTAGATGGCAAGGCAAAAGAAGGCTAGAAAGTTTAAAGCTTCGCTAGTGCAAGAACTAAATGATTATGAAACATTTCATAGAGATAATTATGCATTTGGAAAGAATGCAAAGATCTCTGCAAACAAAGATGTCGGTGCTAGACCGGAAGATGAGTCTTCCTATCATTTCGTATGGAATTAAAAATGAACTTGTAAGAAATAAGACAAAGATGTATCAAAACAAGTATGAAAGTTTTGTCTTTGGAAAATTTCTATTTTATTAAAAAAGGAAATATTGACGAAATAGGAGAAATTACCTCAAGGTAGATGGAGTTGGAACTCGGGGTTTAGAAGTTAGATCTAGAAATTAAAAATTGGGAGACAATGCGAGAAGCGGACAAAAAAAGAGTGAAAATCAAGTAACAAAATTTAATACCGTTCTTAAAATACATGAAGGTCAAAAGGAAATATGGAATAAGATGTACAAGTAGGCCAATGTGGCTATTGAGGAAAAACACCACGCACTCCCGCCAAAGACAATGATAAAAAATGAATATACCAGTTTATACAACCTTTGAGATGAAAATATGTTTGTTAAACACATTGAACTTACATATATATCGATATCCGTGTGTTATTGTCATTTTATATTTCACTTACATATTTAATATATATTTATAGAGATTTACCTTTAATGAATTTTACCTTTGTAGCATAAGATGATATGGATAGACATATGCGGTTATATTATGATTATTAGATGTATGTGATTTTATTCTAATATGGTTGTTTTTCGTTTCATGTTATGATGTGCACATTAATTAGTATTTAAATCATGTATATGAATTGCTATATATGTATAAGATATGATGAATAAGGAAGAGTAGTACAAGTGTGATTAGAAGACAAGTGTATATATATGTGATGAAGTTACTTTAATTTGTTTTACATTTACGATTAAATACTACATTCTTGATAAATTGAATATGGTTTATGGTTCTGTTTCTAGCACATTCGATGGTTTTTATTCTTGTTATGTCGTATCCATTTATTGTATAAATGATAATGTTATCCTTGTGTATATGGTTAATGTATTAATATGAATATGAAAAGTGGATTACCATATATTGTAATCTAATCTCCATAGTAGCATTAATACGTTAACCATATACATAGTGACAACATCATCATCTATACAATAAATGGAATGTGACATAACAAGAATAAAAACCATCTAATGTGTGCTATAAAAGAACCACGAACCATATTCAATTTTATCAAGAATGAAATACTAAATCGTAAATATCAAACACATTAAAGTAACAACCTCATCGCACATATATAAAATTGTCTTCTAATCACACTTATATTACTATTCCTTATTCATCACATCACATACCGGATGTAAGTGAATTCATGGCAGCCATTGATGCCAACCAATTTTCCTAGCCCATGACCTTCCCTCCTTTTGTGCATTGTCTTGAACTAGTAAGTATCGTTGTCTTTGAAAAAACATGATTTGGGAAAGAGTGAAGTTGTAGATGGAAGTGGTGAGAGAGTTTTAACCCTAACACCAAAATCATTTGAACTAATGTCATAGCTACCATAAGTTAAGAAACCCATAGCCATTGATGTAGAAGAATCCCAAAGTGATTATGAAGCCAAATAGAGTAATTATGCTAGGCTTATGAATACTAAATGGTTGCTGACAGACAGAAGATCTACCAAAAGAATCCCTAAGAAGTTGCTCAAGTCACATTTTGTGGAAGAAGTTGAAGATATAATTGTGTTAAGTAGAATTTTTGGTATGGATATGACCTATGTGTTCAAAGAGTGGATATGTCCATATAAGGGTCATTTTGAAGGTAAAGGAAGAATTTGATGGGCAACCTTTTTCACCACATCAATCCACACCCAACTTCTTGAGATGGCCACAAAAATTAGGATGGGCATCACTTACAATATTAAGTTTTACATGATTTCATACTTAATTTACAATATTGCAAGCCACAAACTTTTTCCCGGTCTCCCACAAATGGAAAACTTCAAAGATCATAGGGTACATGATGTTTATCTCTAGTTAAACCTAGACAATTGGAAAAGAAATGTTAATTAGGTCAAAGGCCCATTCTTTTGCACCTGTAATATGTCTCTTCAAGCCGAATGGGAGCAATATAGGATCTCTTCTGAAGCTAAGAGAGTAATACAAGAGTATGGTTGTTATTTTATTCAATATAGGTTTTTCACTTATATTAGAGTAAGTGGTTTTGAAGGACATCCATGCAAACTGCCTAGATACTTGGATGATAAATGGGCCCTTTGTGAACTTTCAAGGCAATTGACACTAGCGCATAAACCGATCATGGAAAACACAAGACCAATATAAAATTCCCTATCAAGATTGGAATGTAATCCGCCCTTTAATTACAAAATATAGGATATTAGAAGAAGAGATGGAAAGATTTAAGATGGAAAAATTTGATCCCAGATCAAAATATGATATCGATGGGTTGTAGGTTCAATCTTGGGGAGCTCATATGAGCATGAGCCTCACTTTGAGGATTACTGGATGAATTGCAGAGATGAGGAGGAGGTCAAACTTAGAGATTTCTCTAGAATGACCCTTAGACAAGTTATTGATTTCAAGATTGCAGTTGTACCTCAGGGATTAACAAAGGATAAACAAATAGTAAGTCAATATTATATTGACAACAAGATTGAATCACAACCAATTACACCCATAATTTGGGATAAGGTGGAATCGAGATACCCCACATTATAGAATAAGCGATGTGATGAAAACGACATTGACTTGACTATAAAGAAAGAGAATGGAAATGTCCCTCAAAAATACAAAAGTATTGAATGAATTCAGAGATTTGAAAATATTGGAGGGAGATCTCCCTCCTTTGAAGGAAGGAGTTGATAAGATGGATCCATTGATTGGAAAGACTCCCCAATTTCCTACCAAAATACCAACTTCAGGGATTTTTGATGAGTGGAATGCTGCCATTGGTAGGACTGGCTCTTCCATTTTAGCTTTGACACAAAAGGTGAAGGGATACTTCTAAAATCAATTAAGGATGCCCCTATCACTCAAACAATCCCCATATAGGCTAAAGGGGAAGGTGTATCTAAACCTAGGACTCCTTCAGTAACTCTACCTGGATCATCTAGCATTGGAAAAATGATGAGAGGGTTTTTAGCAAACATTGATCCATAGCTCAAAGTTTAGAGTGCAAAGAAAAAGGACTTGATTTCAAGTATTTTGATAGAGCTGTTAAAAGGTGCAAAGTGATACCACCCTTGGTGAGAGACACTGGTGTTTCAGGTATGGAAGGTTTTCCTACCCCAAAGAAACATAAAAGTAAGGAACCGAAAGTAATTGATCCAAATCTATTGACTGAGGCCCTAAAAACCTTGTTGCAACATTGGTAGAGCATGTAGTTATACCACGGTTCCAAACAAGTACTCCTATTACATCATCATTACAATTTGAAGCTGCAGTTTCAACTTTATTTCCCACAGTGATAGTAGCGGACTTGATTAGGAAGAAATGATTCTAAGTGTCACCATGAATGCTCAACCCATTTGCACCATAGAAGATCAAAGATGAAGGGGTTGGTTGTTATTCAATTGGAAGGTCAAGATGTGGCCAAAGCCACTCAACCACAAGAGAAATTAAAAGAACCAATTGAAGTGGTAGATGTAGAATTATTTGAGGAGAACCCTACATTTGAAATTACTGATCTAACACTTGAAATGTCTACAATAGGGGACAAGAATGTTCCTCGGGAAGAAGTGCAGATGGAATAAACTCCTAGTAATCAAATGTTGAGTCAAAGGTTTATGTTCAAAGTGTGAACAAGGAAGAGTTACAAAAGCTATGAAAATGGGGTAAGAACACTTAAGAAACCCCAAAGCTTTAAACAAACAAATCAATGGACCATCATGATAAGAAATAAGCAAGGATTCATTACTTTGCATGCATTAATCTTGAAGTAAACAAGAAAACCTAACATGTCTAGTTATCCTCTATTCTTGAAAGATTTGTAAATGAACTTAATAAATATTCTAAGCAATCAGTTTGTGATTATTAGAATGGGAGCTCACCATTAATGGTTATAAACCCATATGATTCTTCCTATTTACTCAAAGTTTGAGTGTGTAGTGTAATAACAAAGCAAATAACTCAATAAACAAATGAAAAGAAGCTCTAAATCCTAAACAAAATACTATAGTTTATGTTAGAAAGGAGGAAGTGTTCTTAGAAAAGTGAGGGGGGTCTAGTTCTATTTATAGGTTTCTAATTTCATAAATGAAATGATTTGGGTGCATGTGGGACAAATGAATAAGCCAAAAAGAACTTTTAGTGAGTCAAAGTAAGATTTGACTAGGCTTAGAAGAGGTTAAACATGTCTTAGGCTAGTTAATCTAGGTTTAGGCTAATTAATCTTGATTAGTGAGGAATTAGGAGTTTGAGAGAGTTGTGAGAGGACTACTCAATCCAATGAAATGGATTGATGACCTAGGAAGTTAGTAGAAGCGGTTTAGAAGGAGATTAGAAGAGGGTTTAGCTGATAAGAGGCTATATTAGCCTGATTAGTCGATTATAAGAGGAATACGACCAAAAGGATGTCATAAAAGGAGAGTTAGATAGGCCTAATTGACGAGGTATCATCAATTTGTGAGGAGTAGAATAGTTAGTGTAATATTAAGAATAAGATTGCTTTGATCAAAGTATATATGTTTACATTTTCCCTATTTGGGGTGGCGTATGTTGCGCCACTTAAAAAAAAGTATACAAACAAAAACGACTAATTTTTTTGGAGTGAGAAAAATTTGTAGGATGAAGGATTTCCCCTTGAGTGTTGAGAGGGCGATGAAAGAGGTCGGTCGATGATCAAAAAAAGATAGAAGAGAAATGAATGGGTAGGGTTAGAAATTCCTACATAGAAGAGAATAATATGGAAGAAAGGGGAAGAGAAATGGGGGTTGTTTGTTGAGCACAAGTGTTGCCTTTGTTTAACAAATCTTACTAGAAATGTTTTAAGAGAAGGGGTGAAGATTAAGATGTACAATGATACAAATTTGGTGTTTTGCGTTGCTCATCATCCACGTCATACTAAATAAATAAGTCGACGGGGGGGAGTGGGGCTGCTCTCTTTGAATGGCGAGGCACCAACATTTGATGTATATATGATGAAGATGAGCATGATGGAGAGAGAATAAACATTAATAAAAGGAAGGGGGTATTGAGGTATATGGAATCCAGTATTGTGTAAGACAATATTCATTTCATCATATTGCTAAGAATCTTCATCATTAGTCCTTATTAAAAATATAAGCATATGACATAAGCCTAAAATGACATGAAAAGCCAAGATATAAACAAATTTCCATTGCTAAAATGCCAACTCCATGCAATAAACAATTGTAATGCAATACAAGAAGGCAACAAGCTGATCTAACAGGGAAATAAGTACAAGCTCACACACTCAAACCAACAACCTTTAAGATAATTGCACAAATATTTTGTTATCGAGTTGTAGTCCTAAATGTTTGTGATAAACAAAAAGGGTTAAAAATGATGCCCCAATAAAATTGTACATGCAAGGTTGGAGGAAAATTTGATCCTATGAAAAGGCAATGTGCACTATAAAACAATACCAGGTAACTCATTGTGCCCTAGAGTATAGATGAAAGAAGCAAGTGAGATTTATAAATGATTGTAGATTCAAATGAGCTGTGAGTCATTGTTCCAAAACATGTGAAAACGCCAACAAGATATGAGATGAGCATCGTGTGAGAGACACAAATTTCAGCTGCGTATTAGCTATTTACCATTTTTTTGTTAATTTTTTTAGAATTTGTACAATTTTTGGATTTTTGAATGATTTTATGATTTTGGATTTTTTTGACATTTTTGGTTGGTTAGAAGAATTTAGAACATGGAAGATCACCAAAAGCATGCGGAATGCCCCATGGCGAAAAAATGGGCATCAGGTAGCAAAAACATGCCCCGACGAGAAGAAAAATGGGTCAAAAATGATTATTTAATAAACTAATCGTCGTGATAGTGAATAAAAGAAAAAGAATGAAAACATCACCTAGAAACATTAAAAAAATCCCATGGAGAAGAAACGAGCTCTAGGTGCCAAAAATTCCATAACATAGCGAAAAAATTAGTTAAAAATAATTATTTAAAGAAAAATAATTATCAAGACAGGTAGAAGAGGGGGTTATAATGACCACGATGGTTAAATTAAGTATTTTGGCCATCAAGGTAGGCTAGAGGGTATAGCGACGGGCTAAAACATCCCTATATACTCCTCACGAGGGGGGTATATCATCACGTTTAGTTCATTTTTATGAAGCTCTTGCCAATTTTTACCGCGAGTGATTTGTGAGCTGCGAGAGAGATGGTGAGAGTTCAAGGGCGGATCAGATGTGCAGACCGAATCTGGGAGTACTTTCGGGATGATGATGATGAACCCTATGTGAGTGTCCTATCCCTTCTTGTCAAATTTTACATTTAATGTCAAATTTTTAGCATTTTTAGCATGTTTATGGTAGATTTAGGGTAGGTTTAACGCGTGCACGCGTGCCTAAGTGGTGTGCAAGCGTCATTAGGCATGTGTATGTGTCGTTAAAATGGATATGCGCATGTGTATGCATTAAAAAATGGGTACGCGCATGAGTACGCATTGGAGGGGAAGCATATGCATCGAGGGAATATGTTGATGTGCACATGCGTGCAAGCAAAAAAGCACACCGTCAAAGATCATACTTGACGTGTATGCTACTGGGGAGGGGTTAGATTAGATGGGAAATTGGTTAGGGGCGTACACATCAATATGGATGTGTAGGCGTTGGCAGGGGCACGTACATGCCTTAGGCGCGTATGCATTATGATAGGTGCGTAGGAGTTTATAGGGGTAGGTGGGCATGCAAAAAAACTTGGCCAATTTTTATGAAAAATAGGATAAGTATAGAAGGATGTGGTCTAGAATTTTGTAGAAGAAAGTTGAAAGTAGCACTTAGAAGAATAAAATAGAAGAATGTAGATAGAATTATATCATAACAAGTGTATTGTTGTTTTGCACTGAGCATTTGAGTGTCAGTCCTTCATGCTAGACAATAGTATGGGTGCTTGGTTGTCATAGCAGTGGATTTTGAGGACAACAAGTTTTTGGGAATCCTCTTATACGTCACCATATTAGACCATGTGGGTAGTATGTTGCAAATTACTCTAGACCATGGCCTCAAAACCTTAGCTGAGAAGTGGCACAGTGAGAGCCAGTGTTTTCAGCTCCCAACCAAAAAAATTACTATTATCTTTGGAGGATGTATGGAGGATTCTGCGGGTGCCCATCCAAGGTTACCTGATCGAGTGAGAGAGTCGCATGAATGAGATCACAACTTGTCTATTTGAGTTATTAGAGTGGAGTATATACCTCACAAAGGTATGCCTGTTAGACTTTTTCAGTGTATAGCAAACTCGAAGTTAGATCGGGTGGTGGTTTACTTGATGGCCTTTGTTAGTGGCATTTTGCTTATTGACAAGACCGGCACTACATTCCCTCTAGGTCTCATCGAGTAGTACGTGGACTAGTTGATGGTGAGAGGTATTGTTGGGGCTAGTGTATATTGGCACATTTATATTGGGATCTTCACCTTATCACCTACTATCGTCAGAAGATGGTAGGCCCGACTAGATTATTACAGATATGGGCCTGGGATCACATAGCCATTGGTCATCCCACAGGTGTTTTACGAGCTCGTGCCCCAGAGGAGCCATTTGGGATGGGTTGGGTTCCGACTAGAGATGATGTTCGACCTAATATGGGAGATACCTATCATTATCGTTGAGAGTTTGATGATCTTGTAGGCGCAGATAGTATGGAGGCCCTATAGACACTTTCAGTGGCTAGAGGATGGTTTAGAGCTTAGCATGGCCATGGTATATCATTTTATGTTTGGGAATCAACGCTACATCAGATTTTTTATAGAGTGGATAGATGCAAGAGGTAGTTTGGTATCACTCAGGACATTCCAGGTCATGATATGTGGTACGCATGTAGAGCCCGAGAGGTGTCTTATATGGGTCCTCAGATTTAGATGGATAGAGCTAAGGCTAGCTATGAGTAGATGGTTCGAATACCATGGGTATCATTGAGACAGGTTAGGGACCCTAGATGTACAAAGGCACAGTATGGACCGTGGTATTTGGTAGTGTTACCTTGTCGATTGACCATTCCACAAGAAACACGGGGTACAAGAGTTTGGTCATCTCCAGAGGGCCGCCCGATAATGATGATAAATATGAGGGTAGAGATGATGATGATGTTCTGTTGATGGTCATCATCATGATAGGGGTGGGGGACAGGGTCCTCCACAACGACATGTAAAGAGATAGGGGATGAGGCCGAGAGGGAGACCGGTACCTATGGCTCCTCATATGCAGTTTCCTCCGGTTGGTATACTAGCTCGGGTTCTTATTCCATTGGAACAAATTCATCTAGTGATTCAGTAGGGTCCTCCTTATGCTCCAGGGTAACACATTCCTAGGTAGCAGGCTCCACAATAGGGTCTTCCTAGTATGCCACATGATGGTGGAGGAGGCAATGGTGGGTAGATAGCTGCATTACATCAACAATTATAACAGGTCATAGTTGTGTAGCTTTAGATGACGACTGAGAGAGATCAGTACAAGGCACAACTTCATGCGGTTACCACAGACTGAGACCATGCTAGAGCTCAGGTACATGTTATGACCTCAGAGAGAGATCAGGCCAAGGCCTAGGCTAGTCAGGGAGGTGATGGAGATGGAGTCACTTGGTTTCAACAAAGTCAGTAGATGGCTGCTCGTAGTACACAAATTATGAGCCTATTACAACAGTCCCACACACATGTACAATAGTTAGTAGGTCAAAGGGACCAGGCCCATGCTGATTCTCAAGGCCTTATAGTAGAGAGAGATCAGGCACATGCGTAGGCGTAGATTATGACTGTGACTAGAGATTGGTTCTCTGCTATATTGACATAGGATCGAGTTGATGTGGTTTGAGTTACAGGAGAGCATGATGCTCTACAATAGGCCTCTACAATAGGGGGGATGACCTAGATTTTGTCAGATGTTATGAGGGCTAGTGGTGAGGCCTCATATTATAAATTTCTATACTACAAGGAAATTTTTGAGGAGTTGAGAGTGATGCCATTTGATTAAATAGATGTGAGCAGGTCTAGATCCGGAGTTTCCAAAGGAACTCTCAATCAGCGAGACCGGTGCAACATCCCACAATAAAATAGAGTGTGGCAGGCTCGGCTGGGCCATCTCATCAGCATCAACATCCTCCTTTGGGACATAGACCAGTTAGTCCAGGAGAGGGTGAGAGTCGTGGATGACTCTTTCTTATTTATTTTATACTGATTGATGTATGTACCTTTGACATATGCCTCTCATGAAGGATTATTTTTATCGATGATGCACGAAGTATTTTTTTGGATTATGCCTCCTGATGAAGGCCTTTTGTGATTCATGCCCTTGATGACAAATTTTTTATCGATGATGTATATCTTTGTGAGACAAAAATTTTATACATGTTTATGGACATTCGATGTGATTGTTATTATGTTTTTATATGACTGATGATGGTGATTTATGGATGATGATTATATCATGATGTTGTATGTTTTTACTTTTCATGTATGTATCATGATGGATGTAGATGATGTATCACATGTTTTAGATTTATGATATATCCTTAGATGACATCATATGTTGTGTATATGAGATGTTTTTCCTTTTAGTGTATGGGATGATACTTATGATATTGGTACAAGGGATATATTTGTGATCATGCGTAATCCCTCTTTCCCCATTGATTATACGATATGTGATGATTGACTTAGTAAACATGCTTGATGTAAAGCTTAATATGTTTATTGATATATGATTTATAGATGATGTTAGATGTGATGACAAACAAATGCGAATGAAACAAACACAAGCAAAAGTTAACAAAACTAAACAGACATTCACATACAAAACAACACAACGACATGCAACTAAAAAATGAACTCAAGTATCCTTAAAATATTAAATTAGTACTTAATCTAAGTAAATTAATCCTAATTAATGCACATAACATGTGACAAAAACACACTTATATTTAAAAGTATGAAAGCCTAAAATGAACTCAATGCAACACACGACAGATCAAATGAGATTTAATCTAAGGTAAGAAAATGAATTACATTTTAAATCACACAACATGAAAAGACACTGTAAGAAAAACTATACAAACCGACAACTAAAATTAATCAAACTACTACTTTGTTTTGCAGACAACATTGATATATTTTCTAATGTTTTTGGTTTTGTAACATTTTGTGAATGTTTTTGTGATTTTCTAAGGTTTGTTTTGAAAGCAATGTACAATGACAAAGAAGCGTGGATGCCCCAGCGTGAGATGAGAATATACAAAGGAAGAATGCCACACATGTATGTTCAAGAAGGTGCAGATGCGAAGGTGCCCCCAACATTAGATGAGAATATACAAATATAATTTTCTCACGTAAAAGTAAAACAAATGAGCTAGATCAAGGCTTGATAATACATATTAAAGAGGATTCCTATACCTATAGGAAAACGAACAATGAATCCTCCTTAAGTGTCGAAAATGGGTTTTCACTCAAGGACATGCCCAATACGCTACAATTGTGTGGTTTTCACACTTGGGTGACTTGTTTTATTTTTACCGTTTTCTTTATTTTTTGATTTTTTTGGTTGTTTTTTATTACTTTTCCAAGGAACTTATTTAAACATAGAAGCACTTGAGGTGCATTTCGTTCATCGTTTCCTTTAAATCCTCACCATCCGAATTGGCCCTAACTAGTTAGCTTAAAACTATTCTTTCTTTTCCCTTTCTTTAACAATATTTTTTTGGTTCTCTTTCAACATGAGACAACCTACATCAAACTCATGAGGAATGATTTGTTTATTGTATCCTCATGATACCTAGTTCTCATAAACCTTCAAGTGATTGAGTGCTCTCATACGCTTTTCATCTAGTAGCTCTAACTCTGCCGGTCAAGCAACCCTATAATTTCCTCCTCAGTAACGATGCAATCCACACCAAATATTTATCAAGGAGGAAATACATCGTGGGGTGCACTATTTGGAGAAGTAAATTGCATTTTTCACAAAGTGCTTAAAAATACCGTGTGTATTTCAATGTGTCAAACAACTCGCTCTATTTTTTCATCGCTTCGATGAAACCAACCCTTCTCCACTTGATAATTATTTGATGTGGATTTCATCATTACAACAATGAGTAAAATTATCATGGGTTGCACCTTTGAGAACTCAATTACATTTTTCAAAGTGCTAAAAACACCGCATTTTTAAATGTGTTGAAATATTGGCTCTATTTTTGTTGCTTCGATAAAATTAATCCTTTTCCACCGATAATAAATTTATGTGGATTGCATCATTACAATAAGGAGTAAAAACATCGTGGGTTACACCTTTTGGAGAACTCAATTAAGTATTTCAAAGTACCGAAAAACATTGTGTGTTTTTCAATGTCGAAAAACTCGCTCTTTTTTCATCGCTTCGATAAAACCAATCCTTGTCCATCGATAATTATTTGATGTGGATTGAATCATTACAACAAAGAGTAAAAATATTATGGGTTGCACCTTTTGGAGAACCGAATTACATTTTTCAAAGAGCTGAAAAAACACACGGTGTTTTTAATGTGTCTTAAAACTTGATCTATTTTTTATCACTTTGATAAAACAAACCCTTATCCACATGATAATTATTTTATGTGGATTGCATCTTTAGAATAAGGAGTAAATGTGTAACGACCCAAAAATCCACGCATGAACAACACAATAAAAGACAGGATAATTTTTTTTTGACTTGCTTGCCACATAACATGATGCAACATGTCGTCACCAAGGATACCACTAACACTGTGAACAACTTGATACAAGGATGGCCATAAAGGCAGCACGGAGACGTTCACACCTATCAAGGACAATACATACATTTTTTTCTTCTTTTTGACAAGACAACATGGAAGTCCAACCACTTGACACACTTACATTTAGGGCATCCCATGAGGAAATTCTTGTTAAATTTTCTTGTTTACTAAAATGTCTCTTAATTCTTAACTTACGTTCTTATAAAATTTCATGTAATGATTCACACAATTCTTTTCACAAGGGAGAACTTCTTTCTTTTCAACTATTGAATAAATAGCTTATGGCCAAGCTTTCTAAACTAGGATCATCAATTTTATGTCTAAGGCTTTTTATTCATTTGATTTTAGAACATTTTCCATTTCTTACAAGGTTAATTAAACTTACTCAAGCCACTAACACATGTTCCACACCTCTATTGCACAGGTGAAGGCATAAGCTCCGATTGAGTGGAAAGTACCGCTTAGGGTTCATAACAATAACCTTCTTGTTTAAGGATCAAATTTTGACCTTGCTTAAGAAATATCACCATGAATCAAGGCAAGGGTTAATGAACAGGACAACAAAATTTAGCTTCAGGGTCACATTGTTTACTATCAGTCTTTTATTGAGGTTAAGAGTTTATCAAGATTGGTTAAATGTTCCATCTAGACTTTACTTAACTAAGTTTGACAAAGGAGAACATTTCAAACGATAGAGAAATATTTAAGGTTTTATTAAACAATTTCCCTCCTACTTATTAAATTCTATCATCTTCTAAAATCTAACCATTGATTTCACCATGAGATCATTTAAGGTTTCACCAAAAGGATAGTGTTTATTGGTTTGGCTCGGGAAAAAAATAAGTAATCATATTTCGTTACAAAAGATAGTTTCCTCTTGATTGTTCCAGGTCTCAAAGGTTATCAGGTAGATCACATCTACATTAATATATTCATATATATAAATTTTAGTTTAACTTTTATCAGGACTATCCAGCTCACTTCATAGTGCTTACAAACTCATTGCTACTATGCCTTAGAAGGATTTACAAGTCAACATTTTAACTCAAGAGCAAAGTTTAACAGTACTCGTTTGCGAAACAAAACAAGGTTACATCAATTCATTCCAACATGATGCACAAACCAAAGGGACATACCAACTCTATTGAACCATGACTAGGGAGCAAGAGAGTAATAACATGGGACATGCCCCGCTAGTATTCTAAGGATTAAAATACACTAGAATATCCCGTAACCAAGTGGTAATCAAATTTCATCTTTCACGTGATAACCAAACAAACCAAAGTTTCAATGATTACATCAACAATAATCTACAATACATTTACTAAGGCAAGCTGACCCTTCTTCTAAAATGTCCAAAGGCCCTTTCCAAATTTTTATAACATAATACTCATTCGTACAAAGGAACATTATAACCAAGATTGATGCAATAATCTACAAGTCTTTCCATCATCTAACCACGTAAGCCATCTCGCACAATTAATAACCCGAGTCGGTTCGCAGAACCGAGCAAGATAAGACTATACATAGCAACAATAAGCTACTAGCTAACAATACCATGAAAGGAAACATTCTATTTCAAGAAATGGATCAAAGTTCTAACCTCTAACAACCTTTTGAAACAAGATATAATTTTCACCATACCAACTAAGAAAGAGCCCTATGTTTTAATTATGAACAATATCTCGAAAACCACAAAAGGTTGACAACAAAAATATGTAATACTATGGAATTTATAATGTTAGAATAAAGAGTTGAGAGTATTAGGATTTCAATCATGTAATCCCGTTAGAATACGTGATCGGAATCTAATATGTTGCCCATCAATCAACATTCTCTAGGTGAAGTTGAAAGATGAAAACCAAATCCACGATCTTAGTCACGAGAAACAAACAATAGTTCAACAATCATTCTAGAAGGCCATAGGCCTAATAGGTTAGAAGTAAACCACGAGGGTAAGAAGAGAGTTCCATCATGTAAACAAAAGGTTAAATCACTGAAAATATTATATTCAAACTCAAACCATTATTTCTTATCTAATAAGTGACTTCATAGCTTAATAAGGATGAGTGGAGAGGATGAAAAACAAAGAAAATAAATGTCCGGAATAGGTATTTCCTAGCAGCCTACCTACTAGACATAACCAAGACCGGAATAGAGACAAGCCCCATGACTAACCAAGTCCATTAAGTAAGCTAGAATTCTAAACACATCCATTCAATTTTCATAACACTATAAGGCCATAATATTATCAAATTTTACTCTTACGGAGAGTAGGGTCAAGTGGGGATTCTATCAAAATCATGCCCTTTTAAAACAATAATAACAATCTAAGCGTTCATCCCATTCAGGACCTAACAACATAATCAAAAACATAGAGGTCTAAACCAAAAAATATATAATTGACCCCAAAGTTCTCAGTTTGGGTTTATACAAAAGTGCCAATTTCTAAACTCGTAACAAAAATCAAACTTGCACTTCGACTCGGCTTAGCCCACCAAGACAACGAAATGATACACATATACCCGATTAAGGGTGATTAAAACATTAAGGCTCACTGAGTGAAAGTCGGCCTACCAAAAACAATAAATATGAAGCCATACAACCCAGGAGGTTTAAAAAATATTTAAAGCAAGATCAAAGATATGCCTTCTATCAACCCAGGACATATTTTCGGTCCAAAACTTCCTTCTTAACAAGCATATATATATCTTCTAATTTCCAAATACCCTAATAATTTGCACAATACACGAAGTGCATAATCACGCTTATCATTAAAATAATAATAATTTAACTGTATATTTTCCTCTAGGGCAATAACATAAAAGGAACCCAATACTAGTCAAAGCTACAACTTTCCAGGGCGATTACATACCCGGAGTTCACAAAGGAAACAACGGCATTTTTTCGAAGGAAGTAAATTTAAAATATATATATATATTTTTATATATGATCAATCGAAGCATACACTCGAGAACCTTTGTTTTTTTTTATATATAAATGGGGTTGATCACTTCAACAAGAACAACCAAATGAGGCAAATCCAGTAATAACAACATTAACCATATACCGAACACAAATCCACAAAATCACAAATTTAAACCAATTTCTAGAAGGAAAAAGTTTCATTTCAAGAGGTTTATTAGATACTAGCATATTATGTATATGGTTAGTCTATCTTGCCTGTTTTAACGCATCCACCGGTGTGTGAACATCGCGCAAGGATCTGCTATGACCCACACGCCTCCGCTTTATCCTCTGCTTCTTTGGTCTTTTCTTGCAATATACCACACCGGGATTCCCTTTTGAAGGCACGACTAGAAGAATGCAACGGTGGCTGTCCAAACACTAGATTGCTTTCAATGCACTGCTTTGGGGGTGACAGTCATCGCTTACCACTCAGTCCGAGAGCACTTGCGCTAGAAAGCTAAACACCAACCATGGTTTGAAGCTCGGACACAAGACATAATGATTACATCGCTCCTGGCTCTGAAAGGCATCTACCGTATTGATACATAAACCTTTTCCTTCATCAGATTTGGGGACAACATCAAACTCTCGGTGCAAACATTACAGCTGTAGCTTGTAAGGTATGATAATTCCAACAGAGACCTTTATGCCTGCCAACTCAGTGACTCGTTGAAGAAGCCCATATCATTGCAAAGCAAAAAGTGCTTCATGAATATTCTGATATGAAACAGATCCACCCCTATAAGATCTTCTTCCATGAGTTACATCGCAGAACAAGCAAGGTCTCCGTAGAGAATCTCTGGACAATCTGTTATCTCTCAAATTTCCCAAATTCTATAACCATTACCATTATTTCTGTAGAATTCTTTAATTTCCCCAAAATCTCCATAACCCAATGACCACGGCTTCCGGTTCGCAATGTTATTTTCTCGCATATCTATTGCTTCAACAACCATACCGAAGTCAATGCTATGTCAAGGCTATGTCGATTGTCACTTGAACTATATTTATTCAAATGCGAAATAACTATGTTGTACCAAGGAGTTGTCAATGGTTACCACACAAACAAGACAAGGAGTTGCTATGTGAATGTAATTCGTAGATTTGCACCCTCGACCCTTGTTTTGGCCATTGATGCGCTCTCTCGCAGCAAATACCACAATAGCAACAAGTACCGAGCAATAGAGCCAACTAAACATTTCCAAAGGTGTTACATCCACATTCGGTGTGGCCATACGGACTCGACTTTGCCCTAACACCTGGTTGAAACATCCTAGTATCTGTTGCTTATGGACACGGTGGTTATAATATTCATAGTTTTCTAATTATAGAAGCTAAGCAAAATAAGAGCAATGCTAATTTAATTCCCAATGTCATTGTGTGTGGTATCCCACTTTACCAACCCGAGAAAGTTTACGCCATAGATGAGTTTATAGAAGGTAACATCTTTGCCATTACTCGAGCTACTCCTCGTGGATATCCAAGCAAGGTTTGCATCTCTCATATACAACAAATTCCTATGGATGTCAATCAATCCACTTCTGACCTTACCGATCCTTTACCTAAATATCCAAATCCAGCCAATAAGACTACAAAGAATCCAACGAAGTGGCCCAAATCACAACTTTCTTCATCCCAATAATGCTTCACATCATAAGCTGTGTGATAAATGGCTCAGCCCCAAAATGCCATTCCTTGCATTTGCCCACCTTCAACTCAACCTAAGCCTGATCTTTTGTTAGTCGTCCCCGTAGGCTAGAAAGCGATAGCATTCCTCGTAAGGACCCTGGAAATACAGAGAGGCCTCGAGCCACTTGGGGTATCACACAAGGTCACCTACATAGAACCATGCGGTGTCATTTCGCAGCCATTTGGAACCACCCTCACGCTTCCCTTCACAATGTAAACTCTTTGGTCAATGTGCCATTCCCAAGATGGTTTGCATTTCCCGCTCTCCCATTTTGACCATCTCTCTATGCGGAGCTCCTGCAGTGTTTCTCGATACGCTCCTCTCGCAGCCTATGTTATAGTGCTCTTCCACGGCCTCTGTGTTCTTCTATAACAACTGTAAGATTTTGCAACAACCGATCACGATCACGGCGTGGTTGCGTGTAACGTAACATCGGGATCAACACCAATGGTTCCTTGGGATCACCCTGCAGTAGCTGTCGCACTTAACTCTCTCTGGAGGCCACTGATTTTCTGGGATAAGTTTACTTCTCTACCCCCGTAGCTGGCATGATATAGCCAATCACTTTCTCACGACACTTTCAGGAGAATTTTAGTTCTACGCTCCACTGAAACCGCTGTACAACATGATTTTGAGGATCCACACCCACCCACGCAACATCAGGGCGACAGACCTTCATTTCACCATCAATGAATCCACTATCCAGAACACGCCAAAGCAAGCTACACGGCCACCAAAGTTTCTTTGCGTGAGCAGGTCAAAATGAGGTGACAGGGTTATAAATTATGGTAGATTGGTGAACCAGTAGGCCTGTCAAACAATGAAGATAGTTGGTGGAGGCGCCCAACCACACACCACTTGCCAAAAGGACAAAACAACCACAACTCATGGAACAGCTTCTCCCTTACGCCAGGCAGGTCGCATAGATGGCCATAAAGGATGGCAGGTTGGGTGGTTGGGAGGAGGCCAAGGTGGCAGTGAGGGGGGGGAGCAGTAGCAGAAAAGGAAGCCCATGCCCAGTGGGGCATTACATTCTCCTCCCCTTAAGAAAGCATCGTCCTCGATGTGACATAACACAACGGAAAAGAAATGGTTCGCAACCAAGAACAGGTACAGGAGAAAGTACACTTTATGGTTTAAAATTTTAGTTGATTAAAGTACGGTCACAAGGTAGCCTTAGGAACATTTGGTAGAATTTTTAACTTTCAATGTTCTGTGAAGATTGGTAGTTCTTTCTTGTTCATCATTTCATTAGTCTCTTTCCATTATCATTATTTCTAGTTTTAGTTTCTTTTTAAAAAATATCATCATTGAAGAGTTTTGATTTATTCCTTATTGTGGGTGCCCAACATGAGCTGCTAACACAACACCCTATCAGGTTCAGAAGACACTTACAGATTCACAAGCACACAAGTATATGCTTCATGATTGTATTACACCACAAAAAGGTTACTCAAATACGGAATGGAGTAGGCACAGTCCACATAACATAGTACTCATCACACCTCAATGACTGACACACAAAATACTCAAACAAAAGAGTACTACAATCCACCAGACATTCCCTCAATTTGCATCAATGAAAAACTCACATAACACCAAACCATGCTATAGGTACATAGTGTCCACAAGGGAATCAATGACATAACCACAACATCACAACACATAACCATCTGACATGAGTAACACATACATCAAAATACCACTACCAAAACATCACAATAACTCAACGTATATCCTGAAACATCAACTATACACACAAACATCATAAGCCTCCCTCAAGTCTCTTATGCCTCCCTTAAACTCTTATGCCTCCCTCAAGTCTCTTATGCCTCCCTCAAACTCTTATGCCTCCCTCAAGGAGGCCGGTTGACCCTATGGTCCAAGACACATAGAGTTCGAACACTCCTAACCCAAGTGACATAATAACGCGTGGTTCAACAACCCGCTAGTTATCTGTACTCCTTGGGGCGTACCCCTATACAACAAAGCGGGTCCATAGGTCCAACCATTCCATGGTGCATCCCATGACCCTATTCCACACATCACGACATTAGAACCAGCACAACAATCCAATCAAAGTGCCAAGTGGCAAAGTACAAACCTTGGGCAAGGCGGTAAAAATTCCAAATTTAAAAGAAAACCCAAAATCAAGAAAAATAAATGGCCAAATAGCCAAAGTTAGTATCAAAATCCCCATGTTAGTGCCACAAACCAAGGAAATGCCCAAAATTGTAAAGCATTGCAATCAAGAAAAGTTGCTGGTCCTTACAAAATAAAGTAAAAAGCTCAATTTACGAATAAAATCAACTTATAATAATGTCACATTACGATAACTGTGTGGCTTTATCTAGCCACCAAAGGGGTACTCAACGAGTTCAAGCAAGATTTCGGAACATCGAGCCTCACAGTAAAATACATATCAATAATACAACTGTCATCACCTCCATCTGAATCATCCCGCCACCACTTCGACAAGGCTAAACATAGTCATAGTTGCACTTAGGTTGCATACATACAACCACATAGGGAGAGAGGAAGGATTCACATGTTATCTACTAAACCGAGTTTCGGCTCGAGTTATTGACCCATGGTATACCATTCCTCACTCACAACATACACTTCTACCGATTACCCTCAGGGTTGGTTAGCGTAGGGTTCACAACATAACATATAACAACATCACTAACATAACGGTGGCACACACATAAATACCATAACATCTTACATATGGTACATATATACATGATAGATCACGATCATACATTCACCTTTGAGTGTAACACATCACTTTACCAAATTCGCACCCAAAGTGCAATCACCATACGATAGGGTTCATACACTCACCGTATGACCCAAAATCAAAACATGAAGCATTACATATTTGCACAAATCATACATACGATGAACATAGTACATCTCAACTTAACATCCATTACTACATAACAAGGTGGTACACACATTTCTTCAAAACATGGTAAAAACATCATGATACAACTCATTTCTTTAAACACCAATCTAGTCGCACAACACATTGATACACCCACATATCACAATATGCCACAATGCTCCAACACTACGTCATCCACATTATAATTCTTTTCACACATCACAAACGGTAATTCACAAGTGAACTCTTCCTAGAATCCATAAGAAGGACAAACATGCACTAAGTGACATACACATCATGTGCATTCACAATATCACAATTACGACAATAATCACATCACGTTTAAAGCACATTACTCTTCCAATATCTACCACCATCATGCAACATCATCATCGGCATGCGTATCATCATGTAACACCACCACCACCATGTAACATCATCATATAACACCAATCCAGCCCATAGGTTCGAGAGCATGAACCTATGCTCGATAAAATGCATCGTGGGTTACACCTTGTTATAAACCGAATTACATTTTTCAAAGTGTTGAAAAACACAGTGCATTTTTCAATGTGTTGAAAAACAAACTATTTTTTCAGCACTTTGAAAAAATAAAATCCTTGTCCACACGATAATTATTTGATGTGGATTTCATCGGTATTAAAAGGAGCAAAAACATCGTGGGTTGCACCGTTTGGAGAATCAAATTGCATTTTTCAAAGTGTTGAAAAACATTGAGTGTTTTTCAACGCATCGAAAAACTCTCTATTTTTTCATCGCTTCAATGAAATCAACCCTTTTCCACCTAATAATTATTTCATGTGGATTTCATCATTACAACAAAGAGGAAAAACATCGTGGGTTGCACCTTTTGGAGAATTGAATAACATTTTTAGAAGTCTTTGAAAAACACCATATGTTTTTCAACGTGTTAAAAAATTTGCTCTATTTTTCATCACTTGATAAAACCAACCCTTGTCCACGTGATAATTATTTGATGTTAATTTCATCATTGCAATAAGGAGGAAATGCATCATGGGTTGCACCTTTTAGAGAACTGAATTGCATTTTTCAAAGTGCTGAAAAATAGAGTGTGTTTTTCAACGTGTCTTCAAAATCACTCTATTTTTTAATCAATTTGGAAAAACCAATCTTCTCCACTAGATAAATATTTGATGTGGATTGCATCGTTACATCAATGAGGAAATGCATCATGGGTTGCACCTTTGGAGAACCGAATTACATTTTTCAAATTAGTGAAAAATACTGTGTATTTTTAAAGGTGTCAGAAAACTCGCTCTATTTTTTTATCACTTCGATAAACCAATCCTTGTCCACCTGATAATTATTTGATGTGGATTGCATCATTACAAGGAGGAAAATCATTGTGGGTTGCACCTTTTGGAGAACCAAATTACGTTTTTCAAAGTGCTAAAAAACACTGCATTTTTCAACGTTGTAAAAAACTTTCTCTATTTTTTCATCGCTTTGATAAAACCAACCCTTGTCCACCTGATAATTATTTTATGTGAATTTCATCATTCCAACAAGGAGGAAAAAAATCGTGGGTTGCACCTTTTGTAGAACCGAATTACATTTTTCAAAGTGCTAAAAAACACCGTGTGTTTTTCAACGTGTCTTAAAACTCGATCTATTTTTTATCTCTTCGATAAAATCAACCCTTGTCCACTTGATAATTATTTTATGTGGATTGAATTGTTAGAATAAAGAGGAAATTCTTCTGGGTTACACCTTGTTATCAATCGATTGTGTTTTTCAAAGTGCTGAAAAACACCGTGTGTTTTTCAACGTGTCAAAAAACACACTATGATTTTTAGCACTTTGAAAAAATTGAACCCTTGTCCACCTGATAATTATTTGATGTGGATTACATCATTACAAAAAGGAGGAAAATTATCGTGGGTTGCACCTTTTGGAGAACCAAATTGCGTTATTCAAAGTGTTGAAAAACACCATGTTTTTAAACGTGTTGAAAAAGTTACGCTATTTTTTCATCGCTTTGATAAAACCAACCCTTTTCCACTAGATAATTATTTGATGTGGATTTCATCATTACAATAAGGAGGAAAATCATTGTGGGTTTCACCTTTTGGAGAATTGAATTACATTTCTCGATCTCTTGAAAAACATTGCGTTTTTCAACGTGTCGAAAAACTTGCTCTATTTTTTCATCGCTTCGATAAAACCAACCCTTGTCCACCTGATAATTAATTTATGTGGATTGTATCATTACAACAAGGAGGAAAAACATCGTGGGTTGAACCTTTTGGAAAATTGAATTACTTTTTTCAAAGTGGTGAAAAACATCATGTGTTTTTTAATGTGTCGAAAAACTCGCTCTATTTTTTTATCGCTTTGATAAAACCAACACTTGTTCACTTGATAATTATTGTTAGGATATTATTATTTACATGTGCTTATAATTATAATATGGTTGAAATGGTAAATATATGGTTAGTGAGTGGTTCAGTATATAAATATAATAAAACAAAGATTATTGTTTTATTATATATATGATAGAATATTGTATTACCCATAAATCTATTAATGGGTTATTTGTTTTGTATGAGTTCTATTTTATAGGGTATTGTTTTTCTATTATGATGGCTATATAATAACCTAATGTATTACTCGAGATATACAAACATATAATATATTGGTAATACAATGAATATTATTATATTTGTGTGCAAATCTCTCTAATAATTTATATTTGGTATTAAAGCAAGGTTGTTATGTGTCAGTAATGGAGGAATAAAAAAATTAGAAGGGGCAACCTAAGTATATTTTTTTATTACTGCCCTGAGCCATGCGATCTGTGAGAGTCATATTTTAGAGCAGTGATCAGTATTATTTTTATTTAGTTTGTTGCGTTGAATATTTGTGGATTAATGTGATCAATTTTGTCGAAGCTGAACCTTCTATGAGCGAAATAATATACATTTTTGTAGTTTTTCTAACACTTTTCAAGAGTATAAATATCTATGCATTTTAATGGTTTGTGAAAGAAGTTTTTTTTTCAATTTTTCTACCAGCATTCTATTTGTTGGACTATGGAAATATGGTCTGCGATTGATTTATTGATTATATCAACTTTTGAATAGAATTGTAGAAATATTCGTGTCATTTAATGACACAATCTGTTCTTATATGCCAAGCATTACTTTTCAATCACTTGGATATGTCTGTTGTGTGATACATGTACAGTCTTCTTTGGCTTGTGGATTTTAGAGTCCTAGGTGGAACAATTGTGGAGAATCGAATTTGATTTTCCCATACTTTCATGGTCGATAGACCTGGATCTCATATCTACATGCACTACCGACTCTTCTTTTGTATGTAGTGACCAGTCCATCTCCACGTATATTTGTCCATGCGTACAAGGTTCAAAGTGGTGTTCATTTGATTTTGGTATGTGTTTACCTTGGCATCTGAATCGGGATATTTTTTGACCATGTAATCTACTCATAAGTTTTATACCTCCACGTAGTACATGTTTTCTTGACAAGTCATTATAAATAGAGTCACTTCAATATAAAAGTGTCCTTGTTAAAATTCACGTATATATTGAGTCCATTATTCAAATGTAATTGTTAAGACAT
This sequence comes from Taxus wallichiana var. yunnanensis, assembly GCA_018340775.1. Taxonomy (NCBI): domain Eukaryota; kingdom Viridiplantae; phylum Streptophyta; class Pinopsida; order Cupressales; family Taxaceae; genus Taxus; species Taxus wallichiana. Next base: position 667,330,111 of record CM031236.1, read on the forward strand.
TCAATTGTCTCATTGTTATAGTGTATTGTAAGTCATCTTGAGTCTTTATAATAGGAGTTTGTCATTTGTGATTATTTGTTTATGTCAGTCTCAAATTAATATTTAATGTTATTTTTTACATTAAATGTTCCATTAGTCATAGTTATTTTGTTTAGTGTTAAATTATGTTACATGTTATTATAGTCATCAAAGACATATAAAGTCAAGAGTAAGTGTGTACATGTCATAGGTCTATGTCAAATTTGTGAGTCATCATCATTTGTCATGTCAAATTATCTTATGTCAAATTATACGAGTCATCGTCAAAGTTCGAAAAATCTCTAAAAGTGACTTATGTTTTTAGTTTTTATTGTCCAAATACATCATTTATTGAGTCAGAGTCAAAATTGTAAAAGTCTTAAAAATAAAAATATTTGTCTCATGGATGCATTTTTGGTGTTACCCGACGTCCGAAAAAATAAAACGTTTCACATTGCGGAAGGGAAGATAATAAACAATGTGGAAACAACCTGAGCTTCATTTCCAAATCCAGTAGAGTTAGCAACATTTTATTGGAGGATGGATGCATCGGAGGCTAGAGGTTTTTATAGGGTATTGGTTTTCTATTATGATGGCTATATAATAGCCTAATGTATTCGCATGAGATATATACAGATAGATAATATATTAGTAATACAATGATTATTATTATATTCAAGTGCAAATATCTTTGATAATTGATAATAATTTGATGTGGATTGCATCATTCCAAAGAGGAAAAACATCGTGGGTTGCACCTTTTGTAGAACCGAATTACATTTTTCAAAGTGTTAAAAAACACCGTGCATTTTTTCAACGTGTCTTAAAACTTAATCTATTTTTTATCACTTGATAAAACCAACCCTTATCTACTTTATAATTATTTTATGTGGATTACATCATTGGAATAAGGAGGAAATGCATCATGGGTTGTACCTTGTTATAAACTGAATTACGTTTTTCAAAGTGCTGAAAAATACTGTGCATTTTTCAATGTGTCAAAAAACACACTATGTTTTTCTACACTTTGAAAAAATTCAACCCTTGTCCACACGATAATTATGTGATTAGGATTGTATTGTTACAATGAGGAAAAAAATCATGGGTTGCACATTTTGGAGAACCGAATTGCGTTTTTCAAAATGCTGAAAAACTCCATGTGTTTTTTAACTTGTCAAAAATTCGCTCTATTTTTTCATCGCTTCGATAAAACCAACATTTTTCACTTGATAATTATTTGATATGGATTGCATCATTACAACAAGGAGGAAATGCATCATGGGTTGCACCTTGTTATAAACCAAAATGTGTTTTTCAAAGTGTCAAAAACATTGTGTGTTTTTCAACGTGGCGAAAAACACACTATTTTTTTCATCGCTTTGAAAAAACTAAACCCTTGTCCATCTGATAACTAGTTGATGTGGAATGCATCATTACAACAAGGAGGGAATGCATCATTACAACAAGGAGGAAATGCATCATAGGTTGCACCTTGTTATAAATTGAATTACATTTTTAAAGTGTTGAAAATATTGTGCATTTTTCAACGTGTGAAAAAATACACTCGAGCTTTTCATTGCTTTGAAAAATTTCAACCCTTGTACACCGATAATTATTTTATGTGGATTACATCATTACAACAAGGAGGAAATGCATTACGGGTTGCATCTTATTATAAATCGAGTTACATTTTTGAAGTGTTGAAAGCACTTTGTGTTTTTCAACGCGTCAAAAACACACTCTAATTTTCTTTATTTTAAAAAAATTCAACCCTTGTCCACTGATAACTAGTTGATATGGATTGCATCATTATAACAAGGAGAAAATGTATCACGGGTTGCACCATGTTATAAATCGAATTGCATTTATCAAAGTCTTTGAAAAATACCATGCATTTTTAAACGTGTTGAAAAACACACTTTGTTTTTCAGCACTTCAAAAAAATTCAACCCTTCTCCACCTAATAACTAGTTGATGTGGATTGCATCGTTACAAAAAGGAGGAAATGCATCGCGAGTTTCACCTTGTTATAAACTGAAATACATTTATCAATGTGTTGAAAAATATCGCGCGTTTTTCAACGTGTCAAAAACACACTCTACTTTTCATCATTTTAAAAACATTCAACCCTTGTCCATCGATACCTAGTTTATGTGGATTGCATTATTACAACAAGGATAAAATGCATCATGGGTTACACCTTGTTATAATTTGAATTACGTTTATCAAAGTGTTGAAAAAAACCATGTGTTTTTCAACGTGTCGAAAAACACACTCTTATTTTTGTCACTTTGAAAAAAATTCAACCCTTCTCCACCTGATAATTAGTTGATGTGGATTGCATCATTACAAAAAGGAGGAAATGCATCGTGGGTTGCACCTTGTTATAAACCAAATTATGTTTATCAATGTGTCTTTGAAAAATCTGTGAATTTTTCAATGTGTCGAAAAACACACTCTATACTTTGTCACTTTGAAAAAATTCAACCCTTGTCCACCTGATAAGTAGTTGATGTGGATTGCATTGTTACAAAAAGGAGGAAATGCATCGAGGGTTTCACCTTGTTATAAACCGAATTAAATTTTTCAAAGTGATGAAAAATACCGTGTGTTTTTCAACGTATCAAAAAAACACTATTTTTTAGCACTTTGAAAAAATTCAACCTTTGTCCACTTGATAACTAGTTGATGTGGATTGCATCGTTATACAAGGAGGAAATGCATCGCGAGTCGCAACTTGTTATAAACCAAATTTCGTTTGCCAAAGTGGTGAAAAATGTCGTGTGTTTTTCAAAGTGTCAAAAATACTCTATTTTTCATCACTTTGAAAAAATTCAACCCTTGTCCACTTGATAACTAGTTGATGTGGATTGCATCATTACAACAAGGAGGAAATGCATCATGGGTTACACCTTGTTATAAACCAAATTGCATTTTCAAAGTGCTTTGAAAAATACCATACGTTTTTAACGCAGCGTCGACAACTCTTGTGTTTTTCATCACTTGAAAAAATTCAACCCTTCTCCACTTGATAATTAGTTGATGTGGATTGCATCATTATAACAAGAAGGAAATACATAGCGAGGTTACACTTTGTTATAAATCAAATTGCATTTTCCAAAGTGTTGAAAAACATCGTGTGTTTTTCAATGTGTCAAAAAACACACTTTGTTTTTCGTCCCTTTGAAAAAATTCAACCCTTTTCCACCTGATAACTAGTTGATGTGGATTTCATCATTATAACAAGGATGAAATGCATTGTGGGTTGCACCTTGTTATAAACCGATTGCATTTATCAAAGTGTTGAAAAACACATGCAATTTTCAACGTGTCGAAAAACACACTTTGTTTTTCGTCACTTTGAAATAATTCAACAATTTTCCTCGATAACTAGTTGATGTGGATTACATCATTACAATAAGGAGGAAATGCATCGTGGGTTACACTTTGTTATAAACCAAATTGTGTTTATCAAAGTGTCGAAAAACACCGTGCGGTTTTCAACGTGTCAAAAAACACTCTACTTTTCGTCACTTTTATAAAATTCAACCTTTGTCCACCTAATAATTAGGTGATGTGGATTTCATCGTACAACAAGGAGGAAATGCATCACGGGTTACACCTTGCTATAAGCCAAATTACATTTTTCAAAGTGCTAAAAATCACCATGCATTTTTCAACGTGTGAAAAACACACTCGATTTTTAGCACTTTGAAAAATTCAACCCTCTTCCACCTAATAACTAGTTGATGTGGATTACATCGCTACAAGGAGGAAATGCATCGCAGTTGCACCTTGTTATTAAACCTGAATTATGTTTTTGAAGCTGCTAAAAACACCGTATGCGTTTTCAACGTGTCAAAAACACACTATGTTTTTCTTCGCTTTGAGGTAACATAGATCAGGTTTCACTATTGTGTGTAAGATCAGAGTTGTAGAATCTGAAGTCGAGCGGTGATTCCAAAGATTGTGCTTGCCCCTAACTGGCCTGAGCAAGAAATCTTCCAGTTCAGGAAACTAGGAAATCTTTGAAATTTTTTAACCCTTGTCCACCTCATAACTAGTTGATGTGGATTGCATCTCTACAACAAGGAGAAAATGCATTACGGGTTGCACCTTGTTATTAGTTGAATTGTGTTTTTCAAAGTGTTGAAAAACACTGCATTTTCAACGTGTCAAAAAACACTCTGTTTTTCATCACTTTGAAAAAACTCAATCCTTGTCAACTTGATAAATAGTTTATGTGGATTACATCGTTACAACAAGGAGGAAATACATTGCAGGTTGCACCTTTTTACAAACCAAATTGCTTTTTTCTAAGTGTTGGAAAACCTCGTGCATTTTTCAATGTGTCGAAAAAATCACTATGTTTTTCAAAGCACTTTGAAAATTCAACCCTTCTCCACTTGATAACTCGTGATGTGGATTGCATTGTTATAACAAGGAGGAATTACATCACGGGTTGCGCACTTGTAATAAACCAAATGAAAATTTTCAAAGTGTTGAAAAACACCGTTGTTTTTGAACGTGTCAAATAACACATTCTTTTTGTCGCTTTGAAAACACTCAACCCTTGTCCACTTGATAAGTAGTTGATGTGGATTGCATCGTTACAACAAGGAGGAAATCCATCGTAGGTTGCATGTTGTTATAAACTAAATTGTGTTTTTCAAAGTGCTAAAAAACACCGTGCATTTTCAATGTGTTGAAAAACACACTTTGTTTTTGTCGCTTTGAAAAAATTCAAATTTTTCCACACGATAACTAGTTGATGTGGATATGGAAAGTTGCGGTCCACGGGATGTGCATATGGAAAGCTCTTCAAAAAGGCTGGAAGCCTTAGAGGCTGATATGAAATTGTTGAAGGATGAAGTTAAGAACTTGGCAAAACAGAAAGGTAAGAGGAAGAAGGAGGAGGAGGTGGATATTGATAACAGCCAGATTGATGATATATACAAGAAGCTGAATTCCTTAGACTCCCATTTAGGGAAGGCCAAAACTCGTCATGACTACAATATGGCCATCTTCAGTGCGATTGAGGAGTTCATTGAGCAACATGTCAAAAGTGTCTCCAATCTCAGCGGAGTTCCAGCAACACTTTGGGGCAATGATAAGGAAAGCAAAAGGACCATTGATCAGCTGGATAAGACTGACGCTGCCCACATGACAACTTTGGGTATGTTCAAATCCTGGAAGAATATCAAGACCAGCATCGACAAAGCTGCCAAGAAGTAGATGTTGGTGCTTTTGCTGTACTTGTCTGTTTTTCTGCTATTTTTTCGCGGTCTCTTTACTACTTTTTTGCAGTGTTTTTGCTGTTTTGTCTTGTTTGGTAGCTATTTTTGGCTACTTTGGGCCTCATTGTCACATTTGGATTCTGATCCTTTATTCTGGCTCCTAGGCCATCTTTTGTACTCAAGGGTATAGTCCCTTTCAAAAAACTATTTGCCAATAATAAAAAAACTAGTTGATGTGGATTACTTCGTTACAAGGAAGAAATACATCGCGGGTTGCACCTTGTTATAATCTAAATTACATTTTTCAAAGTTGAAAACACCATGCATTTTTCAACGTGTTGAAAAACACACTGCTTTTTCATCATTTTGAAAAAATCCACCCTTCTCCCCCGATAATTAGTTTATGTGGAGTCGATTTTTACAACAAGAAGGAAAAACAAGGTGGGTTGCACCTTTTGGAGAACTGAATTTACAATTTTCAAAGTCTTTGAAAACACCTTGTGTTTTTCAACGTTTCTTAAAACTTGCTCTATTTTTTGATCGCTTTTAAAAAACCAACTCTTCTCCACCTAATAAATATTTTATGTGGATTACGGTGTTATAACGAAGAAATACATCATGGGTTGCACCTTGTTATAAACCGAATTGCATTTTTAAAGTCTTTGAAAAACACTGTGTGTTTTTCAACGTGTCGAAAAACACACTATTTTTTTATCACTTTGAAAAAACCAACTCTTCTCCACCTGGTAATTATTTTATGTGGATTGTATCATTACAACAAGGAGGAAATGCACATGCTGGTTGCACCTTGTTATAAACCAAATTGTGTTTTTCAAAGTGCTAAAAATATAGTGCATTTTTCAACGTGTCGAAAAACAAATTCTGTTTTTCAGCACTTTGAAAAAAAAAAGAACCCTTGTCCACTTTGATAATTACTTGACTTGATTTACATTGTTACATAAAGGTGGAACAAAATCACAATTTGTACCTTGTGGAAAACAATGGTTTGTTTTTTTATAGTGTTGAAAAAGGTTTGTTTTTCAACACTTTGATAAGAGCAATAAAATTAGACATGATAATTTATATCTTGTTGATTACATCATTTCATCAAAATTACATCAACTTTTTATTTTTCAAAATATTTTTTCTACTATCCATATATTACATGAGCGGTTGTACATTGGCTAACACCAATAAACAATTTTTTAAAACTCTAAAAATAATCAAAGAGTAGGTCAGTTGTACACGTTTCATATTTATGTATTATAAATATATGCAATTTAGAATTTCATATACATGAATTTTAAATGTTTACAATTCTACTACTAAAGTCGACTTAACATGCCATACATTTACTTTCCAAAGATCAACCCGATCTTTCCGTAAGATACGTCTTTTGCATATTTGTTGTATCTGCGAAACAATGCATTAAATATTAGACAATATTAAAGGATATTTACCTTACATACAATAAATGAATGTGTTGAAATTAAGGACACTCAATACACACCTTGTCAGGCAAACACTAAATTGCTTTGAAAGATAAGCGATGGTGGGGATATGTTTCATTTGCATTTAAACCACTTGCAAAATAAATGATCAATATATTTGTCTTTGCCTCCACAATTAATTTTTTTGCGAATTCACTATAATACCAGTAATTCAATGTTTCAACCTTTAGTTTCCATTTGTTTGGTTTCTCTCCTCTTTGCACGATTGTTGTCAGGAAATTGGAAGCATTCGTAGTCTTTAACGTGATTGTTCAAATCTTCTACAATGTGGCCTCTTAGTCACATTGATGTGGCATTTTTATTCGCATTAAACCATGGACGTATGTAGGTGGTGGTTGTCTCATTGACATCTCCTTTAAAAGCAACATCCAACATATTTGATGCTTCTAGGTCTCTCTTAAACCTTTCAACACATTCAAAGAATGTTTTTTTCTATAAATATGTATGCATCGTGTATCCAAGATTGACTTCAAGAATTCTTTGGATGTGTGAACTTCATAAAATTTAAATTACTTTCTATCATCAAACCACCAACCCCATTTGTTTTAGGAGTTCTGTGACGTATAAGATATCATAGAAAGTTATTTATTTATACACTATTTTTCAATATCATTGTACATATGGATACAAAATGTCACCGATCATAAAAATGCACGATGAACATTATCATTGACATCAATTAATTGATTGAAGGCATTAAAAATTAACCATCAATTGTTAGTTCTTGTTGAGGTGGCGGGAGGGGCCATCCCATAACATGCCATCATTTACCATGCTTGTCTCTGCGCATAGTATCGCTATTACGCGAGAAATGAAAACAATTTCAACACGATACTTTTCTCGTTACAACTTATGCTTAACAATATATATCATACTTGCCACATACGATGAGATTGAATTACCTTCCACTTATGCTGTTGGATACGATGAGGTGGGGTTGTCTCCAAACATGTCTTCATTTATCTTGTTTGTCTTGGCATAAGTACTAGCTCCCTGCATGTGAAAGGAAAACAATTTCAGCATGATGATTTTTTCGTTATAACTTATGCTTAGCAATCTATATCACTACTTGCCACATAAAATGACATTGAATTACCATGCACTTTTGTTGTTGGATATAACGAGGAGGGGCCATCATGGAATGTGTCTTTATTTACCCTACTTGTCTCCACATAAGTATTGACTCCTCGCACGTGAAATTAAAAGAATTTCAACACGATGCTTATTTCGTTATGACTTATGCTTCACAATCTACATTGGTAACATATGATGGCATTGAATTACCTGTCACTTCGGTGCTTGATATGATGACATCAACCCATATTGCTTGTGAAAATCCAACACCTTCAACTTGTGCTTACATGTGTTTCTCCGATAGCCCAAGCACATTCGCATACATCCATGGCTCTTCATTGCCTTACCAAATACCATGTGCTTCTAGTTGTTTGGATCCTCACCCAAAATTGATTGTAATCGGGCATAATTGCAAGGCAATCTGTGTCGTCGAAATATTCTTTTCTCTCTTAACCACTATCAATAGTTGCCTTTATTTTTGAAATTTGTGAAGAAGTCGAATTTTTGTAACTTCCTCTTGTGTTTGTAAAATGGCTCCGCCTCATACACAAGTGTGTAGAACAAATAGTCCATCTAGAGAGTACATTTTTTTGTCTGTGACACAAGTATCTAGTTTTCAAAAAACAATAGTAGGACTCAATGGATGCGTTTGTTTCTTGATTTGCATGGGAAAAGTTTCTAAAATTTGTTGCCCACATAGCTATCAAGTGACATGGATTGAAAATTAGTGACACTATAAACCAAAAATTATAATAAATGGTAATTAATAAGGAAACACACAAATGATCATACTTATCAACACGTTCTTCTCTCTCACACCATGTATTCTTGAAGTACTTGAAGAACTTAGTTTCCTCTTTGAATTCATTAAATAAGTCTTGAATGATTTGAAATGTGTGCTTGTGATGCATTTTGGAACCATACATGATGGTACCTAGTCTCTCGAAAATATTCCACTGGACTCCTTGCTACAATACTGTGCACATTTTTCAACCATGCCCTACGCATGTGTGATAGACATGATAGTACATGAAAACCAAAAACACACTTGATGGCTTGGATTTTAGCTGACACATCATCCGTAATGAACACATTGATCTCGCTAATTAACACGAAGACATTTTCCTCATTTTTGGACTTCGCAACTACTGTAAATGTCTTCAATTTTATTCCTTGAAAAAATGGCTCATGTTATAGGCACCCCAACCTCTTGCTCGTCGAAAATAAACAATGTGTATAATTGGTACCTGCAAGGAATATGACATCAAATGGTAGCATGGGGTTTAATATAACAAGAAGGGAACATTATTAATGATACATAAATTATACATCATTTTGAAATTCATTCCAATTAGTTACGCCATATGTTTTCCTAGCAAATGTTGAGTCCATGGAGATTATGGAATTGTGTGAATGTTGAACCATTCTCTCACACATCCACGGTGTTTGCCACCCCATAATGAATGGAACCTAGGTTCCATTTGGGCGTTGATAGTAGAAAAAAATGTCTCTTTCCTCCGCATGTCATAAGTTCACACTAATGACATCATCGACATGATTTTGAGACATTCTACAATGAACTCTTTTCCATGTGTTCACCACGTCCTTTCTTGTCATGTATTCATCTCGCTTGCTCGATATACCCACGTTGGATGGATCCTCTATATATTTATCGTACATCGTTTCCATGGTGATTCCCATCAATAAAAGACTCAATATAAGTTTTGCATTTATTTGATAAGTAGGGGAAATATTCAGACGATGATTGTTAATGATATTTTCATTCCTTCCATGACAATACTCACCATTTATATCACAATGAAACAGACATTGTTGTATAATACTATGGCCACTATCGATCTCCCATAAAAACCTTCACATTGAAATGAAATTGGCAACCCCTTTTAATTATACACCTACTCATTTTTCACTTGTTACTTACTTATTTCTATTGTCTTCGGACCATACGAACACCAATATCTCGCATTAAAAATAGTAACATCAAATGCTAAACAAATTTTTATGAAAAGAACATACAAAAAAGAATTTGTTAGCAAAGGTTTGAACCTAGTATATGACTTTTGTGCGGTTTTAGGATTTTCTATATTTTTGACTTGTGATTTGTGCAAAGCGAAGATAGTCTAAATTTTTTTGTTAGACACTTCCTTGTTTAGAAATTCATGTAGTCTTGCGAGTGGTATGTCAACACAAATGTCGACGTTTGGCTCATCCCCTATTGGTGTCCATTCTAGGTCATCATATGCAAACTGACATTTTTCCTCTGTAATCTCTTGGATAGGAAGATCAATCATGCTCTACCATTTGGGCCTCCTTCCCATCCTAAAAATTATTACATGCAGTTTTGCATCGTTAATGAAACAATTATTTCATACTTTTTGAAATAAATTTTGACTTGTGATTGATCATCATCAACATGAATACCATCTTAAAACATTGGAAGCATTTGAATTTTTGTCTAATTCAAAAGCCACGTGTATAAAAGACAATATTGAAATGCAAGGAAAACAACAATTTATATCACAATATGGTCATCTATAATGTGACAAAGAATGCGACATAATAAATATAATGTGACAAAGACTGTTACAAAATTAATATTATTTCAAATACACTTATTCAATGTTGAGAGAAACTTCCATAGAAAATATTATAATTAACCTTATAAATATAATTCACATCGTATAATAATATATTTTATGGTGCTTATTTTATTTATTAAATATTATTTTTCAAAATGATGTATATAAAATAGAAATTATTACATTTAGCTAAAAACAATAAAAACTATCGAAACAAGACACATGTTTATTTAATAAACTTTAATATATATATATATATATATATAAAGTTATAAATATATATATTTTAAAATATTAATAACATCTTTATATATATATATATATATAGACACACACACAATAATTAAATAACAAAAACATAATAATCTTGGCAACACCCATATACCCTTCTTTTTGAAAAAATTGAACTTGCAAACTAAATTTGAGGAATATAGATACTTCAAAAATTACACACTTTTATTTGAATTTTAGAAATGTTGCTAAAATTTTGAGTGGTAATAAAAATTATTTGTTATACATTTTGAACTAGTAATCATTGGCATCTTGAACTATCTATAATATACATATAATTTATAAATTGTTAATAAATTGAGATCTATTTTTAGGAACTCTTGTGGTTTTTGAACTTTTTTTACAAACACTCTTCATCTTCAGTTTACGTGGAAGCTCATATTGCTGTATGTCTTCATTTTACAAACACGATCGGGAGAAATTAGGCTCCTATTATTCATATTCACTACACAAAAGAGTAACTAGTACACAACAAGAATATAGAATTAGCGTTAGTACAATACATGAAAAATATAATATACGTCATCCAATATGATAAAATAATCACAACATTAGGAAGTTAATATCCATGACAAATTCAAGTATCAATAAATGCCAAAGGCTATCCTTCACTCAAAATGCACCCTCTCATATTATCACAATCATCCATTACAAAAGGGATGGTTATGATATTATGGGAGGGTGTATTTTTGAGTGGATGGCCAGTGGATGACTTTAAAAACCTCTTCTTAGCACAGATACCAACCAAATATCAATGTGGAATCCTGAGGGGCAAGCCCCTTTATCACGCAATGATAGTTGGGCGTATCAATGTGGCATCCTAAGGGGCAAAACCCTTCAAAGACGACCTTGATTCCTATCTTTGCAGGTACTTGCCCCCATATGCCACATTGAGTGAGAGTATGATATCACATAATTCTTATAGCTTCAACTTACATCAAAAATTCACATTATTACAATTACCAATATTTAACAACTAATAAAAAATTATATATATAAATGATCTACACATTTGCAATATTTACAACTATAATGCATCCAAGAAATCAAACTTTTCCTAATGTATTTAATTTAACACAACTAATAGCAATGAAATTACAACTAAGAGCTTGAAGATCACATGCATATTTAACCAATACTAACATAATATTAACATAATTAACTAGTCTCATACCGGTTATTAATAAACACAAATTTTAGAAATTACCGAATCCTCTATCATTTATTAACAAATACGTGAATACAATAATAACATAATAATAAACTAGTTCACACTATTATTTAGTATCTATATACTAAACAAAATATTTGACCACGTCATTTGTTTTGAAAAGATGCTTCCAAACATTTGTTTGATATATTTGTACTTGAGATAAAGTGTCATTTTATATTTATCCATGTGTATATCAAGAACATAGATTTGTTCTTATTTACAAAGTATTAGGTAGTAGATATGACATCAAATTGCTGCCTTTTCTTATAGTTTCAAATATATTAATTAATAATAATGAAAACTTTAATTATTTTCTAAAGTTTAAGGTTTAAGGTTTGGGGTTTAGGGCACATGCATCAAGGTTGAGGGTATAAGGTTTAGGGCTTAAGGTTCAAGGATTAGGGTTTAGGGTTCAAGCTTTAGGGTTTATGACTTAAGGTTGAGGGTTTAGAATTTAGGGTTTATCCTAAATAACATAATTAGGAAAACTTAACACTAATATGACACCATAAACAATCAAATGATATCTTAAAAACTAATGCGATATCCTAAACACTGAAATATTGATATGACATAAAACATTAATGTGTCACCACCAATAATACATTTAGGACACACTATTCACTAATGCGACATCCTAAACATTGATATGACACCCTAAACACTATTACGAGACCCTAAACAAGTTATAGAGTCATGTAGAAACCCTAAAAATTCAAAATTCATACCTATTCCTAGCCATACCTATCATGTGCACAATGTTCCAAATCAAATCTAGAATACATTTAAAACCATTATTCTCCCACATTCTTGTAGAATTCAATATAAGCCCCATACTCCATTTTTACTATCATTTGAAGAAGAAAAGGGTTTGATACACATATTGTTGAGGTATTGTACTTTCGAGATATCTCAGAAAGAAAGTCCTTATTATTCAATATTCCCAATGTCAATAGTTGATTTTTGCAATGTAAATCCTAGTGTATTGCAGGTAGTTAGAACACAATATTTTTAAGGGATTTCACTTGCGCATGTCACATGACACTATAGAGTTCAAGACACATGGAGCAGAATATATTGACATCACATGTTGAGCTAATGTAACTTATTTAAATTTACTAACCATAGAACATGGCTCGTCATGTTGTTTATGCCATCTTTCTAGACCATTATCTTAGACCATCCTCCATGAATGCATAAGCAAGTATGTAAATACTTGCATGCAAGTGTTTTCATAGGCCATCCGTGTGTATATCAAGAACATAAATTTCTTCCCATTTTCACGATATTAGGCAATATATATTTTTCATTGATCTCACTTATAAACATACTGGTGTAATTCCTACTTATTCTTGGAAATATTAGATGATCACTAGCTTCATTTAGATAGTATTGTAGATTTGATTTGGATTCCTTCTACATAACAAAACATTCAATTTTTTTTGCATGATTGTTTATATTAAATGAACAATAAATTTAAAATTGTTTATGACATTAACATAACATCTCTACAAGTATTAGCTAAAATTATTCAAATTCTAATGATGATTGAAAACATAGTATTACCTAAAATTATTCTAATTCTATCACTATAAACAATAATAAGTCACCCACATTAAATAAATTTTTGACACTTTAAACACTTATACGACACCTTGAACACTAATTAGTCATCCCACATAAAATAATTGAGATACACAACATTGATTTAACACCCTAAACATTGATGCAATACCCTAAATAATGTCATGATACTCTATGCACTAATGATTCATCCTTTATTTCATAATTAGGATAAGCTAAACACTAATGAACACAAGGTCTCATACAAAACCATAATCATTACTGTAATACCCTATAAAATCATATGACACTTTAAACACTAATATGACACCCTAAACACTCAAAAATTGATGCAAAACCTTGGACACTAATGGTTTACTCTAAATAACATAATTAAGACATAAAAAAACACTAGTATTATACCCTAAAAGAATTATAAGACATGATAAACACTAAAATGACACCCTATACACTATTAGAAGACTATAAACATTGAGGGATCACTGTAAATAATTTATTCAGGACACCTTACAGAATAATTTTATATCATAAGAACTCATATACAACACTAATACACCACCCTAAACATTCGAACATTGATACAAAAACCTAAACACTTATGGTTAACCCTAAATAACATAATTGACAATCGAGATACTTTGAGCATTAACAAAACAACCCTAAACATGATATGAAACCCTAAAAACTATAATGAGACCTTACAAACTAATGGGTCACTTTACAAAACACAATTAGAATGCCCTAAATATTAATGTGTCATCCTAAACAATCATACGATACCCTAAACACTCAAACACTGATATGATGCCCTAAACACTAACTTGTCATCTTAAATAACACAATTACAACACCCTAAACTATAATACAACACCTAACATTAATTTAACATGTATTAGGGTTCAATTGGTATAAATGATTCCAAATCTAGCCCTAATACATGTTCAATTGTCACATTAGGTGTATTAGGGCTCGATCGGTGGAAACAAGGGCAAACTAATACTCAACACTCAAATAGGCCACCCTAAATATCCCATTTAGAAAACCTTAAACACTAACATGATACCTTCAACACTGATATGACACCCTAAACACTAATATGAAACTATAAACACTAATACAACATCTTAAACACTAAATGGTTACCTTACACAACATAATTGGGATACCTTAAACACTAATATTAAGGTTCTTGTTAACAATATAAAAACAAATATTTAGTTCATACTAGTATGACTTGAATAAATTTAATTTCATACATAAGAAAATGTGGAAAACCATCGTGTTTTTCAACATGCTGAAAAACACACTACGTTTTTCAGCATGTTGAAAAAACGCAGTGTGTTTTCCACATGTTAATCACTAAATAGTAATCATAATAGTCAAAGCATGATTAGAAACACAATGTGATTTTCATCATTTTGAAAAACACAATGTGATTTTCATCATTTTGAAAAACACAATGTGTTTTTCATCTTGTTGAAAAACACTACAGGTTTTTCAACATGTTGAAAAACAAATTGTGTATTTCAACAAGATGAAAAAAACATGATGAAAATCACATTGTGTTTTTTATCATTTTTTGACTGATGTAATTAATTATTATCTTATTATATTATTTAAGATTTTGACTACCAACACACCTCTTAGTGCCTTTGTAAGGTAGATAGCCACTATTTTAAAAAAAAACGTTTGATCATGTCAAATCTAAACCTATATAGAAAGTTTATAACGTACATAAAATACAAAGAGTAAATAGTGGACAGTGGATTTCATCCTCTATTTTTCACTAAAATCGAGGCAAAACATTTTCCCTAAAAATGAAACTATGCATTTAGTATGATATGTGGTCCCCTAGCTCATGATTGGTGATAACATTTTTTTGATCCCAATATGAATGTTGTAACTATATATCAAGATGTAGATGGAAAAAAATAGAGATTGTTGAACATTGTAAAGTAAATTAAATGTTGAATCAAAACTATGAGAGAACGATCACAAGGCTTCAAGTCAAAGAATTCAACTTTTTAATAACGTTTATGATGAAAATAATATATTTGCATTGTCATGTATGCTTAGTGAACCTAGAAATCATGCGTAAGCTAGTGTAAGGAAAAATGGGTTAATGTTATGAAAATTGAGAAGAATTATATTGAAAAGAGTGATACCTAAACTCTTATTCATCCTCCAACTTATAAATTTGGTCTACAAGATCAATTGTTATTGGGTTTAACTAGTTTCTAAATTTATGGGCAATCCATTACTGAAGAATTTATAGGTAGTGATTTTTTTTTCAAATATGGAAAAGATACTTATAATCATGGTATTAATTTCATACCAGTAAGTTCATTATGTCTAATTGCATACAAAAATCTAAATTTTGAATGTTTTCTTGATGATAGGAAGTTTACTTTAGGTTATTGCTTTGAATTAGGAAGTGAGTTTGTTTCTTTATCCTCTACTGACACTTAATATACAATGCTTACATATTCTTGCATACAAGATATGTTGTTGAGAAGACTCTTAGTTGATTTTAAAGATGTTCAACTTGTGCTTACACATACAATTGTCCAATAATCTAATTTTATATGTTTGAACCAAACATTAAACTCAAACATCATTTAATCAGAGGCTTGGTCAATCACAATCAACATTATAGAGGCTTGGTCAATGGCTTACACATACAATAGTCCAATAATCTCCACATAAGTATGTCTCCTTGAAAGGAATAACAAGAAATGGTATAATGATGCGACCTGACATTGGAGACAACATTAAAGAAAATATTCTTCTTCTATAAAAATGAATATATAGCTATAAATAATAAATTATGTTTAAAAAAGGGCAAACCTTTATTTAAGTGAATATTGAATCATTTTCGTAAAATGAAGCAATATCTTAAATATAAGTATCTAAAAAGTATTATTATATTTTGTCTTTTATTTAAAAAAATTCATAAAAACATTCTATAGATATTAAATTAGTTAAATAGTTATTAAATTAAATTTTTTATGTAATTGTTTAATTCATTAAAACATTCTACCTATTCCATGCCGTTAATAAAAAAATTAAAGCAATTTACAAGTTCAATAAGTTATTATTATTTTACATTTTACTCTTTTTTTCCAAATTTTTGATTTGAAATTCATTTTTCGATTTGAAATTCATTTTTCAAAGTATGCAAGTGTTTTAAATCTTTTTAGCTGCAATAGAAATAGAAAATTCGATGATAAAATTTTAAAATCAGTTATAAAAATATTTAGTTGTAATAGAAAATTCCATGATAATTTTTTAAAACTAGTTGTGAATTTTTTAAAACTAATTATTGTTAAGTTACCTGGTTGTTCGCTGTGACGGAGTGTTAGTGTCTCTGAAGGAGCTTGAATTGCTAATTGGTAAACTGGGAGAGATAGTCGTTGCTCGTAATCTGCTTGGAATGCGTATAAGGGCTCCAATTTTTGCTTGCAGAAGGAGGCAGCAATTGCGTAGGCGGAATGAACAGCGGAATGAAGGCGGCACAAGTGTATATTGAACCGGATGAACCAGTTTGGGTGCACTTTGGCGGTAAACTCGCTTCGCCAAACAATATTAAATGGAGTCTTCAGCGGCGATGATACAAAGATTTTGCCACCCAACTCTGACTCCTCCGGCATTGACAAAAATTCCTCCGAAGCTGCGGCAGTCCTTTCCCTGCCAGGTCATATTTTTGCATGGTCATCTATGTGCTGCATACATGTTTTTAGGGGGAGCGCACCATACATGGGTGCAAATTGAGTGGAGGAAAGCCGCTACCTTAACCGTATAGGGCTTAGATTGGCTGAGCCTATCTCTCACGCACGTTTGCAGAGAGATAGGCGGGTTCGAACTTGCAACCTGCAAAATACAAGGCAGGAGGCCCACCACTCTGCCACAACATTGGTTACTTAAAATTTTGAGCTTTTTTAATTAAATATTCCCCCCGCGAACGTGCGTGAGGGATAGGTACATCCGCTTAGATTAATGACAACTTCTTGCCAATTGTTTGCGCTTCCTGTGTGACCCAAAAAATGCTCGTATTTTATTAATAATTTTTCTACCCTCTTCCCAAAT
This sequence comes from Taxus wallichiana var. yunnanensis, assembly GCA_018340775.1. Lineage (NCBI taxonomy): Eukaryota > Viridiplantae > Streptophyta > Pinopsida > Cupressales > Taxaceae > Taxus > Taxus wallichiana. Next base: position 667,347,725 of record CM031236.1, read on the forward strand.
AAGTTGTTTTTGTAAATATTGTTACCAATTTTTTTGCAAAAATTACTCTGTACTAATCTATGGACTGTCAAAACTTTCAATATGTGAGGAAGAAGCGGATGCAAGTCAGGACGGCAGCATCAACATCAAAATCAACAAATACACATCAAAATCTTTAAATCTATGGACCAGGATAGAACAGTGAAGGCTGATTTTATTTATCATACACTGGTTTATAGTTCTAGGTGACATTACATACTGTGCCGGAATTCTTCTCCCACTAAAAATCTATACGAATTTTAAAATTAAAAATGGTCAAACATAAGAAATTTGCTAAAAGTTTAGTCCCAAAAAAACCTTTTCAAACACCGTGGGCAGCCTCCAGATAGATTGGATAATATGAACATGAACAGAAATCGTCATTTCTCTCTTTTTTTTTTAAAGTTAGTTGTTTACCCAAATATAAAGTAAATGAAATCAATTGAAATCGTTAATCATGATTTTGATTTTTGGTTTGAAAGTGTCAACTATAATTCGAACATCATTTAAAATTTTTGATTGAACGATTAAACCACGAAATTTGGAGGAATAATTAGTAAACTGTATATTAAGTGTTAAAAAATATAAATTATTGGGATTTTTAAAATTTTTTTGACTCTCATAAGAGAGGTGTGGACTCTAAAGTCTGCGAGTTGTTAGTAATTAAGGGCGTATTTAATGTTTGATGTTTCTTAAAAAGTTACTTGCATTATTTATAGAGTAGAATCATTATTTATAAATTGAGACTATTTATCACCAACCACCTAAAAATTTATATAAAAAAATAGAATTTAAATCAAAATATGTATACAAGTAAATATATATAATTGTCCATTAATATAAATATAAATGTTAATCAAAAAAAAAAAAAACTTAGATAAAATATTGTAAGAAGAAAAGTGGATATATGCCCAACACATTGAAACTTCGTGGTGATGTGACGAGGTCTTTCTTTTGATTGCTTATCTTCAAAAGAATAGTAGAATGTGAGTGTTTTTTTACACACCATAAGAGATTTTCTTGTGAGGTTTGAAAACCTAAAGATTATGTGTAGGTGTCAATTTTATATGGTATAAAGTGATTCTCCTTCAAACTTTTAAAAACCTAAAATTAATTTTTATTGTAATTTTGTAGTTCACAATAGTGTCAAGGTTAAATTGTTGTCGGTGGACTATTTTTTATGCATTCATCATGAAGAATTTAAAATGAAGCAAGTCTAGATTTCTTTAAACCGAAAAATTCAAAAAGCAACGAGTCTAGTGTCTTTAAAATATAAGATTTTGGTGAACTTCAAAATGATTTTGACTAATTTTTTTAAATTGAAAACCTAGTTTTTTCCTTTTATGGTATGGTTGAAATCTGAACAAAATTTGTGAAGTTTTGTCCAACGTCAACTTTAAATTGTAGTCGGAGGAGTACTTCCGTGCATTAAAAAAAAAAAAAGTAGGTTGAGTGTTATGACCATTTCTATTTAAAGCCTTAATATGTGATTCACTTGTCTCGTAATTGTGAATTATAAATAATAGATTTATATTGAAAATAGACTATTTATGACTTTTTAAACAAAGGTTTGCTCTAAATATCTTTTGTTGTGCATGTTGCTATTGTGTGAGGGTCATCACTTAGATTTATTGTTCTTATTTTCTTGAAAAATATAAATTAATCATGGAAGTTTCCAAGGTAATAGTGTAATTTCATTTTGTACAAGTGCTTTCGTATACTATTCATGTTTAATGGTTGAGAGGACGGGTCTATTAGTTCTCTATTTTTCTTGAGCTGTATCTCCATCCCATATGGTTCATATAAATGACCAACTTTGTCCACAATGTAACATATTCGATTCTCTTTTCCCGGTCTTTAAGCTTCATCTGTCACTCATAAACATTCAACACCGAAAAAAGTTTAAATAAATAAAGAAACAAATACAAGAAAATTAACTGATCAAGTGTGTCAAGGTGGATTTTATGTTGTGTTGTAGAGTGTAGGATAGGGGTCGATCCCTGCAGACTGATTTTAGATGCCATGATATATGTTGTCCGGTGATTTGTTACCATTAATAGATTGATTCGTTTTATTCTGGATTTTCTCTAGATTTTGTTACCAAATTGTGGCATTAATAGGAAGAAATTTATTTTGAGGAAATAAATATCTCCTTATTTTTAAAATTAAATATTAAGTATTTATTAATATTTGACTCTAAGGTGTAAGAACGTGAAAAATGGTTGTGTTCTAGCAAAACAATCATTGGCAGAAGTATCTCACCAGTTTACAACCTATGCTATAACATCCTTCAATTTTTGTTATATTAACAAAACATTCTTGAACCAAATGTTACATTATGAATTTTTTAATAAACTATAACATCCACTTTTGATACTAGTAGTACGTTCTTATGCTGCTACCTACTCTAATTGTATAAGGTTCCACAAGAAAAATAGTTGGATCAAATGACATCAAACAAGCTTGTGTTGATATAATTTTTACTACATTGGACGGAGAGCATCATGTGTAGTTCAGACCAAGATAAACTTAATTGTAGATATAATTATAGATAAATGACAAGAATAATATGCTTATTGGGTTTGTGTTCTCTTTAAATGCTTTGCTTGAATGATCCGAGATCACGTTGACATGGAAAAGAATAAATGTAGGTCTAGTATTAATCTTGTGGTGAACTTCCACCTAGTTGGAGGATTGAACTGATATAAAAACAAAGGTATAATAGTTGATTATTGTATTAATCTTGTGAAGTCAAGAATGACAGTAGTTGGGGATTGAAGTGAAATTTGTAACCAATTTTAAAAATATTTAGTACTCGAACAAGTACAACTAACCTCATGGATGTTAAAATTTATTCTTAGTTGTAGGATTGAACTCTTATGTGACTTGAGACCGGTGTGCGATTGATGTAGTGCCCACTTCCCTTCGACACCTTTTGTTATTGATTATGACACTATTGACTATATTTATGGACATTATTGTAGCTTTTGAGTTGGTATGATGTTAGATGGTAGAGATCAGGGATTGTTGTTGATTTTGATTCATATATGATGCATGAGGATAATTGGAGACATTTTATACTGATGTTGTTATGATGTTGACATGGTTACACACACACACACACACACACACCTATGTACTACTTGTGTTAAAAAAACTATATACCTTTCTTTCCCTAAGCTATACTGATAAAATTTATCCTTAATGTTGATGGGGTGTAAAATGATTTTAAAATGTAAACAATGTTTAGCTTTTGGGAGGATAACAAGGTTATAACAAGTAAGGGAAATTGATCAAGAAATCATTAAATCTAACTTATCTGTTTAAAAACCTAATTGTACTCATTTGGCAAACTAGATCAAGAGATCTAGATGAGGCTCTTACCCAATCCAGATTGATTTATAAGTCTCAATGAACGACTTGTTAATGACTAATGAGATCATGAAGATGAATTCAAATTGACCTTCTTACCTCTAACTCTTGTGAAGGGACATTGTGATCCTTTCTTAAGTGATGTTAAACGTTTTGATCCTTGCACAAAGGAAGTTTTAGTTCGAACCTAAATGGTACTCCACCTCATTGGAGCTTACGCTCATCTCCTTGTATGCAATGGAGGTTTGAAACAAGAACCAATAGCTTGAGTATGGATAAATAGCATTATGAGAAATTGAAAACCTCCTTTATTAATCAAACGAATTAAGTAAGTTGTTGACATTTTAGATATGAACCTCTTTTCAAAAATTTGATCTTAAGCTAATTACCCATTAGTATAAAAGGAATAAATCTAGCTTCATAAGAAGAATTGTGCGAATAATCACATGAATATTCTAGAATGTAAGTTAAGAATTAAAAGACGTTTTAGTAAATAAGAAACCTTAAAAGACTTCACTGTGGGATGCCCCTAACCGTAAGTGTGTTTTGTGGTTGGACTAGTATGTGATGCCTTGTCAAAATGGGAAGTGAACGGCTTCAAGCTGGGTGTTGTAGATTCCCTTGTACCTTAGTGGTCAATGTTGTGTCAAGCCTGTAGAGAGTTGGTGGTAGGCATTGTGATCTCTTGTTGTGTCGTGTAAACTCTAAGCATTAAAAAAAAAAGTATCCAAGTTTCTCTGTGTTGTATTTGTGTATGTAATAGTGGGCATTACAACTATGTCCCAAGTTTCAAAAATAACCTTATGAGTATTGGAAAACTTGTTTAAAAGGGTTATCGCGCCTATTTTGAGAAAAATACAAGTCTAATTTTGGATAAAATCCGTAGTGACAAAATTTTACCAATGTAAAAATTACTAAAAAAACAATATTTCTACTAAGAATCCAAGGTGATTTTTCTCATAATTATTCGACCCAATAAATTCCCTCATATGCCCAAGTACTTGATGGAGCACCAGTACTTCACCTCCAAAAGTTCTCAATTATTGCATAGCCTAGATTTGGCCATAGTGAGTTCTAAAAATATGAATTTTCAAAAAAAATCTTGTTATCCAAAATTTGCCCCTCAAGGTAATTTTGATAACCTACATCATTTCTTCAGGATCAAGAAGGTTGAAATGGTTTGAGGGTCAAACTCGCTTTTCTCTAACTCCCCTATCCAAGAAAAATCTAAGGAGTTAGTAAAAATTGTAAAAATTTGAAAAAATGAGGTCGCAGGCCTATTTTAATGCAAATCGGGTTTGAGAGCTACGGATGGAACCAAGGTAGATTGTACCAGGGTTCATCGTACCAAATTTGGGCCTAAAATTCTAAGGAGATAGTGAAATGTAGCAAAATTGGATATTTTTGTCCCAGGCCGCATTGTGGTCATTGGGACACGAAAACTCAATTTTCTTGAAATGACCGAAAATAGTGAATATCGGTTAAGTTGGGTCAAAATGTCCCAGGCCACACATGGAACATTGGGATGGACAGAATGTGTAAAGCTAAAATCCCTGCAGGAAGAAGGAATCGGTTAAGTTAGAAGTTTTTGTCCCGTGTGGTCCATGAGATAGTTGGGACACAGTACGCGGGACCGAAAACCTGACTTGTCTGATTTGTGAAGCGGGTCTAGTGTGATGCAGATGAAGTGGAGGTCATTGGTCCTCATGGCTCAGTCAATGAGGGACATCTGGGACACTGTTGTCCTCTCAAAATTTCCCCTCTTTTGAAAGTTAGAATTTTGAAAATTTTGAGTTGGCACCTTTAGTAATGTTCTAATGAAGAGAAAACTTGAAGAGATGGTGAAAATCATGTTTTTGGAGTCTTTTTGGTGACTTGTGGGTCTGTCGGACATTTTTGTCCCTCATGTCCCAAGTACCTCTGGGCCTTCTATTCGCCGATCGGCCGCTTTCCCGCAAATTCTTAACTGTCGGCTTTTTTAGAACTTTTTGGCCCATTTTTCCCAAGTTCACCCGGACTTCCTTTTTTACCCAATCGTCCAGATCAGCCGCATTGGGTACTTCACGACTTTTGTCCCATCTATCCCAAATATGTCTGGGCTTTCTATTCCCACTTTCCCGCATCACGTGTGTCGGCTGAATCGCGTCCTCGCGTCCCTCGTGTCCTTCATGTATCCGAAGCGCCTATGCTCATTTGGCTGCATTCCCTACATTGCCCACATGGCCGGATCGCGTCTTCGCATCCCTCGTGTCCCAAATGTACCAAAGACCGTCTGGGCCAGTTTTCTTCGCTTTTCCCACTTTTCATCTTTTTGAGTCGGTGCGAGGTGAATTTAATGTGCATTTAATGACCTTCTCTCTCCTAAATGACTATTTAATTGGACTATCTCCTACGCATTTGTCACATTGCTCGCTTGCCATCTCTTGCTTGAATCCTTTCCATTAAAGTCATTTGCTCATGCCTCTGTATCCCTTGCATTCTCATCGCAATTTTGATCTTGAAAGGCTTTTCCCTATGCATTACAAAAATGAAGATCAAGTTTCAGGGTTAGGAACATGTGTCACCTCTTGAGACCTTTGTACCAGATATTAGAGACAGTGAGGTTCGACACTTAGATTTCAAGGATTTTTGGGGTAGATTAACATGCTCTAATCTTGCTCCCATGGCACAAATGATCAGTGACAGTGGAATTGCATACATGGATGGTTTTCCTATCTCTGTACAGTGTGTGGACATGGTGCTTTCCTGCAGAGCCCATTTTAACCCGAGATACTAAGGAACTCACCAATGTGCATGGGGAATTAATTACAAAACTAGATGTTGCCACCATTATTGCTGCCCTACGCATTCCAGAGACTAAGGATTCCATAATTCTCACTCGTGCCCAAGCTCAAACCCTATTCGACCAAGACAATGACAAATACAAGGCACATATAGCAAAATCATGGTTAAAGAACCCTAAGAAGGGAGCATCCCGACTCTCCAAGGCATTATTCAGGGTTGATTTTAATGAGGAGTTGTCTGACTTTATTATTTTTCTTGCCCGTATCATGGGGTTTCCTTCCACCAATGATTGGGCCCTTCATAAACATCATATGTGAGGGAAAACATAACATTAATTGGGCTGAAATTGTTTGCATGAATTTGAGTGAGTAGTTGTTTAGTGTTCAATAGATTAAGATGTTCTAGATGACTTCTTATCTCATGTATACCTTGGCTGCATCCCAATAGTGGTTCGGTTTCACCTACATAGAGGGCCAGAAGAATGAGCCTATTTACGCATATTGCCCTCAGTTTACCCTTGAAGCTAGCAATCACAATTTCAAAAGATTCAATGATGCTTTTACCATGTATATTGTAAGACTCTTGGAGGGAAACACTGTTAGGAGATTTTCTGATGAAGCTATGAACCTCATAGCCAAGTATGGGGCTTTCTTCATCCAATTTAGGAGGTTTTCATACATCAGGTTGGTTGGCTATGAAATCACACCCCTCAAGCTCCCTATGTTCTGTAGTGATAAAATGGTCCTGTTGAAGTATGCAGGTAGCTTGATAAGCTGCATAAGACATGCAGGGACAAGAAGATCACTGACCTGCATTTCCCTATCTCTTTAGGAAACTATACATGTAAAACAGCTTTGGATGCCCAAAATGTAGAAAGGGCCATTACTTCTATCACTGTTCATTTCTTCAAACCAGAACTTGCTTTGATTTGAAGAAATTTATCGATCAGAACCTCAGGATAAACTATCATCACAAGCCAGATACTGAGGATTATTAGGCTGATTGTGTAGATGATTTTGACGCCAGATGGAGGCACTATGGTAGACTCTCTCTACAACAAATCAAAGATCTCAATCTCTACCAAGTTCTTGAAGGACTTAAGGAGGATGATGAGGACTTACAGTCCTTTAAATATGAGACAACAATCAAACACACTCCTTTGGAGGATCTGGATTGGTACAAAAAGAGAGAGATGATTTGGTTGAGATTATGGCCCCTGTTCTTGTAAGAACTAAAGTTTGGTTTGACAAGAAGGTTCGTGAGTTCAAGAAGAATCAAGGTGGATCTTCTTCCAAAGACACCTCTACACTAGGGAAGGAAGCACATACAACCAGTACCGAGGTTCTTGAGAAAACCCCTCATTCTTCCTCAATGAAAGATCCTGAGTCATCTACTCCTTCTACTCAAGTATACCAAAAGAAGATCAAAGAGGTTAAACAGGAACCAATTGATGAAGAATCTCTTTTGAGCATCTAGAGTTACCTTCAAGACCAAAGAACATTATTATTCTTAGTGAGAGTGATGATGGTGAAGTGCCAAATCCTCGGGGGGCTCCTTGAATTATCATGTTGAAAAGAGAAGGAAATGTCTAGTACGGAGCCTCCTAGTGCCATAGACTCCTCTACAAAGGAAGCCCCTGATACTCCCTCCACTTCTTTGCTAGAGGCATCAATGGTCAATACTCTAAGTGTCATGAGTTCCCTTACTCTTGGGCCCCTTGTTCCTTCTTCTTATTCTTCTAATTTTGCTTGGGTGCAACCCATGGTTGACAATAGGAAGAGGAAATCTTCCTCTCGGATAACAGGGCCTAATTTTGATGTTGTAGCAGCTCTGCTAGGAACTACTCCTCCTCCTCCAGCTAAGAGAGCCAAGACCACTTCAAGGATAGTAACTGATGCTCAAGGCCAACAGTTCCTAGAGGTTGCAAAGCCCAAGGTTGATAAGGCAAAGCATGATCTCTTGGTCTCTGATTTAGAGCTTTCTAGAATCCCAATGGGGGAATCCACTCTTGAGAGTGAGGTTCATAACCTTCAAGAAATAGTGACAAAGGTTATTAAATGAGTAGAGAAGGGAAAGCAAACTATAGAACAGTTGGAAGAATAGAATCAAGTTCTTTCCAACTTTATCAAGTCATTATTGGCCAAAGATAAGGTTTTGGATCCTGCCCCACTGGCTTCTCTTCCGCCCCCATGATTCTCAGCCAGGATGAAGTTCAGAGCATCAAAGATATACATAAGTATTCTACTTATGGAAAGGCTTTTGAAGCCATGGTTCATGATATGATTATAGCTAGCTTTAATTTCATTTAGGAGGCCTTCAAGGCCAACGAGAAGGTGATTAATCTACAAACGAAACTCACTTCTGAATAACGGTTATGGATAAAGAGTTGAAGCTCGGACTAGTTGTATTATAGATCTTCGCCTTATGGGCCAAGCTGATGAGAAGATCCTGTTGGCCAATAATGTATTTGATGATGCCAAGAATAACTTGTCAAAGGCATGGGTTTTCGGTGTCGAATGGAAAATGAAGGTTCTAGAAGAAGCACTGGGTGAATTAAATAACGTGTGGCAGAAAGGAGAATCTTTCAAAACTTGTGTTTCCTCTGCCTTTAAAGATATTCATTGCCATCTTCATGATGAAACCTCAGGTGTTCCTTTCTCTCTTCAAGAGATCAAAGCTCAGTTCAAAACATTTATCAAAGAAGACTTGTTCAAAGAAGAATTAATTACCAAAGAGAAGATAAAGGACATTTACTTCCTTCAATCTACAATTGTTGAGGCAAATAAAGAATACCTGGAGCATACCGAGTTTGATAAAGATATGGAAAAATGTCTAGGCACTTGGTCTCATGCCACTGCCAACACAACAATCCCACGAGGTATGGAGATAGCTGAAGCATTGAAGAAATTCAGATATCAGATCCTCAAATCAGTGGGCCTGCCTCAGCCATAATCGGATGTTTCTTCTTCTGGCTTCTCTTTTCCTCCTTCTATTTTTAAGTGTTGAGCTCCTTGTAAATTAATTAAGGATATTGTATTGAGCATTTCCTTAATTAATATTTTAGTTAAAAGAAACGGTTACCAAGTGTAACTAATTTGTAAGCTATATAATGAGCTCTCCACGCCATTCTAAGGGGCTGGAACTCTGACTATTTTTGAAAGTGTAAAAGAGTTAAAAACTATCAATACAAGAAGACTTCTCTTTCTGTTTCTATCTGTGGTTATTCATTCTTTCCTATCTATTGAAATTATTGAATCATTAATCTATTTTGCATCAAGAAGCTTTGTATTCTTGTGGATGTCATCTCTGGAACTTTGTGTCTATGAAATAACATCTTATGGCTTTAACGTAAATGATTTTGTTCTATATGATCCTAATTCAGCATTTATAAGGAATTATTTTGCTATCTATATTTCCTGAGAATGTTACTCTTCCTTTTCCCACTTCCTAGTTCTTCTGTCCTTTTGTATTGATAATCGGTCATTTAAAACACTTCCATGATATCAGAGTTCCTCTTTAAAACTAAACGTTGTACATTTGTAAATAGGTTTTTCCTTTAAATAAGGGAACCTCTCCCATTAAAGAGGAGGGAATTTTTTCCCTTGACTGTTTCTTTCATTAAAGTCCTTATTTGAAAACCAATAGACACCAAAACCTAATTTCTTGAAATAGCCGCATATAAAGGAAAAGTCAACTTTAGACCCCCTCGAACTTCAAACGGCCATAACTTTTGACCCCGAGCTCTGATTTTCATGAAATTTGACTATCTAGAATGAGCACGACGTCCTCTACGCAATAGAAATGGTATTTCTTAATTTTGATGAGTGTAGATATGTGAAAATAAATTAAATATCTTCAGCTCTAGTCAATTAAATGCTCATTCCCATTAAATGGCATAAATGTCTGATGGACCCAAGATAGTTACCCGCATGTAGAAGGTCGTAACTTTTGCATTTCTCACTTTGAAAATATAAAAATTGGTATCATTGGAATCGTGGTTCCAATCCCGATGCACACAAATCAAGAAATATAGAATTTGATGAAGAATCGATGGAGATTTAGCTGAAAACATGCTCAGTTCATAACAGTGGGTTTATTTGGTAGTTGGGAGCATTCAATGAAGCATGGAATGATATCTCTCATTGTTGTGAGTTATGGGATAGTGTGGGGGGCCTTTTGCAAGCAAAAAAACATTATTTCACTCCATTTACTACCATTTGCAAGTGGTTGAAGGACAAATTTTGGGATTTTTCATTTTTCCTCTCTCTCTTTCTCTCTTATCGATTTTATAAATTGGAGTGTTGGGCTCATTGTAGAGGGGATAATTTTTGTGTAGAAAAACTCTGTCAAATTATTTTTTGAGTTCAATGTGATGTAGGCCCTTGTAGTGGACTCCTTGCATGGTGATCCAAGCCCTTATCTTATAATAGATTGAACTATGCATATCCATGAAGCAATAGATGCAAGTTTGTGGATGTATCTTCCCTATTGTGTTTGTTTGCATTCTTCTTGCCCTTTCAAAGTCATTGCAAATATATTATGTCTATTTTATGTTGTTGTAGGGAATCATTATCATTGTGTGTGCATAAAATATTGTTGTGAATGTAGTTGCTAGATTGTGGAGAATTGTTATCATCCCTTCTAGTATGCACTTTGCTTCTATTTTTCACACATTGGATACTATTCTCACACTCTCCTTTTCTGGTGTATCACCACTTTAGTGTAGGCTTTGTTTTCATGCATTCTCTCTCCATGGTCCCTTGGAAATTTAGATTAGGAAAAGATAGTTTTTCCGCATTAGAGTAGATTGTGGCAGGTAGTTTAGGAACAAGAACCAACTTTCTCTGGAGGTCTATCTCAAGCAGCAAGTCCCACAATTTAGAGATATTACCCATGTTATCCAATCACACTGTGAGCTCAAACACATACACTTGTGCAAACCATAGGGTGCTCTGATTCAGAGATAACAAATCTTATGCCTAAAGTCTTACTACGAGCAATCAAGTTAAAAAAATCAAATAATCCTTTAGGTAGAGGTTCTTGAGAATGAGCACTCTTACCCAATCTACTAAAAAAATGCACTTGAAAAATATTCAACTATTGCTAGGACACCTTATTTGGATCCTTGATATGTCATAAACCCAAATGACTCCAAATTTGGAGTGATTGCGCTCACACAACTCCTTGCACTGCATGAACGACCAATCCATAAGTTGACACACCATTTTTTAATGAAATTTGAACCCAAGTTGGTCAAATCAAGAGCTAACTCTGAGCTTGTCCATGAAGTTGTTTACACCTCTCACACCAACATTAGGTTGTAATGGAAGTTTTTCTTGTTGTAAACCATTTCCCCAAGCTCGACTAAATACAGAGCCTCACCGAGGTGACAATTTTCCATGAGGTAAAAGCCTCATTCAAAAAAATCCTTATCAAATAGCCGTTGGAGCAACATCTCAAGGGAGCACACTTTCTCAAAATTATTCAAATGTGTTTCAAGGAAATGTCGTGGTAGCATCACCTTGAAGGGTGAAATCATTCTTTTTGTGAAATCATTTTCTCAAGTAGTTACTCAATGACTCATCTGTTCATAAAAACTCGGACATAAATCTCAAGTTCGTACTTGTTGGAAAATGGAGACAAACAAAATAGAAAATTCACAACAATAGAGGAAAGGTACAATAAAGAAAACACAAAATTATCTTATGCTCGATCAAAACTTTTATAAAATATTAAAGTTGCTTCTACTTAATGTTGTAAATTCTTCTAATTCCTCGTTTTCTATATACTTTGTTGCTTTGTCCCACTCCATTTTGTTTTATTTTGTTGCTACAAAAACTAGGTTGTTCTCTTCTTTTATGCTTTATTTTGCTCTTCTTTTCACTCAACTTGCTCTCTATTTTGCTACTCTATTCTTGTACTCTTATGCTTTGTAAAAATTTGGGATATGTTTTTGTTCTAATGTTTTTTTTTCTCATAGTCTTAGCTACCCTATTCTATTTTGTTGTTGTACATTGTTGTGTACTTGAAAAATAAAAAGAGTTTTTAACAAATTTGATAGTCTTTACCTCATAAGGGAGATTTCAAAATTGAGCGCCTGCAAATATTCAATAAGTGTAAATGAAAGGTAGGTGGAGATGAGGGAAAAATAAAAAATATAATTAGACCATATGGCTCAAGATTATAACATTTACACTCCCCCTTAATCTTAAGTCTCTACAAACTCATATAAAAACATCTTATGCATCAAGTAACTTCACAAAAATTGTTATATTCACTCCAAAACTAATTGTAGATATTTGGAGCTAATTTTAAGATCTTAGGAGCTAGATGTAACATCTCCGAGCTAGATGGTAGGATCTCTAGAGATGGCTAAATGATCTCTCGAAGCCTTTGGTTGTAGGATCTGCGAAGCTCTTTGTTAGGATCTCCAGAGTGGTGAAGGATCTCTGAGAGATATTTAGGATCTTGAGCTAAATGAATGATCTCCATAGCTAGTTTGTACTATATCAATAACACTGAAACTTCCTCTTTAAATGTTCAAAGTTATGCTTTGACAAAGGATCACTAAAAATGCTAGCAATTTCTTGCTCTAACTTACAAAATTTAAATTCTATCTCACCATTTTAAAACTAATTCTCAAATGAAATGATACGTGATTGCAATATTCTTGCTTCTTCCATGAAAAATGGATTCATTGAAAAGGAATGGAAAATAAGTTACCACAAAAATAATGGATGCATCATGTTGTCATTCATGCAAAGATAATAAGATTCTCCATATCGATATAGCCCGACATATGACAAAAATTTCTACTACATACCCGGCTTCAACTATGGAAAGTGAAACATCGATTGTTTCTTTGAAGCCCACAAAATGGCTTATTACCTAATATGAAACACATATCCAAATGTGTTATTTCTATCATAAAGACTACCTACTCAATCATTATCGTATATCCAACTAACCGAAATTCATTTACAACATAAAAAATTATATAAGTTCTTATGCCATTAATATACCTCAATATTCTTTTACATTCTGTCAATGTGTCTTGTTTACAATCTCCATAAACCTAGAAATCAAGTTAAGTACATCAAGCTTTCTCTCAAACTTTTTCTTTGTGTGAGATCTACATTATTGCTACAATATTTCTTGTGTAATTTCAAACTTGTTTCAACTGGTGTAAATTTTGGTTTGATATACAAAATTGTCAATCTCTCTAAAAATCCGTGTTGCATACTTCGTTTGTGAGACAAATATTCCATGTTCCATTTGTTTAACATCAATACCGAAAAAATATCTCAACAAACCTAAATAAGTCATATCAAACTCCTTCATGGCTGATTGAAACCTTATATGGACTTGATTGCATTTCCAGTAAAGATTAGATCATCTATATATACGACTACAATAAAAATATCACCTTCGTTGTTTACTTTGATGTAGAGTATAGGTTCAATTCCGTTTTTGTTAAAGCCATTTCTTATCAAAATAAAAGTATATAAGGTTGTACATGTCATGTCGTAGGTGCTTGTTTAAGTCCATACAACACTTTTATGAGATTATAGACCCTTTTCTCATGCCCTAAAATATTATAACCAGGTGATGTCCCACATACACTTCTTCTTAAATGTCATTCAACAAAGATGACCTAACATCCATTTGATGTAATTTCCACTTGTGTTAAGCAGCAATTACAATACATGTTCTCACAGTTTCCATCCTTGCTACTAGAGAAAATGTCTCATTATAACCACGTCCAAGACTTTCCTTGTAGCCTTTAATAATTAGTCTTTCCTTATGTGTCTCAATTTTGCCTTTGGGAGTGGCAAGCATTTTATAAATCCACTTGACTTCAATTACTTCTTTTGATACTCTAAAATCAACTAATTCTCATGTTTTATTCTTCTCTATTACATGCATTTTTTCATCCATTGCTTCACACCACTTTTTGTCCTTAATTGCTTCCTCAAAATAAATAGGATCAACTATCTGAATATAGAGCAAAATTTATTTCATCTTCATTTTCATCATACCTTGACTGCTCATAAATCTCTTGTACACTCCTTGTTCTCACTTGGTGTTGATTTGAGTCGAAAGATGATGAAGTTGTCTCATGGGTTGCTCCTTGTGTAACTTGTTGACATTTTCCACTTTATGATTCACCCTTTTGTGAGATAAGGTTCCAAATCAATGCATTATTAGTTGTACCATCTGGTGTTTCAACTTTAAGAAGAGGCCCACTTTCCTTCGTTTGTGACTGTCACACTTCTTGTGCATCTCCCCAAGATGTATTCTCTACGAATTGAACATCTCAGATGATTATTAGATCCTTTATTATTGGATTGTACAATCTATAAGCTTTGGATTGTTCACTATACCCGATGAAAATACATTTTTCTCCTTTATTATCCCACTTTGATCTTCTTTTCTTGCACTCCATCCAAAAACTCTTAAGCACTCAACACTTAGTTTTATTCCACTCCATGCCTCTTGAGGTATCATGTTATAAACACTCTTAGTATAACATATATTCAACAAAAAGAATGTTGTTCTAGTTGCTTTAGCCTAATACTCATAAGGCAATCCTTTGGCTTTAATCATGCTTATTGCCATCTTTTGAATGGTTTGATTTTTCCTCTCAGCTACACCATTTTGTTGTGGTGTATACCTTGTAAATTGCTTCTTGATCTCATGTTCTTTACAAAAATTCAAATTTTTATTTAACACATATCCTCCCCCTTTATACTTCTTAATGTTTTTATGCAATGACCACTATGCTTCTCAACCATGGCCTTGAATTTCCTGGATACATTAAATACCTTTGATTTAAAAAAAAAATACACACATATACCTTTCCTTGATTCATCTATGAATGTTATAAAATACTCATTGTTGGATAAAGAGGAGTCTTTGTGGGACCACATAGGTATGAATTTATCAGCTCAAGTGGTGTACTTGATCTCCAAGTCTTCGTATGGGAAAGACATTTCTATGTTGCCTCCCCAATATGCAACCCTCACATACTTTATCAGGTTGTTTAATTAGTGGCAACCCTCTTACCATTTTATTTCTATAAAGAATATTCTATCCCCCAAAATGTAAATGCCCATACCTAAGGTGCTAAAGAGTAGATTGATCAATTGTTGTTGTTTTAAATATTGTTTTTATCTCATTTTGTATCCTCAAAGGAAACATCCTATTTTGTGTCATCTTCATTGTTAGAAGCTGCCTATTGCTTCCACTTCTATCATAAATTATGCATTCTCCATTTTCAAATATCACCTTATATCCTTTTGGACTAGCTACCGAATGCTTAGAAGGTTATACCTCAACCTTCGCACATAAAATACATCCTGAATTCATCTCTTATCACCTTGCTTGGTGAGTATGAATATGTTTCCTTTTCCCATCACAAAAAAATTTGTTATTTGTTCCCATATTTACTTCATATTTGACTACTTCAACTATAATGCTGAACATTCCTTTGTTTCCACTTATATGGTTCTACATGTACTATCTAAATACCATATTTGTTTTTTTCTTTGCTTAGCTACATTGTATGTTAAAAACAAGTTTCCACCCTTTTCACACTTTCATATACAACCTCTTTTTCATTAGTATAACTCACATTATGATTTTTCATATCATACTCTTTTTTCCTACATTCACTAGCATGGTGTCCATTCTCTTGCAATAATAGTATTGCATGTTTGATTTATCATAAATTTTTGCGGAACCACCTTTAAAAGTGTTGTTGCTACTTCCTCTTCCTCTTCCAAGTGGCTCTTGATGATTGTTCTTCCCACCTTCTTGATTATTGCAAACTCTATCTCTTCGTATACTATAGGGTCCTCTCCCCTACCTCTCACATTAATGTTTATCTTGAAGACTTGTTCATTGGAGGAATTCCTACTCATCATTTGTTCATTGGTTTGTAAAGAACCCATCAGTTTATCAATCATCATTTGTCTCAATTTCTTCAACTCTTATATTGCTACAACAACAAGATCAAATCTAATTGGAATACTCCTCAATACATATTCAATGATTCTATAATCTTCAACATCTCTATTTGTCCTCATTTGATTTACTATGGTCATTGTCCTTGCAAAAAGATCATTGATGGACTATGATTCCTTTATCAGAAAATTCTCAAAATCTTTCCTTAACATCTATAATCTAACAAACTTCACCTTGGCTCTACCTTGATATGCATTTTGTAAAATATCCTATATTTTTTTGGAAATTGCAATTCTGCAACTATCATTAAAAAAATTGAATCGGTTACTACATTGTGAATGTAACTCAATGCCTTTACATCCTTCTTTCTATTTTCCCTTAAAATATTCTTTTGTGGTTGAGTAGGAATATTGAATGTTGTTTGGTTTGATGTCTCTATGTATCCACCTACTAGTTCTCACAACTCTTGAGAAAATAAAAAGGTCTTTATCTTTATGCACCAAATGGCATATAGATTTTTCCATAAAAATAGGGGGTTTCTCGAAGATTTGCTACTTTGTTGGAAGCCATCACTAATCATACCCCAACAAATCCTGCTTTGATACCAAACTATTGGAAAATGGAGACAAAAATTGAAAATTCACAACAATAAAAGCAAGGTATAATAGAGAAAACAAAAATTATATTAAGCGCGAGTAATGTTCTTACAAAATATTAAAGTCGCTTCTACTTGTTGTATGTTCTTCTAATTTCTCTATTTTTAATATATTTTTGTTGCTCTATTTCACTCTCTAATTGTTCTATTTTTCTCTCTACGCAAAGCTTGGGTTGCTCTCTTCTTTTGTCTTCTCTATTATGCTCTTCTTTTCACTCAAATGGCTCTCTATTTTTGTACTCTAATTGTGCATTGTTATGATCTATAAAATTATGGGTTGTGCTTTTATACCTATGTTATGTCTACGTAGTCTTTAACTTGCTCTATTCTATTATGTTGTTGTAAACTACAATGTACTTGAAAAATAAAATTAAAAACATTTTATAAATTTGATATTATTTCCGTCTAAAGGAGAATTCAAAATTGAGTGCCCAATAAAAGACAATAAATGCAAATGGAAGCCATGTTGAGAGGAAGGAAAGATCAAAATATAGTCAAAATGTATGGCTTAAGATTATAATATTTAAAAATACTTAAAATACATTCAATATTTTGGCCCAAGACCAATCTTGACCTAGAATTTAAGATTCAATCATTTAAGCTTCAAAGTGGCCTCAATATATTGCAGAAGAATAATATGGTACATGGATCATCATACATAGCTCGTAGACAAGTAAGACATGTGAAAATGCATTTTAGCAAAGCAACAAAGAGAAACCTTTCTTATTGGATAGTTATATAGGAAAGAGCTCTCATTGAGCTTATATATCCATATTTATGTGGTAAGATCTAAACACTATCAATAGGTGGAAGTCTTTATTTTGTAACATTTATTGATGATTTTAGCAAAAATGTTGGGTATACTTTTTGAAGTATAAGGCAAAGGTGTTTGGCATCTTCAAAAATTTTAAATCCTTCGTTGACAAACAAAGTGGCCATTATATCAAGGTGCTTAGATCCTCAAAGGAGGTGAATACATATAAAATGTTTTCACGAATTTCTATAAATAGATCATGGTATAAAGAACTA
Organism: Taxus wallichiana var. yunnanensis; assembly: GCA_018340775.1. Classification (NCBI taxonomy): domain Eukaryota; kingdom Viridiplantae; phylum Streptophyta; class Pinopsida; order Cupressales; family Taxaceae; genus Taxus; species Taxus wallichiana. Next base: position 667,365,549 of record CM031236.1, read on the forward strand.
GTTCATAACCAGATACATGTCATGGTATAATGGTGTTGTAGAAAGAGAGAACAAAAATATCATGAAAATGACTGAAACATGTTGAAGACTAAATATTTGACAAATGAATATTGGGTTGAAGTTATAGTCTTGCGATCTATCTATCGAACGGATGCCCTACACACGAGTGTAAAGGAAAGAGTTCCTCAAAAGCATGAAGAAAAAGAAACATAGTGTCTCTTAAGAGTTTTTAGTTGTGTTGCATTTTCTCTTGTGCTGAAAAAAGAGGAAGAATTTGCATGAAAAAGATGAAAAATGCATTTTGTGGGTTACTATATAATCTTGTCACAAAGGAAACTATCATCAATAAGAATGTTGAATTCATTAAAGAAGAAGTATGGGATGGATCGATTACTCCAATCGCATTAGTGATACCTCCAAATGAAGATGAGGTGTTTGCTTATCATGAAGATCCACAATGTATCACTCTAGAGACACATCACATTACTCCCACATTTAAACTCCAATGAGACAACACACAAGAGAAGCATTTAAACATGCAAGTAATCACTCATCTTCCAGTTCTGCAGCAGGTGATTAATTAGGTCCTCACCCTCAATATAGAGAAATCTCAAGGAAGACAAGAAGCTTGAGGGAAATCTATGATAAAATATAAAGTGATGATAAATGTTGATTTACTCTAAGATTTTGCTCTATTTTCTCACGGTGATCCCATTCACTTAGAAGATGTAATTCAAGATGAAAATGAGATATAAGTTATGGATGAAGAAATTGATTCCATTCAAAGAAATCATATGTGGGATCTTGTTAAGTGTCTTGATGGAAAACTAGTAATTGGTGTAAAATGGGTCTATAAGACCAAATATGATGCATATGGAAATGTGGAAAAGGATAACATAGGTTGGTTGTGAAGGGTTTTTCAAAATAACCTAGAATTGATTACAATGAAACATTCACCCTAGTGGCTAAAATATACACTACCCGAATTGTCTTAGCCATTGCTTCTCAGAACCAATGGAAAGTTTATTACATGGATGCTAAGTGTGCATTCTTGAATGTTGTTCTAGAATAAGACATTTATGTGCGATAACCACCTGGACATGAAGTTCATAGACAAGAACACAATCTATAGAGTGAAGAAAGCTCTTTATGAGCTCAAACAATCAACAAGAGATTGGTATAGTCACTTGAATCATACCTTTTGAGTAATGGATTCATTAGAAGTAGCAGTATACCCATCATTGTATATCTAAATGAGCAACTACGGTCAAATTCGATCATTTTCTTATATGTAGATAACTTATCATTCACAAGAAATTGACCAATAGACTTCTTTTAGTTGGCAATGAAGAGAGAATTTGATTTTAATAAAGTATTTCCTTGGCATCAAAGTTAATCGGTTAAATGATGAAATTTTCATATATCAATCAAAGTATGATCATGATGTGTTTAAGAGATTCAAGATACGAGAATAGTAAGGCAACATCTATGTCGGTTGTTATAAGTTTGAAGCTAAATAAAGATGATAAGGGATCCAATGTTTATCCAAACTTATACAAAAAAAAAGTTGGTAGTCCGATATACTAGACGACCACAAGAATTGATATTATGTATGGTGTAAGCGTTAATTCAATGTTTAAGGAGTCTCACAAGAACTCCTATTGAAATCTAGAAAACAAATTCTAATATATATAGCTAAAGTAACAAGACATGGAATTTTATATTTTGTGTCAAATGATTTCAAGCTAGTTGTTTATATCGGCAGGTTATTTTATAGGAAGTGTAGACAATAGAAGAAAACCCTTGGATATTTTTTCCACTTTCAATGAGTTACAATTGCACATGTGCTTCCAAAAATAGTTCATTGTGACCATATCTTCAACAAAAGTAGAGTATGTGGCAGCCACATTTGTTGGATGTCAATCGATTTGGATATGCATAGTGCTATCAAACTTAATGCATGAGAAAGCATAAGAAACCCATATATTTTGTGATAACAGCTTTGCTATCGCTTTGTCCAAGAATAATATTTTCCATAAAGGTAACAAGCACATCGATACATGATATCAGTTCATCAGGGAGTTAGAAAACAATGGAAAAATGTTCTTGGACTTTTGTAGATCAAAAGATTAGTTCATTGATATCTTCACCAAGCCCTTAGTAAAGGATGATTTTGAATATATCAAAGATTGTCTAGGAGTTATAGACATCAAAGTCATGTTGAAGGGGAAGTGTTGCAAACTTTCCTATCCATCTCATATAGCAAGCGACTAGCTTCAATTAGAGAAGACCTTTCCTTTCACACTTTTACCAAAGGCACTCCAACAAACACATGTTAGTGTACCTTACACGTGAACTCAGTCAAACAAGTGATTCCCGTGAGCCACTTAGATCTTAAGATTAGTCATTTTCATGCTTTATCTTGTAGTGCATGTTACTATTTAGTTATTCAAAATTTCATCTTTATATATGATGTTTCAGATCATATTTTGTAAGCAAGTTTATAAAACACCAAAATATTGCTAAAATTACAATAGAAATCATATTATATATTTGAGTTTGTGTACAAATATACTACAGTATTTTTTTATCTTGCTTCATTTCAAATCTGCTTATTATACATCCTCTAGAACGATTGACCCCTTCATTCCTTCAATTCAATCCCATTTATACCTGCTTAAATTCAAGCTCATGCAGATCTCTTTTAAGAGATTTATAATATGAGCAAGCAAGTATTAATTACTGCACTAAATACGATTTAATAAGATAATCCGTAAGATATGTGAAAACCCTCTACAAACGTCTAGGAAGGGGCGTCATATTTTTTTATCTCTACCGACAATTATGCACTTCCAATTTGTGTGTTCAACTGAATTTTTCACCCCAGGAACAGAGCAACTCTAAAGTTTTTAACCACTTGAAATATTTTTAAAACTATTTTAAGGCTTCCTCTGGAACATTATGATACTCTTGTAGCACTCGTGTCAACCTCAACTTTCCTTTCCTCCGGATGGATTCTTTGTTGTAATTCAAAATGTCGATGTAAAATTTTATGCACAATTTTATCCCACCAAAAACAAAACAAAAAACCTGTCATTTTTGTGTGGATTGTGAATAAAAAATTGTAGATTTTTATGGACGGTCGAAAATATCAGATCATTGATATATAAACTATCAGCTTGTACATATGGGTAGTTTAACTGAGAATTAACAATTCATGGGAAAGAATTCTTACACTTCAGAACAAACCTTTAAAACTTCATCAACAAGTGAACACCTCTAAGAAGTTTTGGACTTATTCACCAGGCATTCCAACGATTGGATTCTTCTCAACTTACCCTCCTGATGGGTTTCAAATTACACTCTCCCATTAAACAAGGTTGCATTTTGCAATTAATTAAAAATATGTATCACTTGAAAAAATAAAAGGCTTCTTTCTGGCTAGTTAAATGTGTAGATTAAGTTTGAAACTCCATAAGATGGGACCTGCATAACCTACCACGTCTTCATCATCAACTACCAAATCAAACATTTCACAGTCACAAACTAGTTTAATAATGAAGAATTTACGTTCTTCAGAGAAAAGTCACAAATTTAAATCCAACAGACCCAAAACTATGCCCGCCTGACATCCGGGATGGGACTATAAAACACTTATTATTAAAGGTCACCCATTTGCTGTTCCAGCGGGTGGAGAGACGCAAGCCACTGTCAGCATCCCACACATGCACAACATCGTCAGTGCAAATAAACGCCTGGCACGGGTTCAAACTCCCAAGAACCATCCTGTTATTATTATTAGTATTATTACCACCTCTGCCAATCGTGCTCGTAGAATTCTCATCTGTTTCTAGTTCGTCAAAGGAAAACCTGCCACCAACTTCAAAGTCTGTAATTTGACGTATTCTCGCGGTAACGTTTCTGACGCCATCCTCGTTTGTGTCCACGGTTTCAACTAGAAACTGTTGTTGATTGACGACCAGGGATGAGATTTGACTGTTGGTCCCGCCCATCAAACCAAGTTGTGGACAGGTAAACCAGTTTAAATGGCAGTCCCATTATAATATTATGTTTATTTTAACTTAATTGTTTAAGTTACTTTTTTGAATATATAAAATTTGTAGTTTTTAGTTATTTTTTAAAACTATATTATTTCAAACATATAACAATTCTTAATATTTCCATTTTTTTTATATTGTTTAGGGCAAGGCCTTCTCATTAGGGCACTGGAAGAGTTTCTCTTTCACTTGTGTGGGAAGGGAGATAGCTGCGAGGACTCTTTTAACGCTGTTCTTGGGAATTATAGGCGAGGACACTTAATTGTTTAAGTTACTTTTTTGAATATATAAAATTTGTAGTAGTTATTTTTAAAACTATATCATTTCAAACATATTTCTTAATATTTCATTTTTTTTTTTATATTGTTTCGATTGTGGCCTTCCGATTAGGCACACAAATGGAAGAGTTTCTCTTTCACTTGGCCCCTGTTCTTGAATCGGGAGATAGCCGCAAAGACTCTTTAAGGCTGGGTGGAAGGACAAATGGTTTTCACGAAGAGCGTTCTGGAGACTCCCACTTTCATGATGAGGTCGATATCGCTAATTGTAGACAATGACGATGTATGTTACTCAAACAGGAGGTAACAGAGATCAGGTTTCACTGTTGTGTGCAAGATCAGAGTGGTAGAATCTTAAGTCGAGGGGTGATTCCCGAAGGCCACGCTTGCCCGGACCGGCTTGAGCAAGGAACTCTTCAAATTCAGGAAACTTTCTACAAATAAATTCATAGATGATTTTAAAAGCTGTAAAATACATTTAAAGATGTTAATAATGTCTGGGACGGGCATCAAATCTCATCTCTGTTGACAACATTTTCTTCTCCACTGAATGACACTGTTGGAAATATCTAATCTTGATTTAGATAAGTTCCAACTTTATTCAACCTTAAGTAAAATATACACTTTATTGTGAATATTATCCCCTCCAAAATATCAAGAGATATTATTCATAATATCTTGTAAATATCCAAAAATGGTTGGTAAGAATTCTAAGAATATCTCTAAAATATCCAAAAGATCAATAATATCTAATATAAGATATTATGAGATATTTTCTAAGGTAGAAGGTTGGAAAACTTCTATAAATAAGAGGTTTCACTTTGTAATTCAATAAGCAAGGAAAGTAAGAGAGAAGCAAGAGAAGGAACTGAAGTGCTCTAGAGTATTTTGAATATAAAGTTAAGTTTTTATTTCTCTTATGAGTTTGTGTGTTCAAAATATTATTTCTATTGTTATTATCTTAACACACACCCTCTAAATTAGGAGTTAGATATAATTCCTTCAAATTGGTATCAAAGCTAGGTTGAGCTTAAGTCATTGGTCTTTATTTTTCTCTATTATGCTAGTTAAAATGGCAGGTATGAGCAGCAGCCTCACTAAGAACACATCCCCATATTCAATGGGAAGAACTATGATTATTGGAGCATAAAAATGAGGACCTTATTTTCTTCACTATATGTGTGGGAGCTAGTTGTGAATGGGTTTCTAGAACCTGAAGATCTTCAAGCATTTCAAGCAACCGGCACAAGCGAGATAAGAATTTGTTGAAGGAGAACAAGCAGAAGGATGCAAAAGCCTTGTTTCAAATTCAACAAGCAATGGACGAGTCCGTCTTTCCGCGTGTTGCAGCAGCAACTAGATCAAAGCAAGCATGGGAAAGTCTTCAAATAAATTATCAAGGTACTAATACTTTGTAAAAATTACAAAATTACAAAATCTTAGAAGAGATTTGGAGAATATTTGCGTGAAAGACTTAGATTCTATAGATTTATTTTTCACCCATGTGATGAGTGTAGTAAATCAAATTAGGTCTCATGGTGAGACTTTAGAGGATCAAAGGATTGTAGAGAAAATACTCAGAAGTCTTCCTAGTAAGTTTGATGTGATTGTTGTTGCAATAGAAGAATCAAAGAATTTAACCCAAATGTCTGTAGACAAATTAATGGGATCTTTAATATCCCATGAGCAAAGATTGAATAGATCAAGTAGCTCATCTCTTGAGCAAGCCTTCAAATCACAAGTTTCAGTTGGCGGTAATAGAGCAAGAGGAAGATCGAGCTTCAACAAAGGCAGAGGAAGAGATTTCCAAAGAAGATCTAGAAGAGCAAACACATATTATGAAGGAGGAAGAACAAATTCAAATTTCTACACTACAAGTGTTAGAGGCTGAGGAAACAATCAAAATCACACTTATGGTCAAAGGTATGATAAGTCACATGTTCAATGCAATTATTGTAAAAGGTATGGACATATGCTAATGAATGCAAGAAGAATTTTTTAATATGAGTAGAAAAAATGCACATTTTTCTGAAGAAAATCAGTCGAAAGTTATAAAAATGGTTCAATGTTTATTACATGCAATGTTGCTCAAGAAAGTGCAAAGGATATTTGGTTTCTAGATAGTGGATGTAGTAATCACATGACTGGATGTAAGGAAATGTTTGCAAACATAGATGAGTCAGTTACATCTGAAGTTAAGTTAGGAAATGATAATAAAGTTACAGTCATGGGAAAAGGAATAGTAAATATTGAAACTAGGAAAGGTGAGAACAAACACATTCCAGATGTGTATTATGTTCCTAGTTTGAAACATAATCTAATGAGTATTGGGCAGTTAGTGCAGAAGGGATATAAAGTCTATTTTGAAGATGATGCATGTGTAATATTAGATAGAAATCCAAGTAACAAATTGATTGCAAAGGTTGAGATGACAAGAAACAAAATGTTTCCATTAAGAATCCAACATGATTTGTCATCTACAGAGATTTCTTCACTAGCATTTAAAGTTTCTCTAAAAAATCAGAATTGGTTGTGGCATTTGAGATTTGAACACTTAAGTTTTAGTGGTTTAGATTTATTACAAAAGAAGCATATGGTGAAGGGTTTGCCTTTGATAGAGCAACCAAACAATCCTTGTGAAAGTTGTATTCTAGGAAGCAACATAGAGAAAAATTTCCTATTGGAAAGTCATATAGAGTTAGATCTCTTCTTGAAATTGTCCATTCAAATCTATGTGGACCTATGCAAACACCATCAATTGGAGGAAGCATGTATTTTCTAACTTTTATAGATGATTTGAGTAGAAAAATTTGGGTTTATTTCTTGAAACATAAGTCAAAATTATTTAATGTGTTCAAAGAGTTTAAGGCCATGGTTGAAAAGTAGAGCGGTTACTATATAAAGGTGTTAAGATCAGATAAAGGAGGAGAGTAAGTTTCAAATGAGTTCCTAAATTTTTATAAATTTCATGGGATTAAGAAGCAATTTACAACAAGGTATACACCTCAACAAAATGGTGTGGCAAAAATAAAGAATAGAACAATTATGGAAATGGCTAGAAGTATGTTGAAAGCCAAAAATTTACCAAATGAGTATTGCGCTGAAGTAGTAGCTTGTGTGGTTTACATTTTGAATTGATGTCCAACAAAAATTGTGAAAGATAAAGTTCCTCAAGAAGCATGGAGTGGAAAGAAACATAATGTATCACATTTAAGAGTTTTTAGATGTGTAACTTATTCACATATTCCAAATGAGAGGAGAAAGAAATTGGATGATACATGAGATAGATGTATTTTTGTAGGTTACAATGAGCAATCAAAAGCCTATAAATTGTTTAACCCCATCACAAAGAATTCTATTATTAGTAGAGATGTTGAGTTCATTGAAGAACAAACATGGGATGGAAGTATTGATAAGTTAACAACTATCACTACAGAATACCTCATCATGAGAATGAGTTTGATGAAAAGATCACACAAAATGTTCATCTAGCACCTCAAGGGATCAGTGCAGTGATGTCTTCTTCAAATAGCACTCCAGTTTCAAGAAGCATCACAAGAGGTATCTCAAGTGGATCGTCATCCCCTCCAACAAATTTACATCCACATGAAGCATCAGGGAATGAAGGTAATTCTTCAAATTCAAAGTCTCATAGCAGTGACATATCAGATCCAACATTGGCAACACAAAGGTCTCACTTAGGGACACCCTAGGAAAGACAAGAAGCTTAAGGGAGATTTATGAACAAACTCAAGGTGATGAGAATGTTGATTTATATTTTGATTTTGCATTATTTTCTCATGATGATCCTATATATTTTGAAGATGCATTTGAAAATGAAAAATGGGTAAAGGCCATGGATGAAGAAATTGATTCTATTGAAAATAAACTTACATGGGATCTTGTGAGTCTTCCAAAAGGAAAAAATGTAATTGGCGTGAAGTGGGTCTACAAGACAAAATTCAATGCAGATGGAAATGTTGAAAAATATAAAGCCAGGTTAGTTGCAAAGGGTTTCTCACAACAACCCGAAATTGATTATAATGAGACTTTTACTCGTAGCTCGACTAGACATTGTTAGATCTGTTTTAGCATTAACAACTCAAAATAATTGGAAAGTCTATCAAATGGATGTCAAGTCTGCATTTTTGAATGGCATACTAGAAGAAGAATTTTATGTTTTACAACCACTTGGATATGAAATTGTAGGTCAAGAACACAAAGTCTGTAGATTGAAAATAGCCTTATATGGTCTGAAATAAGCTCCAAGAACATGGTATAGCAGGATTGATTCATATTTTTTGAAAAATGGATTTAGAAAAAGTGATAGTGAACCAACACTGTACATCAAAATGAATGATCAATAACAAATTCTAATTGTATGCCTATATGTTGATGATCTAATATTCACAGGAGATTTGTCAATTGACTTGTTTAAGACAGAAATGAAGAAGGAATTTGAAATGATAGATTTATGTCTAATGAAGTATTTTCTTGGCATAGAAGTCAATCAATCAGAAAATGGAATTTTTATATGTCAATCAAAATATTCCAATGATATTTTGAAAAGGTTCGAATGATGAATTACAATCCAAAGTATCAACACCAGTTGTCATAGTATTGAAGCTAAGCAAAGATGATAAAGGTTGTGATATTGATCTAGCTATGTACAAAATACGTGTTGGTAGTCGATGTATTTTGATCGCTACAAGCCCTGATATCATGTATGGTGTAAGTGTTATTTTAGGTTTATGGAATCCCCAAAGGATTCTCATTGGCAAGCTGGAAAAAGAATTTTAAGATATGTTAGTGGAACAAAAGCTTTTGGTATTTTATATACAACTTCTAATATTTTCAAGTTAGTTGGTTACACAGACAGTGACTGTGCAGGAAGCATAGATGACAGAAAGAGCACATCTAGCTATGTTTTCCATTTTGGTTCAGGAGCAGTTTCATGGGCTTCTAAGAAACAACCTATTGTCACTCTCTTCGGCAGAAGTAGAATATGTGGCAGCCAGTAGCAGCATGTCAAACAATATGGATGAGAAGAGTATTATCAAATATAAAGCAAGAACATGAAGGAGCAACGAAGATATTTTGTGATAACAACTCAGCTATTGCATTGCAAAAGAATCATGTTTTTCATAAAAGAAGCAAGCATATTGTTACTAGGTATCATTTTATCATAGAGCTAGTCAACAATGGACAAATATTTTTGGAGTTTTACAGGTCTGTAGAACAAAATGCTGATATCTTCACCAAACCATTACCAAAGGACACATTTGAGCGTATAAAAGATTGTTTGTGCATCATAGGTCCGTTTCACTCCAATAATACATGAAGAATCAAGATTAGGAGGGAGTGTTAGAAATATCTAATCTTGATTTAGATAAGTTCCAACTTTATTCAACCTTATGTAAAATATTCACTTTATTGTGAATATTAGCCCCTCCAAAATATCAAGAGATAGTATTCATAATATTTTGTAAATATCCAAGAATGGTTGGTAAGAATTCTAGGAATATCTCTAAAATATCCAAAAGATCAATAATATCTAATATAATAAGAGGTTTCACTTTGTAATTCAATAAGCAAGGAAAGCAAGAGAGAAGCAAGAGAAAGCACGGAAGTGCTCTAGAGTATTTTGAATAGAAAGTTAAGTTTTTATCTCTTGTGAGTTTGTGTGTGTTCATAATATTATTTCTATTTTTATTATCTTAACACACCCTCTAAGTTAGGAGTTAGATATAATTCCTTCGAGACACCGCCTCCTTCATAGGGTAGCCGTGAGAAGAATTTCATCGTTGTTAATCCTTACGCCGCCTACGCATTACTCCTACTCTGTCAACTTATTCCAACCTCTTAGCACCTCCGAGTCAATTATATCATCGGCACTAAACACCAGTTACCTTGCCATTGCATCGCAAATATGATAGGCATGACCGGGAATACCGGCATACAACCCCGACTCGAAACCTTAAGCAGTCGGTGAAGTTGACTAGCATGTTGTCGTTCACCACATTTCCTATATGCGTACATCAAACGTGCTAGCTCAAAACATTTCCAACAAACACACTTCATTAAATGACGCCAAAACAAACCCATAGTCGATCATAAAAAATTTGGTGATGGCCCTAGACAACGGCCTTAAATGGTTCTCATATGTGGGCTTCATTGTAGTAACACATTATTTTCTAGTCAAATCGAACATATGGACGGTCTCGTCAAAAACACGATGGCTAAATATCCCGGTGATAGAGCAAAGCACTTGCGGTGGCTCGCACTATTCTTCAAACGCTACACACTTCGTATACAAGTCGTAGTGTTTAAGGATTTGTTAAGATGTAAACTTGAGGTCATCAAGTGAAGTCGGATATATTTGTCAAGCCATGATTGAGTCTCCAAAGTTGTTTGGTTTGTGCCATAAATACGTCTTGCGAGGGTTTCGCAGTATTTCTGAATTGAAACAATCACTTGGTGGAACATAAACACGAGTTTATGATAACCGGTCTTCCCACCAAACAAAATTATCTTATGCTTGATCAAAACTTTAATAAAATATTAAAGTTTCTTCTACTTATTGTTGTAAATTCTTCTAATTCCTCGTTTTCTATATACTTTGTTGCTTTGTCCCGCTCCATTTTGATGTATTTTGTTCTTATATAAAAATAGGTGGTTCTCTTCTTTTCTACTCTATTTTGCTCTTCTTTTCACTCACTTGCTTTCTATTCCGCTACTCTATTCTTGTACTCTTATGCTCTGTAAAAATTTGGGATATGTTTTTCTTCTAATGTTTTTTTAGGTCTTCAACTACTCTATTCTATTTTGTTGTGTACTTGAAAAATAAAAAATAGTTTTTAGCAAATTTGATAGTCTTTAACTCATATAAGGAGATTTCGAAATTGAGCGCTCGAAAATATAAAATAAGTGTAAATGAAAGGTAGGTGGAGATGAGGGAAAAATAAAAATTATAATTAGACCATATGGCTCAAGATTATAATATTTACACTCCCCTTAATCTTGAGCCTCTACAAACTCATATAAAAACATCTTATGCATAAAGTAACTTCACAAAAACTATAATATTCACTTCAAAACTAATTGTAGATATTTGGAGCTAATTTTATGATCTTAGGAGCTAGATGTAACATCTCCAGAGCTAGATGGTAGGATCACCGAGAGATGGTTGAATGAACTCGGAGATGGTTGTAGGATCTGCGAAGATCCGTTAGGATCTCTAGAATTTGGATGAAGGATCTCCTGAGAGAGATTTAGGATCTTCGAGCTAGATGAATGATCTCCATAGCATGTTTATCTTGTATCAATAACACTTGAAACTTCCTCTTAAATGTTCAAAGTTATGCTTTGATAAAGGATCACTAAAAATGCGAGCAAGTTCTTGCTCGACTTACAAAATTTAAGTTATATCTCACCTTTTTCAACTAATTCTCAAATGAAATGATACGTGATTGCAATATGCTTGCTTCTTCCATGAAAAATAGATTCGTTGACATAGCAATGGAAAATAAGTTACAAAAAAATAGTGGATGCATCATGTTGTCATTCATGCAAATATAATAAGATTCTTCATATCGATATAGCCGACAAACGAAAAAAATTTCTACTACACACGGCTTCAACTATGGAAAGTGAAACAATTGATTGTTTCTTTCAAGCCCAAAAATGGCTTATTGCCTAATATGAAACACATATCCAAATGTATTATTTCTATCATCAATACTAACTTCTCAATCAAGTATCTATATATCCAACTAACCAAAATTCATTTACAACATAAAAAATTATATAACTTCTTGTGCCATTAATATACCTCAAAATTCTTTTACATTCTTGTCAACGTGTCTTGTTTACAATCTCCATAAACCTAAAATCAAGTTAACTGCATATACAATGTCTTATCGGTTGCAATCAAGTACATCAAGCTTCCTACCAAACTTTTATCTTGTGTGAGATCTAAATTATTGCTACACTCTTTCTTGAGCAATTTCAAACTTGTTTCAATTTGGTGTAAATGTTGGTTTGATGTACAAAATTCTCAATCTCTCTAAAAATATGTGTTGCATACTTCATTTGTGAGACAAATATTCCATGTTCCATTTGTTTAACATCAATACCGATAAAATATCTCAACAAACCTAAATAAGTCATATCAAACACCTTCATGGCTGATTGAAACCTTATATGGACTTGTTTGCATTTCCAATAAAAATTAGATCATCTACATATATGACTACAATCAAAATATCACCTTCATTGTTTACTTTGATGTAGAGTATGGGTTCAATTCCCTTTTGTTAAATCCATTTATTATCAAAATAAAAGTATATAAGGTTATACCATGTCCTAGGTGCTTGTTTAAGTCCATACAACACTTTCTTGAGATTATAGAACCTTTTATCATGCCCTAAAATCTCATAACTAGGTGATTGTCCCACATAGAATTCTTCCTAAATGTCATTCAACAAAGATGACCGACATCCATTTGATGTAATTTCCACTTGTGTTAAGTAGCTATTGCAATACATGTTCTCACAGTTTCCATCGTTCTACTAGAGAAAATGTCTCATTATAACCACATCCAAGACGTTTCTTGTAGCCTTTGATAATTAGTGTTTCCTTATGTGTCTAAATTTTGCCTTTGGGAGTGGCATGCATTTTATAAATCCACTTGAATTCGATTACTTCTTTTGAGACTCGAAGGTCAACTAATTCCCATGTTTTATTCTTCTCTATTGCATGTATTTTTTCATCCTTTGCTTCACACCACTTGCTATCCTTAATTGCTTCATCAAAATAAATAGGACGGTCTTGTCAAAAACCGATGGGTAAATATTCCAGTGATAACGCAAAGCACACTGCAGCGGTGGCTCTGGCGCTATTGCCACTTTAAACGCTACACACTTCGTATACAAGTCGTAGCGTTTTGGATTTGTTAAGATGTAAACTTGAGGCCGTCAAGTGAAGTCGATATATTTGTCAAGCCATGATTGAGTCTCCGAGTTGTTTGGTTTGTGCCTAAATACATCTTGCGAGGGTTTCGCATAGTATTTACGAATTGGAAACATCTCATTGGTGGAACATAGACACGGTTTATGATAGCGGTCTTCCCACCAAACAAAATTATCTTATGCTTGATCAAAACTTTAATAAAATATTAAAGTTGCTTCTACTTATTGCTGTAAATTCTTATAATTCCTCGCTTTATATATACTTTGTTGCTTTGTCCCGCTCCATTTTTATGTATTTTGTTGCTTTATAAAAAATAGGTTGTTCTCTTCTTTTCTACTCTATTTTGCTCTTCTTTTCACTCAAACTTGCTTTCTATTCTCGCTACTCTATTCTTATACTCTTATGCTCTATAAAAATTTGGGATATGTTTTTCTTCTAATGTTTTTTTTTCATGCAGGTCTTCAACTACTCTATTCTATTTTGTTGTGTACTTGAAAAATAAAAATAGTTTTTAGCAAATTTGATAGTCTTTAACTCATAAGGAGATTTCAAAATTGAGCGCCCGAAAATATATAATAAGTGTAAATGAAAGGTAGGTGGAGATGAGGGAAAAATAAAAAAATATAATTAGACCATATGGCTCAAGATTAAAATATTTACACTCCCCCTTAATCTTGAGCCTCTACAAACTCATACAAAAACATCTTATGCATAAAGTAACTTCACAAAAACTATAATATTCACTTCAAAAACTAATTGTAGATATTTGGAGCTAATTTTATGATCTTAGGAGCTGGATGTAACATCTCCGAGCTAGATGGTAGGATCACCGAGAGACGGTTGAACGATCTCTCGGAGCTGGTTGTAGGATCTGCAAAGATTCGTTAGGATCTCTAGAGCTGGATAAAAGATCTCCGAGAGAGATTTAGGATCTTGAGCTAGATGAATGATCTCCATAGCAAGTTTGTACTCGTATCAATAACATCAAACTTCCTCTTAAATGTTCAAAGTTATGCTTTGATAAAGGATCACTAAAAATGCCCAAAAGTTCTTTGCTCGACTTACAAAATTTAAATTATATCTCACTTTTTAAAAACTAATTCTCAAATGAAATGATACGTGATTGCAATATGCTTGCTTCTTCCATGAAAATGGATTCGTTGACAGAGCAATGGAAAATAAGTTACCACAAAAATAGTGGATGCATCATGTTGTCATTCATGCAAATATAATAAGATTCTTCATATCGATATAGCCCGACAAACGAAAAAAATTTCTACTACACACACGGCTTCAACTATGGAAAGTGAAACAAATGATTGTTTCTTTGAAGCCCAAAAATGGCTTATTGCCTAATATGAAACACATATCCAAATGTATTATTTCTATCATCAATACTAACTTCTCAATCAAGATTCAGTATATCCAACTAATCGAAATTCATTTACAACATAAAAAATTATATAACTTCTTGTGCCATTAATATACCTCAAAATTCTTTTACATTCTTGTCAATGTGTCTTGTTTACAATCTCCATAAACCTATAAATCAAGTTAATCGCATCTACAATGTCTTATCTGGTCAGTAATCAAGTACATCAAGCTTCTTACCAAACTTTTGTCTTGTGTGAGATCTAAATTATTGCTACACTCTTTCTTGAGCAATTTCAAACTTGTTTCAACCGGTGTAAATGTTGGTTTGATGTACAAAATTCTCAATGTCTCTAAAAATATGTGTTGCATACTTCATTTGTGAGACAAATATTCCATGTTCCATTTGTTTAACATCAATACCGATAAAATATCTCAACAAACCTAAATAAGTCATATCAAACACCTTCATGGCTGATTGAAACCTTATATGGACTTGTTTGCATTTCCAAAGTAAAAATTAGATCATCTACATATATGACTACAATCAAAATATCACCTTCATTGTTTACTTTGATGTAGAGTATGGGTTCAATTCCGTTTTTGTTAAATCCATTTCTTATCAAAATAAAAGTATATAAGGTTATACCATGTCCTAGGTGCTTGTTTAAGTCCATACAACACTTTTTTGAGATTATAGACCCTTTTATCATGCCCTAAAATCTCATAACTAGGTGATTGTCCCACATAGACTTCTTCCTAAATGTCATTCAACAAAGATGACTGACATCCATTTGATGTAATTTCCACTTGTGTTAAGTAGCTATTACAATACATGTTCTCACAGTTTCCATCATTGCTACTAGAGAAAATGTCTCATTATAACCACATCCAAGACGTTTTTGTAGCCTTTGATAATTAGTCTTTCCTTATGTGTCTAAATTTTGCCTTTGGGAGAGGCATGCATTTTATAAATCCACTTGAGTTCGATTACTTCTTTTGATACTCGAAGGTCAACTAATTCCCATGTTTTATTCTTCTCTATTGCATGTATTTTTCATCCTTTGCTTCACACCACTTGTTATCCTTAATTGCTTCATCAAAATAAATAGGACGGTCGTCAAAAAAACCCGATGGCTAAATATCCGGTGATAGCGCAAAGCACTTGCGCAAGGGTGGCTCCTCGGCGCTATCGCCACTAAACGCTACACACTTCGTATACAAGTCGTAGTGTTTTGGATTTGTTAAGATGTAAACTTGAGGCCGTCAAGTGAAGTTAGATATATTTGTCAAGCCATGATTGAGTCTCCGAGTTGTTTGGTTTGTGCCCTAAATACGTCTTGCGAGGGTTTCGCACGAGATTTCTGAATTGGAAACATCGCATTACTGTGTGGAACATAGACACGCTTTATGATAACTGGTCTTCCCACCAAACAAAATTATCTTATGCTTGATCAAAACTTTAATAAAATATTAAAGTTGCTTCTACTTATTGTTGTAAATTCTTCTAATTCCTCGATTTTCTATATACTTTGTTACTTTGTCCCGCTCCATTTTGATGTATTTTGTTGCTATAAAAAATAGGTTGTTCTCTTCTTTTCTACTCTATTTTGCTCTTCTTTTCACTCAGCTTGCTTTCTATTCTGCTACTCTATTCTTGTACTCATATGCTCTGTAAAAATTTGGGATATGTTTTTCTTCTAATGTTTTTTTCTGCAGTCTTCAACTACTCTATTCTATTTTGTTGTGTACTTGAAAAATAAAAAATAGTTTTTAGCAAATTTGATAGTCTTTAACTCATAAGGGAGATTTCAAAATTGAGCGCCCGAAAATATACAATAAGTGTAAATGAAAGGTAGGTGGAGATGAGGGAAAAATAAAAAAATATAATTAGACCATATGGCTCAAGATTAAAATATTTACACTCCCCCTTAATCTTGAGCCTCTACAAACTCATATAAAAACATCTTATGCATAAAGTAACTTCACAACAACTATAATACTCACTTCAAAAACTAATTGTAGATATTTGGAGCTAATTTTATGATCTTAGGAGCTAGATGTGACATCTCCAGAGCTAGATGGTAGGATCACCAGAGACGGTTGAACAATCTCTGGAGCTGGTTGTAGGATCTGCGAAGATACTGTTAGGATCTCTAGAGCTGGATGAAGGATCTCCTGAGAGAGATTTAGGATCTTCAGAGCTAGATGAATGATCTCCATAGATAGTTTGTACTGTATCAATAACACTGAAACTTCCTCTTAAATGTTCAAAGTTATGCTTTGATAAAGGAACACTAAAAATGCGAGCAAGTTACTGCTTTGACTTAAAAAATTTAAATTATATCTCACTTTCTAAAAACTAATTCTAAAATGAAATGATACGTGATTGCAATATGCTTTCTTCTTCCATGAAAAATGGATCGCGTTGTGAGAAGCAATGGAAAATAAGTTACCACAAAAATAGTGGATGCATCATGTTGTCATTCATGCAAATATAATAAGATTCTTCGTATCGATATAGCCTAACAAACGACAAAATTTTCTACTACACACCGGCTTCAACTATGGAAAGTGAAACAATTGATTGTTTCTTTGAAGCCCAAAAATGGCTTATTGCCTAATATGAAACACATATCCAAATGTATTATTTCTATCATCAATACTAACTTCTCAATCAAGATTCAGTATATCCAACTAACCGAAATTCATTTACAACATAAAAATTATATAACTTCTTGTGCCATTAATATACCTCAAAATTCTTTTACATTCTTGTCAATGTGTCTTGTTTACAATCTCCATAAACCTAGAAATCAAGTTAATCGCATATACAATGTCTTATCTGGTCGCAATCAAGTACATCAAGCTTCCTACCAAACTTTTTGTCTTGTGTGAGATCTAAATTATTGCTACACTCTTTCTTGAGCAATTTCAAACTTGTTTCAACGGTGTAAATGTTGGTTTGATGTACAAAATTCTCAATCTCTCTAAAAATATGTGTTGCATACTTCATTTGTGAGACAAATATTCCATGTTCCATTTGTTTAACATCAATACCGATAAAATATCTCAACAAACCTAAATAAGTCATATCAAACACCTTCATGGCTGATCAAACCTTATATGGACTTGTTTGTATTTCCAAAGTAAAAATTAGATCATCTACATATATGACTACAATCAAAATATCACCTTCATTGTTTACTTTGATGTAGAGTATTGGTTCAATTCCCTTTTGTTAAATCCATTTCTTATCAAAATAAAAGTATATAAGGTTATACCATGTCCTAGGTGCTTGTTTAAGTCCATACAACACTTTCTTGAGATTATAGAACCTTTTATCATGCCCTAAAATCTCATAACTAGGTGACTGTCCCACATAGACTTCTTCCTAAATGTCATTCAACAAAGATGACCGACATCCATTTGATGTAATTTCCACTTGTGTTAAATAGCTATTAATACATGTTCTCACATTTTCCATCCTTGCTACTAGAGAAAATGTCTCATTATAACCACATCCAAGACGTTTCTTTTAGCCTTTGATAATTAGTCTTTCCTTATGTGTCTAAATTTTGCCTTTGGGAGTGGCATGCATTTTATAAATCCACTTGAATTCGATTACTTCTTTTGATACTTGAAGGTCAACTAATTCCCATGTTTTATTCTTCTCTATCGCATGTATTTTTCATCCTTTGCTTCACACCACTTGCTATCCTTAATTGCTTCATCAAAATAAATAGGACGGTCTCGTCAAAACAACCTGATGGGTAAATATTGCGGTGATAACGCAAAGCACTTGCGCAGGCTCAGCGCTTATTGCCACTTTAAACGCTACACACTTCGTATACAAGTCGAGCGTTTTTGGATTTGTTTGCATTTCCAGTAAAAATTAGATCATCTACATATATGACTACAATCAAAATATCACCTTCATTGTTTACTTTGATGTAGAGTATGTGTTCAATTCCCTTTTGTTAAATCCATTTCTTATCAAAATAAAAGTATATAAGGTTATACCATGTCCTAGGTGCTTGTTTAAGTCCATACAACACTTTCTTGAGATTATAGAACCTTTTATCATGCCCTAAAATCTCATAACTAGGTGATTGTCCCACATAGACTTCTTCCTAAATGTCATTCAACAAAGATGACCTGACATCCATTTGATGTAATTTCCACTTGTGTTAAGTAGCTATTGCAATACATGTTCTCACAGTTTCCATCCTTGCTACTAGAGAAAATGTCTCATTATAACCACATCCAAGACGTTTCTTGTAGCCTTTGATAATTAGTGTTTCCTTATGTGTCTAAATTTTGCCTTTGGGAGAGGCATGCATTTTATAAATCCACTTGAGTTCGATTACTTCTTTTGATACTCGAAGGTCAATTCCCATGTTTTATTCTTCTCTATTGCATGTATTTTTTCATCCTTTTCTTCACACCACTTGTTATCCTTAATTGCTTCATCAAAATAAATAGGACGGTCTCTCGAAAAAAACACGATGGCTAAATATCCGGTGATAGCGCAAAGCACTTGCGGTGGCTCTGCGCATTATTGCCACTTGAAACGCTTACACACTTCGTATACAAGTCGTAGTGTTTTTGGATTTGTTAAGATGTAAACTTGAGGCCGTCAAGTGAAGTTAGATATATTTGTCAAGCCATGATTGAGTCTCAAGAGTTGTTTGGTTTGTGCCCTAAATACGTCTTGCGAGGGTTTCGCATGTATTTCTGAATTGAAACAGCATGATCGCTTGGTGGAACATGTTTAAGCTTTATGATAACTTGGTCTTCCCACCAAACAAAATTATCTTATGCTTGATCAAAACTTTAATAAAATATTAAAGTGCTTCTACTTATTGTTGTAAATTCTTCTAATTCCTCGTTTTCTATATACTTTGTTACTTTGTCCCACTCCATTTTGATGTATTTTGTTGCTTTATAAAAAATAGGTTGTTCTCTTCTTTTCTACTCTATTTTGCTCTTCTTTTCACTCAGCTTGCTTTCATTCCTGCTACTCTATTCTTGTACTCATATGCTCAGAAAATTTGGGATATGTTTTTCTTCTAATGTTTTTTCTCAGCCTTTCAACTACTCTATTCTATTTTGTTGTGTACTTGAAAAATAAAAAATAGTTTTTAGCAAATTTGATAGTCTTTAACTCATAAAGGAGATTTCAAAATTGAGCGCCGAAAATATACAATAAGTGTAAATGAAAGGTAGGTGGAGATGAGGGAAAAATAAAAAATATAATTAGACCATATGGCTCAAGATTAAAATGTTTACACTCCCCTTAATCTTGAGCCTCTCTACAAACTCATATAAAAACATCTTATGCATAAAGTAACTTCACAAATACTATAATACTCACTTCAAAAACTAATTGTAGATATTTGGAGCTAATTTTATGATCTTAGGAGCTAGATGTAACATCTCAGGAGCTAGATGGTAGGATCACCGAGACGGTTGAACAATCTCTCGGAGGTGGTTGTCAGAGGATCTGCGAAGATATCTTGTTAGGATCTCTAGAGATGGATGAAGGATCTCCTGAGAGAGATTTAGGATCTTCAGAGCTAGATGAATGATCTCCATAGATAGTTTGTCTTGTATCAATAACATTGAAACTTCCTCTTAAATGTTCAAAGTTATGCTTTGATAAAGGATCACTAAAAATGCCGAGCAAATTCATTTGCTTTGACTTACAAAATTTAAATTATATCTCACTTTTTAAAAACTAATTCTCAAATGAAATGATACATGATTGCAATATGCTTTCTTCTTCCATGAAAAATGGATTCGTGACAAGAGCAATGGAAAATAAGTTACCACAAAAATAGTGGATGCATCATGTTGTCATTCATGCAAATATAATAGAGATTCTTCGAGATCGATATAGCACGACAAACGACAAAATTTTCTACTACACAGGGCTTCAACTATGGAAAGTGAAACAATTGATTGTTTCTTTGAAGCCCAAAAATGGCTTATTGCCTAATATGAAACACATATCCAAATGTATTATTTCTATCATCAATACTAACTTCTCAATCACTATCTCGTATATCCAACTAACCGAAATTCATTTACAACATAAAAATTATATAACTTTTGTGCCATTAATATACCTCAAAATTCTTTTACATTCTTGTAGCAATGTGTCTTGTTTACATCTCCATAAACCTAGAAATAAATTTAACTACATATACTGATGTCTTATCTGGTTAGAATCAAGTACATCAAGCTTCTACCAAACTTTAGGATCTTGTGTGAGATCTAAATTATTGCTACACTCTTTCTTGAGCAATTTCAAACTTGTTTCAATGGTGTAAAATGTTTGGTTTGATGTACAAAATTCTCAATCTCTCTAAAAATATGTGTTGCATACTTCATTTGTGAGACAAATATTCCATGTTCCATTTGTTTAACATCAATAAATGATAAAATATCTCAACAAACCTAAATAAGTCATATCAAACACCTTCATGGCTGATTGAAACCTTATATGGACTTGTTTGCATTTCAAATATAAAAATTAGATCATCTACATATATGACTACAATCAAAATATCACCTTCATTGTTTACTTTGATGTAGAGTATTGGTTCAATTCCTTTTTGTTAAATCCATTTCTTATCAAAATAAAAGTATATAAGGTTATACCATGTCCTAGGTGCTTGTTTAAGTCCATAACACTTTCTTGAGATTATAGAACCTTTTATCATGCCCTAAAATCTCATAACTAGGTGATTGTCCCACATAGACTTCTTCCTAAATGTCATTCAACAAAGATGACGACATCCATTTGATGTAATTTCCACTTGTGTTAAATAGCTATTAATACATGTTCTCACATTTTTCCATCTTGCTATAGAGAAAATGTCTCATTATAACCACATCCAATTTAACGTTTCAATGTTTAGCCTTTGATAATTAGTCTTTCCTTATGTGTCTAAATTTTGCCTTTGGGAGGCGTGCATTTTATAAATCCACTTGAATTTGATTACTTCTTTTGATACTTGAAGGTCAACTAATTCCCATGTTTTATTCTTCTCTAAAAATATTTTTCATCCTTTGCTTGACACCACTTCTTTATCCTTAATTGCTTCATCAAAATAAATAAAATATCTCAAAAACAACCTGATGGGTAAATAAGTCATGATCGCAAAGCACCTTATTGCCATTGGCAACGCTACACAAAGTCGTAGCTTTTGGATTTGTTTGCATTTCGAGTAAAAATTAGATCATCTACATATATGACTACTGATCAAAATATCACCTTCATTGTTTACTTTGATGTAGAGTATGTGTTCAATTCCCTTTTGTTAAATCCATTTCTTATCAAAATAAAAGTATATAAGGTTATACCATGTCCTAGGTGCTTGTTTAAGTCCATACAACACTTTCTTGAGATTATAGAACCTTTTATCATGCCCTAAAATCTCATAACTAGGTGATTGTCCCACATAGACTTCTTCCTAAATGCCATTCAACAAAGATGACTGACATCCATTTGATGTAATTTCCACTTGTGTTAAGTATCTATTCTGCAATACATGTTCTCACGGTTTCCATCCTTACTAGAGAAAATGTCTCATTATAACCACATCAAGGCGTTTCTTGTAGCCTTTGATAATTAGTGTTTCCTTATGTGTCTAAATTTTGCCTTTGGGAGAGGCATGCATTTTATAAATCCACTTGAGTTGATTACTTCTTTTGATACTCGAAGGTCAATTCCCATGTTTTATTCTTCTCTATTGCATGTATTTTTCATCCTTTTCTTCACACCACTTGTTATCCTTAATTGCTTCATCAAAATAAATAGGACGGTCGTCACAAAAACCTCGATGGCTAAATATCCGGTGATAGCGCTTAAAGCACTTGTGGCACTCATTGCCCTGCTTATCGCCACTTCAAACGCTACACACTTCGTATACAAGTCGTAGTGTTTTTGGATTTGTTAAGATGTAAACTTGAGGCCGTCAAGTGAAGTCGGATATATTTGTCAAGCCATGATTGAGTCTCAAGAGTTGTTTGGTTTGTGCCCTAAATACGTCTTGCGAGGGTTTCGCATGATTTCTGAATTGGAAGCTTGATCGCGGGTGGAACATAGACACAGTTTATGATAACCTGGTCTTCCCAAACAAAATTATCTTATGCTTGATCAAAACTTTAATAAAATATTAAAGTTGCTTCTACTTATTGTTGAAATTTTCTAATTCCTCGGTTTTCTATATACTTTGTTACTTTGTCCCACTCCATTTTGATGTATTTCTTGTTCTTTATAAAAAATAGGTTGTTCTCTTCTTTTCTACTCTATTTTGCTCTTCTTTTCACTCGGCTTGCTTTGTATTCTCGCTACTCTATTCTTGTACTCATATGCTCTGTAAAAATTTGGGATATGTTTTTCTTCTAATGTTTTTTTTTTCAGGTCTTGACTACTCTATTCTATTTTGTTGTGTACTTGAAAAATAAAAATAGTTTTTAGCAAATTTGATAGTCTTTAACTCATAAGGGAGATTTCGAAATTGAGCGCCGAAAATATACAATAAGTGTAAATGAAAGGTAGGTGGAGATGAGGGAAAAATAAAAAAATATAATTAGACCATATGGCTCAAGATTAAAATGTTTACACTCCCCTTAATCTTGAGCCTCTACAAACTCATATAAAAACATCTTATGCATAAAGTAACTTCACAACAACTATAATACTCACTTGAAAACTAATTGTAGATATTTGGAGCTAATTTTATGATCTTAGGAGCTAGATGTAACATCTCCGAGCTAGATGGTAGGATCACCAGAGACGGTTGAACAATCTCTCGGAGCTGGTTGTAGGATCTGCGAAGATACTTGTTAGGATCTCTCTAGAGCTGGATGAAGGATCTCTGAGAGAGATTTAGGATCTTGAGCTAGATGAATGATCTCCATAGATAGTTTGTAATGTATCAATAACACTTTGAAACTTCCTCTTAAATGTTCAAAGTTATGCTTTGATAAAGGATCACTAAAAATGCGAGCAAGTTAATTCTTGCTCGACTTACAAAATTTAAATTATATCTCACTTTTTAAAAACTAATTCTCAAATGAAATGATACGTGATTGCAATATGCTTTCTTCTTCCATGAAAAATGGATTCGTTGTGAGAAATGGAAAATAAGTTACCACAAAAATAGTGGATGCATCATGTTGTCATTCATGCAAATATAATAAGATTCTTCGTATCGATATAGCGACAAACGACAAAATTTTCTACTACACACCGGCTTCAACTATGGAAAGTGAAACAATTGATTGTTTCTTTGAAGCCCAAAAATGGCTTATTGCCTAATATGAAACACATATCCAAATGTATTATTTCTATCATCAATACTAACTTCTCAATCACTATCTGTATATCCAACTAACCGAAATTCATTTACAACATAAAAAATTATATAACTTCTTGTGCCATTAATATACCTCAAAATTCTTTTACATTCTTGTCAATGTGTCTTGTTTACAATCTCCATAAACCTAGAAATAAATTTAACTACATATACAATGTCTTATCTGGTTGTAATCAAGTACATCAAGCTTCCTACCAAACTTTTTGTATCTTGTGTGAGATCTAAATTATTGCTACACTCTTTCTTGAGCAATTTCAAACTTGTTTCAATTTGGTGTAAATGTTGGTTTGATGTACAAAATTCTCAATCTCTCTAAAAATATGTGTTGCATACTTCATTTGTGAGACAAATATTCCATGTTCCATTTGTTTTACTTCAATACCGAGAAAGTATCTCAACAAACCTAAATAAGTCATATCAAACACCTTCATGGCTGATTGAAACCTTATATGGACTTGTTTGCATTTCCAAAGTAAATATTAGATCATCTACATATAAGACTACAATCAAAATATCACCTTCTTTGTTTACTTTGATGTAGAGTATGTGTTCAATTCCCTTTTGTTAAATCCATTTCTTATCAAAATAAAAGTATATAAGGTTATACCATGTCCTAGGTGCTTGTTTAAGTCCATACAACACTTTCTTGAGATTATAGAACCTTTTATCATGCCCTAAAATCTCATAACTAGGTGATTGTCCCACATAGACTTCTTCCTAAATGCCATTCAACAAAGATGACTCGACATCCATTTGATGTAATTTCCACTTGTGTTAAGTATCTATTGCAATACATGTTCTCAAAGTTTCCATCCTCGCTACTACTAGAGAAAATGTCTCATTATAACCACATCCAAGACGTTTCTTGTAGCCTTTGATAATTAGTGTTTCCTTATGTGTCTAAATTTTGCCTTTGGGAGAGGCATGCATTTTATAAATCCACTTGAGTTGATTACTTCTTTTGATACTCGAAGGTCAACTAATTCCCATGTTTTATTCTTCTCTATTGCATGTATTTTTTCATCCTTTTCTTCACACCACTTGTTATCCTTAATTGCTTCATCAAAATAAATAGGACGGTCTCGTCAAAAACTGATGGCTAAATATCCGGTGATAGCGCAAAGCACTTGCAGCAGTGGCTCATTATTGCCACTTGAAACGCTACACACTTCGTATACAAGTCGTAGTGTTTTTGGATTTGTTAAGATGTAAACTTGAGGCCGTCAGTGAAGTCGGATATATTTGTCAAGCCATGATTGAGTCTCAGAGTTGTTTGGTTTGTGCCCTAAATACGTCTTGCGAGGGTTTCGCACAGATTTCTGAATTGAAACTTGATCAGCGGTGGAACATAGACACGCTTTATGATAAGCTGGTCTTCCTGTAAACAAAATTATCTTATGCTTGATCAAAGCTTTAATAAAATATTAAAGTTGCTTCTACTTATTGTTGAAATTTTTCTAATTCCTCGAGTTTTCTATATACTTTGTTACTTTGTCCCGCTCCATTTTGATGTATTTTGTTCTTTATAAAAAATAGGTTGTTCTCTTCTTTTCTACTCTATTTTGCTCTTCTTTTCACTCAAACTTGCTTTCTATTCTGCTACT
This sequence comes from Taxus wallichiana var. yunnanensis, assembly GCA_018340775.1. Taxonomy (NCBI): domain Eukaryota; kingdom Viridiplantae; phylum Streptophyta; class Pinopsida; order Cupressales; family Taxaceae; genus Taxus; species Taxus wallichiana. The sequence goes on from CM031236.1 coordinate 667,391,222, forward strand.
CTATTCTTGTACTCATATGCTCTGTAAAAATTTGGGATATGTTTTTCTTCTAATGTTTTTTTCTCATAGTCTTCAACTACTCTATTCTATTTTGTTGTGTACTTGAAAAATAAAAAATAGTTTTTAGCAAATTTGATAGTCTTTAACTCATAAGGGAGATTTGAAATTGAGCGCCCTAGAAAATATACAATAAGTGTAAATGAAAGGTAGGTGGAGATGAGGGAAAAATAAAAATATAATTAGACCATATGGCTCAAGATTAAAATATTTACACTCCCCTTAATCTTGAGCCTCTACAAACTCATATAAAAACATCTTATGCATAAAGTAACTTCACAAATACTATAATACTCACTTCAAAAACTAATTGTAGATATTTGGAGCTAATTTTATGATCTTAGGAGCTAGATGTAACATCTCCGTAGCTAGATGGTAGGATCACCAGAGACGGTTGAACAATCTCTCGGAGCTGGTTGTAGGATCTGCGAAGATATGTTAGGATCTCTAGAGCTGGATGAAGGATCTCTGAGAGAGATTTAGGATCTTGAGCTAGATGAATGATCTCCATAGATAGTTTGTAATGTATCAATAACATGAAACTTCCTCTTAAATGTTCAAAGTTATGCTTTGATAAAGGATCACTAAAAATGCGAGCAAGTTACTGCTCTGACTTACAAAATTTAAATTATATCTCACTTTTTAAAAACTAATTGTCAAATGAAATGATACGTGATTGCAATATGCTTTCTTCTTCCATGAAAAATGGATTCGTTGACAGAGAAATGGAAAATATGTTACCACAAAAATAGTGGATGCATCATGTTGTCATTCATGCAAATATAATAAGATTCTTCGTATTGATATAGCCGACAAACGACAAAATTTTCTACTACACACACGGCTTCAACTATGGAAAGTGAAACAATTGATTGTTTCTTTGAAGCCCAAAAATGGCTTATTGCCTAATATGAAACACATATCCAAATGTATTATTTCTATCATCAATACTAACTTCTCAATCAAGATATCGTATATCCAACTAACCGAAATTCATTTACAACATAAAAATTATATAACTTCTTGTGCCATTAATATACCTCAAAATTATTTTACCTTCTTGTCAATGTGTCTTGTTTACAATCTCCATAAACCTAGAAATAAATTTAACTACATATACAATGTCTTATCTGGTTGTAATCAAGTACATCAAGCTTCCTACCAAACTTTTTGTCTTGTGTGAGATCTAAATTATTGCTACACTCTTTCTTGAGCAATTTCAAACTTGTTTCAATTGGTGTAAATGTTGGTTTGATGTACAAAATTCTCAATCTCTCTAAAAATATGTGTTCGCATACTTCATTTGTGAGACAAATATTCCATGTTCCATTTGTTTAACATCAATACCGATAAAATATCTCAACAAACCTAAATAAGTCATATCAAACACCTTCATGGCTGATTGAATCCTTATATGGACTTGTTTGCATTTCCATAAAAATTAGATCATCTACATATATGACTACAATCAAAATATCACCTTCATTGTTTACTTTGATGTAGAGTATGTGTTCAATTCCCTTTTTGTTAAATCCATTTCTTATCAAAATAAAAGTATATAAGGTTATACCATGTCCTAGGTGCTTGTTTAAGTCCATACAACACTTTCTTGAGATTATAGAACCTTTTATCATGCCCTAAAATCTCATAACTAGGTGATTGTCCCACATAGACTTCTTCCTAAATGTCATTCAACAAAGATGACGACATCCATTTGATGTAATTTCCACTTGTGTTAAGTAGCTATTGCAATACATGTTCTCACAGTTTCCATCCTTGTTACTAGAGAAAATGTCTCATTATAACCACATCCAAGACGTTTCTTGTAGCCTTTGATAATTAGTGTTTCCTTATGTGTCTAAATTTTGCCTTTGGGAGAGGCATGCATTTTATAAATCCACTTGAGTTCGATTACTTCTTTTGATACTCGAAGGTCACTAATTCCCATGTTTTATTCTTCTCTATGCATGTATTTTTCATCCTTTTCTTCACACCACTTGTTATCCTTAATTGCTTCATCAAAATAAATAGGACGGTCTCGTCAAAAAACACGATGGCTAAATATCCGGTGATAGCGCAAAGCACTTGCGGTGGCTCGCGCTATTGCCACTTGAACGCTACACACTTCGTATACAAGTCGTAGTGTTTTTGGATTTGTTAAGATGTAAACTTGAGGCCGTCAAGTGAAGTCAGATATATTTGTCAAGCCATGATTGAGTCTCAAGAGTTGTTTGGTTTGTGCCCTAAATACGTCTTGCGAGGGTTTCGCACAGTATTTCTGAATTGGAAACAGTCCGCCAGGTGGAACATAGACACAGTTTATGATAACTGGTCTTCCCAGCCAAACAAAATTATCTTATGCTTGATCAAAACTTTAATAAAATATTAAAGTTGCTTCTACTTATTGTTGTAAATTCTTCTAATTCCTCAGTTTTCTATATACTTTGTTACTTTGTCCCACTCCATTTTGATGTATTTTGTTGCTATAAAAAATAGGTTGTTCTCTTCTTTTCTACTCTATTTTGCTCTTCTTTTCACTCGGCTTGCTTTGTATTCGCTACTCTATTCTTGTACTCATATGCTCTGTAAAAATTTGGGATATGTTTTTCTTCTAATGTTTTTTTCTGCAGTCTTCAACTACTCTATTCTATTTTGTTGTGTACTTGAAAAATAAAAAATAGTTTTTAGCAAATTTGATAGTCTTTAACTCATAAGGGAGATTTCAAATTGAGCCCCGAAAATATACAATAAGTGTAAATGAAAGGTAGGTGGAGATGAGGGAAAAATAAAAAATATAATTAGACCATATGGCTCAAGATTAAAATATTTACACTCCCCTTAATCTTGAGCCTCTACAAACTCATATAAAAACATCTTATGCATAAAGTAACTTCACAAATACTATAATACTCACTTCAAAAACTAATTGTAGATATTTGGAGCTAATTTTATGATCTTAGGAGCTAGATGTAACATCTCCAGAGCTAGATGGTAGGATCACCAGAGACGGTTGAACAATCTCTCGGAGCTGGTTGTAGGATCTGCGAAGATCTTTGTTAGGATCTCTAGAGCTGGATGAAGGATCTCCCGAGAGAGATTTAGGATCTTGAGCTAGATGAATGATCTCCATAGATAGTTTACTTGTATCAATAACACTTGAAACTTCCTCTTAAATGTTCAAAGTTATGCTTTGATAAAGGATCACTAAAAATGCCAGCAAGTTCTTGCTTCTCGACTTACAAAATTTAAATTATATCTCACTTTTTTAAAACTAATTGTCAAATGAAATGATACGTGATTGCAATATGCTTTCTTCTTCCATGAAAAATGGATTCGTTGTGAGAGAAATGGAAAATAAGTTACCACAAAAATAGTGGATGCATCATGTTGTCATTCATGCAAATATAATAAGATTCTTCGTATTGATATAGCCGACAAACGACAAAATTTTCTACTACACACCTGGCTTCAACTATGGAAAGTGAAACAATTGATTGTTTCTTTGAAGCCCAAAAAATGGCTTATTGCCTAATATGAAACACATATCCAAATGTATTATTTCTATCATCAATACTAACTTCTCAATCAAGATCTCAGTATATCCAACTAACCGAAATTCATTTACAACATAAAAAATTATATAACTTCTTGTGCCATTAATATACCTCAAAATTCTTTTACATTCTTGTCAATGTGTCTTGTTTACAATCTCCATAAACCTAGAAATAAATTTAACTACATATACAATGTCTTATCTGGTTGTAATCAAGTACATCAAGCTTCCTACCAAACTTTTGTACTGTGTGAGATCTAAATTATTGCTACACTCTTTCTTGAGCAATTTCAAACTTGTTTCAAATGGTGTAAATGTTGGTTTGATGTACAAAATTCTCAATCTCTCTAAAAATATGTGTTGCATACTTCATTTGTGAGACAAATATTCCATGTTCCATTTGTTTAACATCAATACGATAAAATATCTCAACAAACCTAAATAAGTCATATCAAACACCTTCATGGCTGATTGAAACCTTATATGGACTTGTTTGCATTTCCAGTAAAAATTAGATCATCTACATATATGACTACAATCAAAATATCACCTTCATTGTTTACTTTGATGTAGAGTATTGGTTCAATTCCCTTTTGTTAAATCCATTTCTTATCAAAATAAAAGTATATAAGGTTATACCATGTCCTAGGTGCTTGTTTAAGTCCATACAACACTTTCTTGAGATTATAGAACCTTTTATCATGCCCTAAAATCTCATAACTAGGTGATTGTCCCACATAGACTTCTTCCTAAATGTCATTCAACAAAGATGACCTGACATCCATTTGATGTAATTTCCACTTGTGTTAAGTAGCTATTGCAATACATGTTCTCACAGTTTGCATCCTTGCTACTAGAGAAAATGTCTCATTATAACCACATCCAAGATGTTTCTTGTAGCCTTTGATAATTAGTCTTTCCTTATGTGTCTAAATTTTGCCTTTGGGAGTGGCATGCATTTTATAAATCCACTTGAATTCGATTACTTCTTTTGATACTCGAAGGTCAACTAATTCCCATGTTTTATTCTTCTCTATTGCATGTATTTTTTCATCCTTTGCTTCACACCACTTGCTATCCTTAATTGCTTCATCAAAATAAATAGGACGGTCTCGTCAAAAAAACCTGATGGCTAAATATCCCGGTGATAGCGCAAAGCACTTGCAGTGGCTCCGGCGCTATTGCCACTTGAAACGCTACACACTTCGTATACAAGTCGTAGTGTTTTTGGATTTGTTAAGATGTAAACTTGAGGCCGTCAAGTGAAGTCAGATATATTTGTCAAGCCATGATTGAGTCTCCAGAGTTGTTTGGTTTGTGCCCTAAATATGTCTTGCGAGGTTTTCGCACAGTATTTCTAAATTGGAAACAGTCCGCCAGGTGGAACATAGACACAGTTTATGATAACTGGTCTTCCCAGCCAAACAAAATTATCTTATGCTTGATCAAAACTTTAATAAAATATTAAAGTTGCTTCTACTTATTGTTGTAAATTCTTCTAATTCCTCGAGTTTTCTATATACTTTGTTGCTTTGTCCCGCTCCATTTTGATGTATTTTGTTCTTTATAAAAATAGGTTGTTTCTCTTCTTTCTACTCTATTTTGCTCTTCTTTTCACTCACACTTGCTTTCTATTCTGCTACTCTATTCTTGTACTCTTACGCTCTGTAAAAATTTGGGATATGTTTTTCTTCTAATGTTTTTCTTTGCAGTCTTCAACTACTCTATTCTATTTTGTTGTGTACTTGAAAAATAAAAAATAGTTTTTAGCAAATTTGATAGTCTTTAACTCATAAGGGAGATTTGAAATTGAGCTCCCGAAAATATGCAATAAGTGTAAATGAAAGGTAGGTGGAGATGAGGGAAAAATAAAAAAATATAATTAGACCACATGGCTCAAGATTATAATATTTACACTCCCCCTTAATCTTAAGCCTCTACAAACTCATATAAAAACATCTTATGCATAAAGTAACTTCACAAAAACTATAATATTCACTTCAAAAACTAATTGTAGATATTTGGATCTAATTTTATGATCTTAGGAGCTAGATGTAACATCTCCGAGCTAGATGGTAGGATCACAGAGACGGTTGAACGATCTCTAGAGCTGGTTGTAGGATCTGCGAAGATCTTTGTTAGGATCTCTAGAGCTGGATTAAGGATCTCCGAGAGAGATTTAGGATCTTCGAGAGCTAGATGAATGATCTCCATAGCTAGTTTGTATTGTATCAATAACACTTGAAACTTCCTCTTAAATGTTCAAAGTTATCCTTTGATAAAGGATCACTGAAAAAAGCCTGACAAAGTTGCTCGCTCGACTTACAAAATTTAAATTATATCTCACTTTTTAAAAACTAATTCTCAAATGAAATGATACGTGATTGCAATATGCTTGCTTCTTCCATGAAAAATGGATTAGTTGTTGTGAGCAATGGAAAATAAGTTACCAAAAAAATAGTGGATGGATCATGTTGTCATTCATGCAAATATAATAAGATTCTTCGTATCGATATAGCCTGACATACAACAAAATTTTCTACTACACACTGGCTTCAACTATGGAAAGTGAAACAATTTATTTGTTTCTTTGAAGCCCAAAAATGGCTTATTGCCTAATATGAAACACATATCCAAATGTATTATTTCTATCATCAATACTAGCTTCTCAATGAGTATCTCGTATATCCAACTAACCGAAATTCATTTACAACATAAAAATCATATAACTTCTTGTGCCATTAATATACCTCAAAATTCTTTTACATTCTTGTCAACGTGTCTTGTTTACAATCTCCATAAACATAGAAATCAAGTTAATTGCATATACAATGTCTTATCAGTTTAATCAAGTACATCAAGCTTCCTACCAAACTTTTGTCTTGTGTGACATCTAAATTATTGCTACACTCTTTCTTGAGCAATTTCAAACTTGTTTCAACAGTGTAAATGTTGGTTTGATGTACAAAATTCTCAATCTCTCTAAAAATATGTGTTCGCATACTTCATTTGTGAGACAAATATTCCATGTTCCATTTGTTTAACATCAATACCGATAAAATATCTCAACAAACCTAAATAAGTCATATCAAACACCTTCATGGCTGATTGAAACCTTATATGGACTTGTTTGTATTTCCAGTAAAAATTAGATCATCTACATATATGACTACAATCAAAATATCACCTTCATTGTTTACTTTGATGTAGAGTATGGGTTCAATTCCATTTTTGTTAAATCCATTTCTTATCAAAATAAAAGTATATAAGGTTATATCATGTCCTAGGTGCTTGTTTAAGTCCATACAACACTTTCTTGAGATTATAGACCCTTTTATCATGCCCTAAAATCTCATAACTAGGTGATTGTCCCACATAGACTTCTTCCTAAATGTCATTCAACAAAGATGACTTGACATCCGTTTGATGTAATTTCCAGTTGTGTTAAGTAGCTATTTATTGCAATACATGTTCTCACAGTTTCCATCCTTGCTACTAGAGAAAATGTCTCATTATAACCACATCCAAGATGTTTCTTGTAGCCTTTGATAATTAGTCTTTCCTTATGTGTCTAAATTTTGCCTTTGGGAGTGGCATGCATTTTATAAATCCACTTGACTTCGATTACTTCTTTTGATACTCGAAGGTCAACTAATTCCCATGTTTTATTCTTCTCTATTGCATGTATTTTTCATCCTTTGCTTCACACCACTTTGCTATCCTTAATTGCTTCATCAAAATAAATAGGATCAATCTGCTGAATATAGAGCAAAATTTATTTCATCTTTATTGTCATTATACCTTGACTACTCATAAATCTCTTGTATGCTCCTTTTTTATTACTTGGTGTTGATTTGAGTTAGAAGATGATGAAGTTGCGTCGTGGGTTGCTCCTTGTGTAACTTGATGACAGTTTCCACTTGATGATTCACCCTTTTATGAGATAAGGTTCCAAATCAATGCATTATTAGTTGTACTATCTGGTGTTTCAACTTTAAGAAGAGGCCCACTTTCCTTCGTTTGTGGATGTTACACTTCTTGTGTGTAACACACCAAAAATACCAACACAAGGACAACACAATGAAATACAGGATAACTTTTTTTTGACTTGCTTGAAGATAATACGACACTACACAAGTTCTCTAGGGAATACAACCAACCAAAGACATGCTTTCCACAACACGGACCCACACTAGTTACAGATAGACATGAGGCACACACTAAGGACACAATGGTTCATCTAAAGTATGCAGTCTTACAACAAGGTCTTCCCACAGAAGGTTTCTTTAGATTCATGTTTTAGCTGTAAGTGTTTTTACATTCTTTACTTTTCGCAGAGGAATCACGATAGGAGAATCTGAAAGTCATGTCTCCTTTGAAGAATTTTCCCCTACCTTGATAATGTTAATATACAGTGTAAACCAATTATAGAATAGCAAGAGGTTACTTCATTTACTTGATTAACTTATTCATTTGTGAGGAGGCAGTTAATTTCTCAAGGCTCTTAACTTTATCAATCTGTTTTCGACGTTGTGCTTTTGAACATATATGTTTTACCTTTTCAAGCGGTCAATTTTATTTTATTTTATTTTATTCCAGTACATGACTGTCTAACTCTTGGATTCATCATTAAGATCTTATTAGTTGTTAATAAGATTTCATTGGGGTCAAGAGTCTAATCAAAAAAACTAAAGGTTTCACTCGGGCTTCACTTGAAGAGATAGAAATGAGTATATTGTTTACATTTTCAACGGGTAAGACAGATCGAAGAGTTTCTTAGGCAAGTTCCTTCTATTTATTGTAATCTTGTTATCTTCCAAGAATTTAATCATTGATTTCACCTTAAGACCGTTCTAAGGACTCACCACAATAAGAGATTGTTGATTTGTTTACGCGGGATCACAAGGTATATTTGTTTCTCTTGTTTTCTTTTTGCTAGGTTCAAAAACATAGTCCTCTACCAAACGACACAAGACCAAGGTAACTAGAGCGATGCAAGATGATTCAAGTTTGGATAATTAGAATTAGGTTTGACAATTCAAGGATAAATCATATTCTGAAAAGTGAAAATTCAACAAAGGATACGCATGTCAAAACAAGTTCATTTAATCTTATTGATGATAATATTTCTCAAATTGACTTTCAAACGATAACAACCTACATGAGAACAATACAAAATTATAACACAATGCCTTCTAGATAGTCTCCACAATTTCCATACCAATGCTGTAAAGCAAAAGAAAAACATTCGTACAACAGCAGTTCCTAAGAAGGATGGAATCCACTTTCTACACGTGTTTCTTTTTCTCTCTCTTTTTTTTTTTCTTTTCTACTCAGGAAATCCTCCTGCACATTTGTTAGCACATGTCAGTTCGCAAGAACTGAGCACGATAAAAGCTATAACATTAAGACAATATGTTGTTATCTAACTGTTTCAAGGAAGAAGAAAAACACCGTTGATTATGAAAAATAATCTAAGAGTCTAAACAAGAGCAATTAAAGAGTTGTCCAATAGCATAAAATGTCTGAATAAAAGGGGACGACACAACTCTATTTAATTATCATTTTCTCATAGGAGCAGTTAATAAACATCATAGTGAATTTCACTCATATCACAATAATGACCGTCATTTTAACAAGATAACATTTCGAAACAAAAACAATTACAAGAAGAGAATTAATTTCAAATGTGATATGTCCCTATTTGTTTAAGTTAGTTCACCAAGCCAAGGACTCACTATGTCATTGGAAGATCCCAAACAATCAATCGACATGAGAACATCTAAACCAACATGACTTATTAATATTAAGATGATGTGCCTATAACAGTTAATTTTATGTCAGCACAGAATAAATAAATTGGAAAGAAAAGGGATGAGACGCACAAATGACCCCGTGTGGGCCACGTCCTATTCTAACAATCCTTCTATTAAACTTTCTTCTAATCAAGAGAATGTCTTAAGAAAAAGGACAAACTTTGACAAGACCAAACATAACCATTATAAATCTTACAGGAGGGTTATTCAATCATTCACAAGAACACAACACAGGATACATAGCTTCCAAAGGATCCATCGTCAACAACAAGTCCACTTTAACCTTTTTGGTCAACACATAACCATTCTACTACAATGACAGCAAGGAGGACGTATCACAACGATCATCACAAAAACCAGTCAACCAATGAGTTTCCAAACACACCAAACTCTAAGTCACAGGAGAATGAAATTTAAGCATCTTTACGGAGCAAAAATGTAGAGTAATTTCTTACGCATAAAACCAACATCCCAATTTTAAGATTTGAAAACTTCCTCACTAATGATCAAGTAGCTCTCGTATCCTCCAACATGTGTGAAACAAAATCAAGGTAAGAAAGAGTATTTCCTCTGACATTTTAAGCTATCCAAAAGAAATGTGAGTATCGTCAAAAGAAAACATTCCATAGGATCAGCTACATTCCTCAAAACATACAACAGTTACCAAGGGAGAGAAGGTGATTCCAAAGACGACAATCTCCAAACGGTGAACATGAATTGATATCAATTATGAAAATCAAACATGACACTCGAAGAATAAAAGTATTTCTTCGAGCGATTCAAAACAAAATAACAAAAGCAACTAACCTAGTTGAACGTAATATCAACTTGGCTCAATTCAAAAATCAATCAAGCTAAGCACACACCATGCCAACCGAGAAGGGTTACTAGAACCTAAAACAACTGAAAGAAAAGGATAGAGACAGGAATAGCAACATTCACCTATACACGATGCACTCGCAGTACTCAATCACCAATTTACAAATACCCAACATAGACCAGAACTACAGATCTCGAACCGAAACAAGAATAAGAACATAACAGGAACTATAAAGTTGAGTCCAACGACAATGTTTGGTAAAACATTCAAATCGTGAGACCAACACATAGAACTCGAGAATTTTCATTACAAGACCCCCGCCTCTTTTGTTTTATTAGTCTTAAGAACAAAGTTCACCCAACTAATATTTATTAAAACCCAGAAAACAATATAAAGGCTTCAACCAACGCAATCATTTCTAACGCCAAAACAAAAACAAACGAGCCAGGAAAGTGGAAACCAAACAGCATACCATCACACGAGACATTAATATGAAGAGTAGAGTTATTTAGTGATTCAATTAAATAACAGCATAAGAATTAATGGTATAGAGAATATCGTGCCTGATTAAGCTCCCGCAGTCGATCACAAGATGGACGGGGCCTGCAACAGCAACCCAACCAGAGCAGCTTCTCTTCCTCAGCCTGCTGAAGGTCCAAACTCTGTTAACGGCCATGCTCTTGTCCTTGTCGGTGAACAAACTGGGTGCGACATCTATTACATACAACAACAGATGAACCATACTGGTAACCATTACCATGAGCTATACTCTCTGAAAGAGGCCCTTGCTAAGTGCAGCCGCTCTTGTGGTGCAGGCAATGAACTGTCACACGACCTATAGCATCAGCCAATACCGGATTTGCCTCTTGCACTGCCTTCGAATCTGTATCCGTAACCAAATACCCGTCATAAGGGCAGGCCCTAGTAGTACTCAGCACATAAGTTAGGCAAGGCTTGCAGAAAGGATGTGTACATTGGGTTTGCACAACCTCATTAGGGTAAACACGCTGCCTACCAACTGGACAGAAATATTCTCCAGGGAGTGGTTGTATATTTATGATACTCTCGTTGTCAAAACCCATGACCTCCCTAAGAAAGCAAACCAAATGTATTTTCACCTGTGAAGAAGCTGCCACAAAATATCAAGTGTGTTGCTTGTGCAGCAAAACATTTCAGCTGTAGCTTGCAAGGTGTGACAAAACCAACAGAGACCTTTATGCCTACCAACTTGGTGACTCGTTGAAGCAGCTCAAATGATTGCAAAGCAAATTGTGTTTCATGAATATTCTGATCTTGAAACAGATCCGCCTCCATGGAATACTCTTCCATGAGTTACGTCGCAAGACAGCCAGAAATCAATAGAGAAACTTACAATAAATTTCATCAGGGCTTTTGGTAATACTCTCACTGTCACTTAATCGATTCTGACAGAAATATCTTGAAATAGAATCCCGAATTTGAGGATGCATTCGACACTGAACAGAAAACAACATAGCCGGACAGCCTGCCTGTTCATCTGCCCTGGTTCATTTTCGCCCTCAAACCTCACTTTTCATACAGAATTTTCTTTGGGATCTTACACCACACTTTGTCTCTGAAAACTCTATGAAAATTCTGAAATTAATGATCCCTTTGGCTTCTGTCCGGTGGTGCATTTTGACTCCTGGTTGTCTTGGCTTTTGATTAACTTCATCTAGACCACTGACAATATAAAATGATAAGGTCCATACAACTAGAGCTAGAAAAATTAGAAGAATAAGTAGTTCGACACCTGGTAACAGTTCCAAGAGGTCCTCCTATGAAGATTGGATATGTCCACAAATTAACTGTCTGTTTCTTGGATTTCGGCTTGGAAAATCGCTGGTTTCTGCATATGTGGAGATAGATAGACCCCAAAATAACTAGCAAAAATATAGGAACTGAAAACAGAAGGTTGACAGAACCGGCAGTTCCAAAATAAGACGAACTTGTCTTATTTAACAGAGTCGCCCAGGGATTCTCCCACACTTTCAATGGCCTTAGAAACCAGAGAGCGATCCACCCAATAAAAACTATTGAGATGGTAAATTTCAGAGAATGGGTAATGAAAGCAGCGTTTTGGGCGGTCCGAGCCAGTGCCCCCATATTCATCTTCGCAGTTGAATCTCGCCAAAAAAAATGCCAAAAATACAGAGTTACGGAAGCAGTGTGATCTCAATTTGAATCAGCATTACACTTTGTATATATACAAGAAAACAAGTACAGTAAAATGCGAAGGACAAATGAAGGCATGCTTCATGTTGGAAAATGTTACCCAAATAATGGAGGTAACACACCTACTTCCTTATCTTGCAGCTTCAACTGTAACCACTCGTTCCTCTACTACAGCTGCAAGATTTTGCTACAACTGATCACGACTGTGTGGTCGCGTGAAATCAGAACATCCGGATTGAACACCCACGGCTCCTTGGGATCGCCCTATGGCAGCAGTCGCACATAACTCTCTCAGGGCTTCACGAGCAGGGAGGAAGGAACAGGCGGCTGCCATTATGCGAAAGAATTCAACTTCAAATGTTCGGCCCCAGTCTAACATGACCCAATAGCTGGAAAAACATTGCAAGAACAGCCTGTGCGGCCAAAACATTTCAAACGGAGCAGGTGGCACGGGGCGCAAGGAAAATGCAAGTCAACAGAATTAAAGGAGGTGGGGCGGCTGGCAGAGGAGGCAGGTGGGAAGAAAGGATCCGATGCCCGGTGGGCATTACATTGTGCATCTCCCAAGATGTTTCCTCTATGAATTGAACATCTCACATGATTATGAGATCCTTTATTATTGGATTTTACAATCCATAATGTTTGGATTGTTCATTATACGATGAAAATACATTTTCTCCTTCATTATCCCACTTTGATCTTCTTTTCTTGCACTCCATCCAAAAACTCTTAAGTGCTCAACACTTAGTTTTCTTCCACTCCATGCCTCTTGAGGTATCATGTTATAAACACTCTTAGTATAACATATATTCAACAAAAAGAATGTTGTTCTAACTGCTTCAGCCTAATACTCATAAGGCAATCCTTTGGCTTTAATCATGCTTCTTGCCATCTCTTGAATGGTTTGATTTTTCCTCTCAGCTACACCATTTTGTTATGGTGTATACCTTGTAAATTGCTTCTTGATCCCATGTTCATTACAAAAATTCAAATTTTTATTTAACACGTATTCTCCCCCTTTATCTGTTCTCAATGTTTTTATGCAATGACCACTATGCTTCTTAACCGCGCCTTGAATTTCTGGATACATTAAATACCTTTGATTTTTTTAAAAAAATACACACATATACCTTTCCTAAAGTCATCTATGAATGTTATAAAATACTCATTGTTGGATAAAGAGGAGTCTTTGTGGGACCACATAGGTATGAATTTATCGGCTCAAGTGGTGTACTTGATCTCCAAGTCTTCGTATGGGAAAGACATTTCTATGTTGCTTCCCCAATATGCAACCCTCACATACTTTATCTGGTTGTTTAATTGGTGGAAACCCTCTTACCATTTCTTCTTATAAAGAATATTGTATCCCCCAAAACGTAAATGCCCATACCTAAGGTGCTAAAGAGTAGATTGATCAATTGTTATTGTTTTAAATATTGTTGTTATCTCACTTTGCATCCTCAAAGGAAACATCCTATTTTGTGTCATCTTCATTGTTACAAGCTGCCTATTGCTTCCACTTCTATCATAAATTATGCATTCTCCATTTTCAAATATCACCTTATATCCTTTTGGACTAGCTGCCCAATGCTTAGAAGGTTATACTTCAACCTTGGCACATAAAATACATCCGAATTCGTCTCTTATCACCTTGCTTGGTGAGTATGAATATGTTTCCTTTTCCCATCACGAAAAAAATTGTTATTTGTTCCCATATTTACTTCATATTTGACTACTTCAACTATAATCTGAACATTCCTTTGTTTCCACATATATGGTTGCTACATGTACTATCTAAATAGCATATTTGTTTTTGCTTTGCTTAGCTACATTGTATGTTAAAAACAAGTTTCCACCCTTTTCACACTTTTCATATTCAACCTCTTTTTCATTAGTATAACTCACATTATGATTTTTCATATCATACTCTTTTTCCTACATTCACTAGCAAGGTGTCCATTCTCTTGCAATAATAGTATTGCATGTTTGATTTATCATAAATTTTTGGGAACCACCTCTAAAAGTGTTTTTGCTACTTCCTCTTCCTCTTCCAAGTGGCTCTTGATGATTATTTCTTCCACCTTCTTGATTATTGCAAACTCTATATCTTCCTATATTGTAGGGTCCTCTCCCGCTACCTCTCACATTAACGTTTATCTTGAAGATTTGTTCATTGGAGGAACTCAATTTCTACTCATCATTTGTTCATGGGTTTGTAAAGAACCCATTAGTTTATCAACCATAATTTTTCTCAATTTCATCAACTCTTATATTGCTACAACAACAAGATCAAATCTAATTGGAAGACTCCTCAATACCTTTTCAATGATTCTATGCTCTTCAACATCTCCATTTTTCCTCATTTGATTTACTATGGTCATTGTCCTTGCGAAAAAATCATTGATGGACTATGATTCCTCTAGTTGTGTTGCATTTTCTCTTGTGCACGAAAAAAGAAGAATTTGCATGAAAAAGATGAAAAATGCATTTTTGTGGGTTCTTATAAAATCTTGTCACAAAGGAAACTATCATCAATAAGGATGTTGAATTCATTAAAGAATAAGTATAAGATGGATCTATTACTCCAATCACATTAGTGATACCTCCAAATGAAGATGAGGTGTTTGATTATCATGAAGATCCACAAGGTATCACTCTAGAGACACATCCCATTACTCCCACAATTTAAACTCCAATGAGACAACACAATGGAGAATCATTTAAACATGCAAGAAAGCACTCATCTTGAAGTTCTTGCAGCGGTGATTAATTAGGTCCTCACCCTCAATACAAATAAATCTCAAGGAAGACAAGAAGCTTGAGGGAAATATATGATGAAATATAAAGTGATGATAAATGTTGATTTACTCTAAGATTTTGCTCTATTTTCTCACGGTGATCCCATTCACTTAGAAGATGCAATTCAAGATGAAAAGGAGATATAAGTTATGGATGAAGAAATTGATTCCATTCAAAGAAATCATATGTGGGATCTTGTTAAGCGTCTTGATGGAAAACTAGTAATTGGTGTAAAATGGGTCTATAAGACCAAATATGATGCATATGGAAATGTGGAAAAGGATAAGGTAGGTTGGTTGTGAAGGGTTTTTCAAAATAACCTAGAATTGATTACAATGAAATATTCACCTCGGTGGCTAGAATATACACTACCCGAATTGTCTTAGCCATTGCTTCTCGGAACCAATGGAAAGTTTATTACATGGACGTTAAGTATACATTCTTGAATGTTGTTCTAGAATAAGACATTTATGTGCGATAACCACTTGGACATGAAGTTCACGAGACAAGAACACAATCTATAGACTTAAGAAAGCTCTTTATGAGCTCAAGCAATCACCAAGAGATTGGTATAGTCACTTGAATCATACCTTTTGAGTAATGGATTCATCGAAGTAGCAGATATACCCACATTGTATATCTAAATGAGCAACTATGGTCAAATTCTCGATCATTTGCTTATATGTAGATAACTTAACATTCACAAGAAATTGACCAATAGACTTCTTTCGGTTAGCGATGAAGAGAGAATTTAATTTTAATGAAGTATTTTCTTGGCATCGAAGTTAATCGGTTAAATGATGAAATTTTCATATGTCAATCAAAGTATGATCATGATGTGTTGAAGAGATTCAAGATACTGAGAATAGTAAGGCAACATCTATGTCAATTGTCATAAGTTTGAAGCTAAGTAAAGATGATAAGGGATCAGCGTTTATCCAAACTTATGCAAAAAAAAATGTTGGTAGTCGATATACTAGATGACCACAAGATTTGATATTACATGTATGGTGTAAGTGTTAATTCAATGTTTAAGGAGTCTCACAAGAATTCCTATTGGAAATCTAAGAAACGAATTTTAATATATATAGCTAAAGTAACAAGACATGGAATTTTATATTCGTGTCAAATGATTTCAAGCTAGTTGGTTATATCAACGGTTATTTTATAGGAAGTGTAGACGATAGAAGTAAACCCTTGGATATTTTTTCCACTTTGATGAGTTACTGATTGCATGGGCTTTTAAAAAATAGTTAATTGTTACCATATCTTCAACAAAAGTAGAGTATGTGGCAGCCACATTTGTTGGATGTCAATCGATTTGGATATGCATAGTGCCATCAAACTTAATGCATGAGCAAGCATAAGAAACCCATATATTTTGTGATAACAACTTTGCTATCGCTTTGTCCAAGAATAATGTGTTCCATAAAAGGAGCAAGCACATCAATACATGATATCAGTTCATTAGGGAGTTAGGAATCAAAGGAGAAATGTCCTTCGACTTTTGTAGATCAAAAGATTAGTTCATTGATATCTTCACCAAGCCCTTAGTAAAGGATGATTTTGAATATATCAAAGATTGTCTAGGAGTTATAGACATCAAAGTCACGTTGAAGGGGAAGTGTTGCAAACTTTCCTATCCTTCTCATATAGCAAGCAACTAGCTTCATTTAGAGAAGTCCTTTCCTTTCACACTTTTACCAAAGGCGCTCCAACAAACACATGTTAGTGTACCTTACACGTGAACTCAGTCAAACAAGCGATTCCCATGAGCCACTTTGAGATCTTAAGATTAGTCATTTTCATGCTTTATCTTGTAGTTCATGTTACTATTTATTTGTTTAAAATTTCATCTTTATATGTGATGTTTCAGATCATATTTTGTAAGCAAGCTTATTAAACACCAAAATATTGCTGAAATTACAATAGAAATCATATTATATATTTGAGTTTGTGTACAAATATACTATAGTATATTTTTATACTTGCTTCATTTTAAATCTGCCTAGTATACATCCTCTAGAACGATTGACCCCTTCATTCCTTCAATTCAATCCCATTTATACCTGCTTAAATTCAAGCTCATGCAGATCTCTTTTAAGAGATTTATAATATGAGCAAGCAAGTATTAATTACTGCACTAAATACGATTTAATAAGATAATCCGTAAGATATGTGAAAACCCTCTACAAACGTCTAGGAAGGGGCGTCATATTTTTTTATCTCTACCGACAATTATGCACTTCCAATTTGTGTGTTCAACTGAATTTTTCACCCCAGGAACAGAGCAACTCTAAAGTTTTTAACCACTTGAAATATTTTTAAAACTATTTTAAGGCTTCCTCTGGAACATTATGATACTCTTGTAGCACTCGTGTCAACCTCAACTTTCCTTTCCTCCGGATGGATTCTTTGTTGTAATTCAAAATGTCGATGTAAAATTTTATGCACAATTTTATCCCAAAAACAAAACAAAAACCTGTCATTTTTGTGTGGATTGTGAATAAAAAATTGTAGATTTTTATGGACGGTCGAAAATATCAGATCATTGATATATAAACTATCAGCTTGTACATATGGGTAGTTTAACTGAGAATTAACAATTCATGGGAAAGAATTCTTACACTTCAGAACAAACCTTTAAAACTTCATCAACAAGTGAACACCTCTAAGAAGTTTTGGACTTATTCACCAGGCATTCCAACGATTGGATTCTTCTCAACTTACCCTCCTGATGGGTTTCAAATTACACTCTCCCATTAAACAAGGTTGCATTTTGCAATTAATTAAAAATATGTATCACTTGAAAAAATAAAAAGGCTTCTTTCTGGCTAGTTAAATGTGTAGATTAAGTTTGAAACTCCATAAGATGGGACCTGCATAACCTACCACGTCTTCATCATCAACTACCAAATCAAACATTTCACAGTCACAAACTAGTTTAATAATGAAGAATTTACGTTCTTCAGAGAAAAGTCACAAATTTAAATCCAACAGACCCAAAACTATGCCCGCCTGACATCCGGGATGGGACTATAAAACACTTATTATTAAAGGTCACCCATTTGCTGTTCCAGCGGGTGGAGAGACGCAAGCCACTGTCAGCATCCCACACATGCACAACATCGTCAGTGCAAATAAACGCCTGGCACGGGTTCAAACTCCCAAGAACCATCCTGTTATTATTATTAGTATTATTACCACCTCTGCCAATCGTGCTCGTAGAATTCTCATCTGTTTCTAGTTCGTCAAAGGAAAACCTGCCACCAACTTCAAAGTCTGTAATTTGACGTATTCTCGCGGTAACGTTTCTGACGCCATCCTCGTTTGTGTCCACGGTTTCAACTAGAAACTGTTGTTGATTGACGACCAGGGATGAGATTTGACTGTTGGTCCCGCCCATCAAACCAAGTTGTGGACAGGTAAACCAGTTTAAATGGCAGTCCCGTTATAATATTATGTTTATTTTACCTTAACTTTTTAAGTTACATTTTTGAATATATAAAATTTGTAGTTATTTTTTAAAACTATATTATTTCTAACATATAACAATTCTTAATATTTCCATTTTTTTATATTGTTTAAAGCACAATTGTGTAGGGCAAGGCCTTCTCATTAGGGACACAGCTGGAAGAGTTTCTCTTTCACTTGGCCCCTGTTCTTCGGAATTGGGGAGATAGCTGCGAGGCCTCTTTAAGGCTGGGTGGAAGGACAAACGGTTTTCACCAGGAGCGTTCCCTGGAGACTCCGACCTTCATGGTGGGGTCGGTATCGCTAATTGTAGACAACAGATGATGTATGTTACTCAACAGGGAGGTAATAGAGATCAGGTTTCACTGTTGTGTACAAGATCAGAATCGTAGAATCTGAAGTCGAGAGATTATTCCTGAAGGCTGCGCTTGCCCTGACCGGCCTGAGCAAAGAACTCTTCCAGTACAGTAAACTTTCTCCAAATAAATTCAAAGATGATTTTAAAAGCTGTAAAATACATTTAAAGATGTCAATAATGTCAGGGACGGGCGTCAAATCTCATCTCTGTTGAGGACATTTTCTTCTCCACTGAATGACACCGCCTCTTTCAGCCGGGTAGCCGTGAGAAGAATTCCGTCGTTGTTAATCCTTACGCCGCCTACGCGCTACGCCTGAAATGTCAACAGACGCCAACCTCTTAGCGCCTCCGAGTCAGTTATATCTCCGGCATTAAACACCAGTTACCCTGTCACTGCGTCGCAAATATGACAGGCATGGCCGGGAATACCGGCATACAATCCCACCCGGAACCTTAAACAGCCGGTGAAGTAGACCAGCGTGTCGTCGTTCACCACATTGCCTGTATGCGCGCACCGAACGTGCCCGCTCAAAACACTGCCAACAAACACACTTCGTCAAATGACGCCAAAACAAACCCATCGTCGATCATAAAATTTCAGGCGATGGCCCTAGACAACGGCGTTAGAAGATTCTCGTGGGCGGGCTTCATTGTAGTAAGTGAACACATTCTTTCCTCGTCAAACTGAACATATGGACGGTCCCGTCAAAAACCTGACGGCTAAATATCCCGGCGACTGCGCCAAGCACTTGCAGGCGGCCCCGGCGCCATTGCCGCTTGAATCGCTACACATTTCGTATACAAATCGTAGTGTATTTGGATCTGTTAAAGACGAAAACTTGAGGCCGTCAAGTGAAGTCAGATATATTTGTAAAGCCATGATTGAGTCTCCAGAGTTGTTTGGTTTGTGCCCCAAATACGTCTTGCGAGGGTTTCGCACAGTATTTCCGAATTGGAAACAGTCTGCCGGGTGGAACACAGGCACAGTATATGATCACTGCTCTTCCCAGCCAAAGGCACAACATAAAACCCATTGAAGTCTTTCTTAACGCTTTATGTGTGACACTTCGAAGCCAAATACGGGATGACGATAGTCGATTTGATGATAAGGTGGACGGATATGTCATAAATTTGAGCTCTATACGGTCGAGATATTTTTTAAAGTTTACTGAACAATGCAGGAAAAGCAGAAAACTAACGGATCCGTGCTCTGTAAACCGTAAAAGACATATATTATTTAATATTATTAGTTTATAGTTTTAGTCTTCTCATGGACAGCGATTTTCAGGGAGTGACCTTACCCTAATTTTATGTAACAAAATTTACGAGTCTCAAAACAAACACGACAACGGGATTCGGGAAAGATAAACAGAAACCCTAGCAAAACACACAAAATGAGAACGATTCTTTGCTCAAAAACATGGCAAGCCTAGCTTAGATTATTATTCAAAACCCGCCGCCCTAGAAAGTAACCAATAACAGTAAAGCTTTAACGGCAAATAACTGAACCGCATATTAGATCCCAAAACTTATGATATACAGGCGTGTTCTTGAAAATTTGCAATTGATAGCATCAAATTTCTTCGCCGACAATAATCTTAAGCTAAAACCTTACAAACCTACAATAATCGCAAGCCAAAACCCTTGGTTTTCAAGATTTTCAGACAAAACTCAGTTAAAAAAATTATTTGGTTTCCGAAAGTAACACCTACACAAATCTCAGCCAAACCAGTTCTTAGGTTTTCAATATTCACAAAAAAACGCCGTTATTGTCCATTGAAACCACTTCATTTCTAGTTTTTTTACAGCTAGGAAATAACGGTCGAATTTAAGCTCAAAGAAGCCATTTTAGGCCATATCATAGGTGGATTTACTGTTTGACACTTCTTATCTTCTGAGATTTTGTTGTGACTAAAAATCATAAGGTTAGAAAATGAATACGAACCTGAAACAAAAGCACAACAGCAGGCGCAGCAGCGAGTAGCGTCACTTCCCTCGCTACCGCCTCCATTACCAGTCTTAGCTGAACCCTCTGTCTCGTGTGATCGTGGTCTTACTCTCCTAGGGGAAGATGCAGCCTCACCTGCCTAGGATTATCTCTGGACCGGTACAAAGGGAGCTTACCGAAGCTCCTCTTCTCTCAGGTTGACGAGACATTCAGTACTTTCTACATTTTGTATACTGAAAATCACATTGGGAAGGTAAGCAAAATGGTGTGGTTAGGCAAATAAATAGGAAAATCAGGAACGAAACATAAACGTAGCTGTACTTAGTGTTGCGCGGCGGGACCGTAATATGACCACCGCTCGAGGCTGGCTCGCTTCCTAATATCTAGGACACCACTATTTCATGTCGGACAGCACGGTTGAATTTGACGTCCATTCACACGTTTTTAAATTTTAATGATTTTAGCCCTAAGCAATTTCTTAAATTTATGACTGGCATATCTACTAGCAATCTTACGCGAAATGTACGATGGAAACGTTGAAGGGCATCGATTCACGAAGTCAAAGTGGAGGAGATAAACAATGGGAGAGGAAGAGGGACAAAGATGAAGGATTCGAGGGTGGAGAAGTGCAAGGGAGAGGAAAGTGGATTCGGGGACAAATGCGAAAGTCTACCCTTGAATAGCGACATGACAGTAATGGCTATCGAACGAAGGAGAAAATTTGTGTTCTATAAGACGTAGGGCAAGTGTTTCCCGAGACATAAAATAATATAAGGAGTGCTCTAAAAGTACTATTGAAGAGAACAATTGTTTGAGATTATAGCTTCTTGTAAAACTTTGCAGGCCCCCTTTTAAATTTTTAGTTGGAGCAATTGCAAGGAAGTAGGCAATGCAAGAACAATCGTCGAAAATTAATCGTATCTAATAGATGGCCATAAGAGAGAAATTATGTACTTAATGTACCGTGTATTTTTTTAATGTATTGTTTAAAAGCTTTTCTCTATACAAATTATATTTGATGGGCATAAGCATATATCAAAAAATTGTTTAAATTAATGTAAAATGTTATTGTAATAAAATAGTACATGTTTTGATCTATAAGAAAAGAGTGTTGGGTTGGTGATATAGTTAATTTTGAGAAATGAAAATACATAATAATTGATAAAAAAAAACGAGGAATACCCATAAGAACATGAGAATGCAAACTAAAAAAACAAATCCCAGCTTTAAAACATAGAAATATTAAGTGGCCTTTAAATGTTCATCTATTAGATTCAAACACAATACACTTTACTTGTTACCTCGATTTGTTAGCAAAACATGAGAATGCAAACTAAAAAAAAACTACAAAGGGGTTCATGATATCGGGGTAAAAGATATGAAGCATGTATCACCTTTCATATCTTCAGAGATAATATTTGATCAATTGACCTTAAAATAACAACTTCTCTAAAACATTACGCAAAAGAAGCATAGAGACAATCTTGATTTATGAGTTGTTGAATGGGATGACCTTAAGTGGTAAATCATCGAGGAAATTCAGTAGATCCAACTGACATTTCAGACTTGCAAGGATTTCAACCTGATCAAATTTCTGTTTCTATCTTTTATACCTTTTGATTACACCAATCCAGACAAGAAATTACATCCCTCCAAAAAATAATGTAGTAGGAAATCTTAGATATCAGGTTGATAACATCAAGCAGGTTGACAAACAGTAGCTAGCAAATCAATATACCGTAATGACCAGGTTTCTACTTGGATAATTACGGACAATGGCTGGGTGGACTTCAACTCCACTTCCATCTGTTTAGAGTCTATCAGAAGGCTGAGACTCACCTCGAGACTCGTGGGTACATGTACATGTGTAGGGATAGGGACCCCATTTCAGATAAGAGGACAACTAAGAAATATAGCCACCAGAAGATGTAGGTAAAGGTAAGGACACCATGAATAAGGATACAACCATATTATACATAAATATGGCCACCGGAAGGCATAGATACAAGGACGGGGGCACCATTTCAAATCAGGGAACATGATTAAATGAATAAGGCACAACTATTAAAATAAGTAAAATCAATTTTTTATTTGTTGTTAGTTGGGATAGTTTCTCATCGTATTTGCTTTACCTATTTCTAGTTGGGAAAGTATTCGAACGTGGTGGTTGGAAACTTTTTGTTGTTGTTGTTTTATGTATATATTTCACTTTTTCTCAATAAAAGCATAAGACATTTTTGTTGCATTTTGTCGAGTAAAATATAACATTTTTATGCTCTCGCCTCTTGTGATTTTAATCACGGTTTCATTGTTGAGTATTATAATTTATGGTTTATTCATTGTGTATTGGCATTTGTTTTTAGTTTTTTTACATTTTTTTCTAACATATGGTATCGAGCCGGTTTGAAATGACAACGAATGCTAAGTAAGACACATCCGCAAACTCCTAAATTTAATGGGGAAAATTATGATTTTGGAGTTTTCAAATGAAGATTTTGTTCAAATCACGGGAGTTATGGGATCTTGTGCAAAATGGGTATTGAGAACCAGGAAGATGTAGTGGCATTAGCGGCACTCACACAAAATGAAAGGGATTTTCCATGAGGATACTAGGAAAAAATATCGAAAGCATTATTGTTCATAGTGTAGGTATAGACACTAAACATTTGCACTCACCTATCTTCATTTAATTATCCCATTTGCAATAGATTAATTATATCATCACATTACATTAATCACGATTAAATAAAATATTTCCTCATAAACACTAATATTATATCCCATGATATTTTAATTCACCTAAGTAAGCTCCCTAAATATTATTTAAAATTTCCCCTAAATCCTTATCCCAACACTCTATCATGGGTATTTTTATAAATCCCCATTATCTTATCAAAATCTTATATTATCACAAATAATCATATATTTGTACGTTTGATATATCTTAATCAAACAACTTAATACATATCCTAAACAAACCTAGGCTAAATTAGAACATATCTAACTAATAAAATCCTTTCCCCGACACCTCATTAGACAACACAACACTTTCAAAACCGACCAACAAACCCATCCTTGAAAATTTTGAATAGAAGGCTCAAATTAGGAATTTGTTCCCAAACAAACTCAAGAATCCTGAAATCACCAGTGATTATTTAAACCCAACTTAGGTTCCTTTTCAGGATCATTTTCTCATAGTCTCAAACCTCAGTCTTCTATCAAGGCATGTTATTGACATATTACACCAACAACGAAAAACATCATCCAGGCACCAACATCTGAGAATCATTTTTGAGTTTAGTCGGCAGTTGAAAGATCTCCAATTAGCTTTAAGCCCCATTCACCACCCCTGTTCAAGGTCAGAGTTTATCCTGCAATCATGTTTCTTCATTGAAATCTCTCATTTTGATTTATTAATCGACATTAGTCTGTTGAAAACTCCATAGTCTTGAATTATAGGGATCAAAACATTACAATTTTATTAAGTTGTTAATATCTTGTTGAATCACCTGCGATTCCTACACATTCTGCTTACCTATAACATTTATCTAGTTTTATCTATCTTTTCTATTATATTCTTGTTGCAGCTAACACATTTTTCAAGCATGGATTGTTTAGATGGCTTGTAGTCATTTTTATGTGCCCTTAGAACAACACTCTAATCCCATGTGCGTCAGCCAATCACCCAACGGGTGTTGGGTGCTCACCGAGGCATGCGCGAGCACCGAGCCCCTCCTTTGTGTGACCATTGTGAGAAGATATTGCGATTGACATAAAATTTGATACAGAAAGGTAAATGATCATGCATTCATTTTGGGAGCATATGATGAGCTATTACACCAACATACCCATTTAGATAACAAGAGAAACATCATCTAGTGAGCAGATCTGATTCATAACATAAGGAAAAGACACTAGGGTTTCACCCATGAACAATATATTTAGAACAGAGACATATATTTATATTGATCATAGTTCCAGTAACCACATTACATTCACAAGGGTCATAATAGACCAAATGTATCAATACAAATCTAACTCATGCATCAGAAATTATAGCTATGCTTCCCTTATTACAATGATTATCATAGACCCATCCCTCTAGATATACTACCATTTCTACAGTCCTCTAAAGATAACCCCAGCCCCTAGAACCTCCTAATATTCCCACAGAGCTTCGCCTTCCATCCTCTCTATGATGATCTTGATGCTTCTCTCTATCTTCGTCCATGGGTGTATCTTTCCTTTGCTTTAGCATATCTCTATAAATAGGCTTAGCACCCACCACCATGCCTTCCTCCAGGAGTAGATCGAATGCCAAGTGTCCTGTGGTCCTCCAATGGAGCATGTTTGTTCTGATCCGAGCTCTCCACTTTTTGCAATGATGTCTTCCTTGGAATATTCCATGTGTGGAATATTCTTTCCTTGACCACCAAGTCGCAAGGTGGCACCTTATCCACTTTGCACACCTAGTCAAGTCATGTTTTTCCTCAGTTCTTCTTGGAATGCCGAATATGGCTAAGTCTTGAGATCCTTTATTCTACCTTGTGCACGCGCCATGGTTTCTACTAAACCCTTCTTTAACCCTTGTCCTTTGTGCTTTTACCCCGCATGCCCTTATCCTTACTAGTCCCTCGGACACACATTCCCTTTGGAACTTAGCCAATATTCTAAGGCCCAACATCACCCCACACTAAGCTTGTTCTCCATCCTCGAAACATCCTCTCTTCAAAGAAATAAAGAATGGCGGGACTTTGAATGGTTGGAATAAAGAATGAAGGAATGAAGAATGAGAAATGGAAGAAATAAAGAATGGAGGAATGAAGAAGAATCTATTTATTATTGAAGGATGAGTGGGAAATCCTTCCTTATATCTACCTCAATATTCTCCCAGGCATCCACTTCACCCTATGCCTATTGACAGAGGTCACCTACTAGGGTGCTTACCTCATCAAAACTTAGTTCATCACCCTTAGCATTCAACGTGCTCACAATGTTTTCCAACTGCTTGTTGAGGTCGTCCAGTGCATCCATCCTATGGGTGATCTAGGGATATAATTCCTTAAGCCGATTTTTGATCGAGCCCCATAAGGTCTCAATGGCTTCTGACTTATTCTCTACTTCGGCCAGGATCTTATCCGCTCTACCATGTTTCCCTTATTTTTCTCCTAAAACTCCTTGAGATCTACCTCATGTGTAGCAACTAGAATGCTTATTACTCTATCTCTGTCAAAGACAATTATCATAAACAACTTCAACTATCTGTGTGGTAGTTTTTACAGTGGCAAGGAGCTTAGTGTACCGAGTGACTATCTCCACAACCTTATGCTTTTCCTCTTTCTCCTAGCACACTAGTGCCTCTTTTGTTGACTCTAAGACAAGTGGCCGCCTTTCCATCATAAGGATGCGAGTCAAGTCTTCTAAGCATTGCAAGGTCGACTCATATTTTTTTTTTTCAGGCGGGTTCAGATCTGGATGCTTCAAGACAATAACATTTGTAATCATCTCAATTTTCTTGTATACCTCGTGTACCTTTTCCTTTTCCTCCCTCATCTCACCTTAACTGTGTGTTGACCAATTCTTCCTGCTTTAGATCCTTGTTCTTTTCAATGAGCTCCTCATTTTTCTTCTCCAATTCTCCTTCTAGGAATCTCACCTGTCATTCCTCCCAAAGAGTCTTTCCTCCACCTCAACCAACACCTTGTTGAGTGCATTGCAAACTTTCTCATCTGATAGTTGTTGAGCATTTACCAGTGGGGTTATACCTTTGTTCTCTAGTAACTTCATCAGGGCCATTTGGCTTACTTTGAATTCAAGTTCATCAACATGGGACTCAAACACCCAAGATAACATTTTCCTAGTTCGGGGGTACGCGCCCTCTTCCTCGAATGAAGACCATGCAATGAATTGGTCTATTGGCATGGTACTCTGGAAGTGCGTGTGCAATACCTTACTTGGATCATTTATGTAGCTCATCCCTTGCCCTTACACCACTACCACACCTTTTCCTCCTATGTGTGCTACTTTTGGAAAGCTCATTGTTAGGCTGAGATCTCCACCCATGCTTCCATACTCCTTCCCTACACTTTCCTCCTCTATCTCCTTGAGTATCTCATCAGCGCTTCACTCCACTTCCTACTCCACTAACTTCTCTATTATTCCCGATACTTCTTTTTCCGCGGTCTCTTCTATCTACACGTTGGTGAGGTTGGGGTTCCTCTCGATCCTTTGTATTTACTTCTTCACTTTCTCCTTTTCCTTGAATGCCTTCCTCTTCTCCACCCTTTTCTTCATTTCCTTCATCTTTGGAGTCATGCATCTCGTACACCGGATGTTCTTGAGCCTCTTCATGCTTGTTATCATCCCTTTCACCTCTGTAGGCCTCCAAGCTCTCTGTTTCTTCTGATTTTCCTCCTTTGCTACCTTATGCTTCTTCCTAACTGGTGACTCCAGTATAGGAGACTCTTCCTTTTCTTCTTCTTCTGCAGGCGACTCCTTCCTTTGTGATTCCTCTTATGTAGGAGGCTCTTCTTGTTCTGGCACCTCTTCCTTAGGTGACTTTTCCTTTTCCTTAATGGGGACTTCTTCCTCCATGCATATGTACTTGGCTTGGCACCTGACTCTAGCGCGCCCACAAATTGTGATGTTTGCACACTTGGTGCTTTCTTCTCTGGCACCTCTTCCCTCTCCCTCTTTCTTGGCACGACCTTCTTTCTTCTAGTGGGGTCTTCTAGGATGGAGACATCACTCTCCAAGTAGGTTCCCTTCTCATACTTTGGCCTAATTTGTAAATATACCCTCACTGCGGTCCTTCCAATAATTGGTCAGCGTCACAGGTTTCATCATGTGCACCTCATGGGAGATATACTTCTCCACATAAGCGTGCTTCTTGGGATATACCAGATTTCTTCATAGCTCACGGTGGTCTTGGTCCACCTCACTAAGGTCAAACCTTAGTATTTTTGCTTCTTTAAAGTGATTGACCCTTGCTTGAAAGTATTGCATAGTGAAAGAGAAAGGTAGCTTGCACCATGGAATCTTGGTCCCATCTATCAATGTGAATATACCAATGCAGAAATGTTGGTAGATAGTGAACTCAACCTCTCCTTGTACTAGCACTGGAAATTGTTTGGGTATCCTCCATTCTTTCGAATGCGTCGTGCATCCTCTTATACCATTTCTCCAGGCGCGCCTTGTGGGTGGCCGTCATGGTGTCACAAGTGTATTTTTCAAATCTTTTTGTGGGGAAGGGTCTTCATCTGGATATTCCCATACAAACTTCTCTGGCCCATTGAGCACTCCAATCTCTGAGAAGATGATGGTGAGGAGGACATTGCCAAACATTATCTTCTCTCCTTCATGCGTGGTACTGATGATTTCTTTTGCAATGAAGGAAGATAGGTTATAGATGGTTCCTTTCACAATCTTTTGGCACACATTCAACCATGAAAGTTGTTTATCTATTTCCACCCCTCTTTCCCATTCAACTTGGATACCAAGCACACGACCATTCTCATCATTGGGTTGGAGATATCTGAAATATCAAAGTAACGAGACCCCTTCTTATAGTCATAAGCATGGACTATCTCCTTAATGGCTTCCTTATCCTCCAGGTCATCATCTAAGTGCCTTTCCTTCACAGAAAAGGCCAATAAATTTAGAGATAAGTTGAGGGGTTATGTGCATTCGTCCTGTAAAGTAGAAGTGGTCCTCATGCACGCAACATCAACCATTGGTATAAACGCTCAGGATTTCCAAAATAGGGCAACTCATAAAGCTATAACAACATGACCTTCTCCAATTTTACCTTTACCTTATCATCATAGATCAACATTCCTTTTGGTGTCCTATTATCCATCAGGCAAACTAGTTCTAACGTCATCTCCTTCTTTGTGGTGCTTGTGCGGTGGTTATAGTCGCTCACGACCATCTTCCTCATGTGGGATACCCACTCTTTTCCAAGTAACACTCCATCTGGGTATTGCATCTCCACATACCACTCCTCGTTAAAACTAGTGGTGGCAGTTTGTTTTCCCTTGCCCTTACCATTCTTTGGTAAGATGGTTTCCTTATTTGGTGCAATCTTCTTATCGGGTTAAAATAAACTCTTCTTTGCTCCTTTTCCTCACTCTGCTCAAATATGTGGCTTAACTTTGTGAAAGAATCATTCTACTCGTGCCGTAGCTATAGAACCCTAACCTGGAAAACTCTTCCACAAGATGGTGTACTCCACTGAAACCTCCCTACACCCATGTACTCCTTCCCACTGGTTTTGCATAGATTACCTTAGTCACGCACTCAGATTATTACGATTCTTCCTTCACACAAATATTTCTGTGTGGATGCCCTATTTCACAAGAGCTTCTTCAATATCATGATAAAAACTAAATAATAGTGTGCTCAATCCTTTACTTATAGCTTTTTCTTCTTTCCCATAATAAATTTTATGCCACCTACCAACAAACTTAGCATTAAATGTGGCTTTTTCCACCGAATATGATCTTAAGAACTCTTTCTCACACGCCCAATCCTGTGCAAAAAATCCTTACAACCTTATGGCATGTAAAAATCCTTATTGGCCGAAGACTCTTACACGCGCGCTCTGTAGCGCCAAAGGCATTTCTTCTGCCCTTGACCTGATTTTTTCCTCGCCTACTTCATGTTGTTCATGCACTTCTCATCCCTTGTCGGTGGTCTTTATAAAGCTATCCTGATACCAAAATTTCTTGTCCACCTTTTCCATGCGCACTCTCCTACCTTACACACTTTTTATCTTTAAATTTGGGCCATAAGAACACAACTTTCACTACCAACTTCTATTTCACTTCACACCATTCCACCCCACACTAAAACAAATGCATGGTCCTCTGCGCATACACATTCTTTTGAAATCAATAAGTGGTTACCAATGCACAAGGCACGTAAAACAACACAAACAAAGAGAAAAAGCAATGAGAAAGGGAAACACAAGGAAAATAAATGCATAAAAGGAAATCCTAGGCTAACTGGAAATATTGCCTTATTTACAAACACAAGGAAGACTTATTTATAGTAGGGCTTCAACCTACTCCTATTGAAATGGCCTGGTAACCTTGTCCCATCTAGCGCTTGTACTTGGAAAGTGCTCAAGTCAAGGATGTACGAGATGATATATGGCCCTAACCAATGGACTTTCAATTTCCTAGGATGGTGAAAAAAGTTGGAATCATATAAAAAACCATTTGCCCAACATTGAGTTGTTTGCTTTTAATATGGCGATCATGCCATGCTTTCTGTCTTACCTTTTCAATCTTCTGACTCCATCTAGCAAGTGATTGCCTTTAGTATAGCTGCATTAGCTTCTCCATGAAATCTTGAATTTCTTGTTCATTAGCTAACCCTCATGTGCGTGCAATACGTAGCTATGGTAACATGAATTTAATTGGAAAAACATCCTTCACGTCGAACACCAACTAAAATGGTGTGGCTTTATTCAACCTTTTTAGGTTGTCATGTATGCCCATAGGATGAATGCTACCTTGTCATCCTAATATTGTCTTCCGACATCACAAATATTCATCAACGTGTGACTCAAAATTTTGTTAAATGCCTTTGCAATTCCATTAGCTTGTGGGTGATAGGGGGTAGTCTTATGATGGGCCACTATGAACTCGCTAACAAAATCTGACTGTTTCATTCAAAAAATGTGTACCCTTGTCACTAGTCAAGCTTAAAGGACATCCATACCTATTGATTATGTTCTCCCATAAGAATCTAGTAGTTGTCATTGTTGTACAGTCCCTTGTAGGTGTTGCCTCTCCCACCTTGTTAAGTAATTAGTGCAAGTGATGATATAGCGTGAACCAGTCCTTCGCGCGGTAGGTGAAATTGGTCCTACAAAATAAATTGCCCATTTTTCAAATGGTTCTGTGCTAGCTATTGGCCTCAAGGGAATTTCATCCCATCTTTTTGGCTTGCCAAGGCACTGGAAATGGTCACATGCCTTGTAAAACTCAATGCAATCTTGGTATATACTTTCCCACCAAATCCTGTGAGTAGAATCTTTCATGCGGTGGCATTCCTTGCATAGTGCCCTCCTGTAATCCCACCATGTGCTTCTTCCATGATTACAATGCGCTCATGTTCTAACATGCATTGGCGTAAAACCTCATTATGGCCTAACTTGTATATGTCTATGCTAATTAGCATGTAGGGCGCGATGCGTATAGCTAATTGTTTCATCTCCAAAGATTTCATTCCTTTTGGCACCACACCTTTTTTGAGAAACAAAACAATATCCTCTAAGTTAGATGGCATGTGCCGCAATCTAAATAATTACGTGTCTAGGATAACATCCTCTTGATGCTCTGCACATCCTCCCTTGAGTCAATTCTTGATAAATGGTCAGGCCTTGAGTTACTCTTTCTGGTTTCACAACAACTGTAAACTCAAACTCTTGAAACAACAAGATCCAACGAAATATGCACCCTTGCCAAATGAGCTTGTTTGCCAAGTACTTCAAGGCCATGTGATCTGTGTAAAATATGAAGGGTTTTGCCAGTAGATACTGCTTGAACTTATGAAGCGTGTAGATCATCGAAAGTTATTTGTGCTCAATATTGGTGTAGTTTTGTTCTGCTGGTGTCAACTTCCTACTTGCAAAGAAAATAAGGTGATCAACAATCCCTTCTCCAAGTTGTGCTAGGACTGCTCCAATACCTATCCCGAAGGCATCAACATCCACATGGAAAGGTTTATCCCAAGAGGGAAACCGTAATATGGGAGAAGTGACAATTCTATTCTTTGAAGTGTCAAATATAGCTTGCTGCCCCTGTTCCCAATGAAACAAACTCTTGTGTTTTAGTAACTTTTCCAATGGCACGGTGATCTTGGCATACCCCTTGATAAATTTTTGGTAGTATCCTATGTGCCCAAGGAATCCGTGCATTGCACTTTGACTCATAGGCTCCTCCAACCTCGTGATAATAGTAACCTTGGTGGGATCCACTAATAAACCTTCCTTACATATAATGTGCCCCAACAGAGTTCCCAAATGGAGTAGCAAAAACACACTTCTTAATGTTGAGGGATATCCTCCTCGAACAATCGTCGACATCTCTAAAACATCAGTCTCAAATTATCGCAATGGTCTTTCACTAGTCCATACATCATCCAGTCATCAACGTAGACTTGCAAAAATTTATGGATAAAATCCTAAAATTCCTGGACCATTACGAGTGAAAACATAGTCGGCGTGTTCTTTTGTCCAAAAGGTGTGACCGTATAGGAAAAATCTCCCCATTCAGTGGTGAAAGTTTTCTTTTATTAGTCTTCTTTGGCAATTATAACTTGATGGTATCCAGAGAATCCATCCGTGAAGGAATAGATTTCGTGCCCGGTCACTCCCTCTAGAATATCCTCAGTAAAAGGGGTTGGGAAAGGATCAATTACACATATGGCATTCAAGTCCCTGTAGTCAACGTAGATCCTTATCCTTCCATCCTTTTTAATACTGATGACCATGGGACTTTCCCACTTTGATTCCTCTATAGCTTCAATGATGCTTGATGCTATCATATTGTCTATCTCTTCCTTGACCTTGATGTAAAAATTTGGATTCATTCTATAAGGCCTTTTCGGATCAGGTGTGCACCTTCTTTCAACTTGATCTTCATCTCCCCAAGGAGTGGTGAACGCCTTTAAGCTCATGGTACCCACACGGAAATAAATCCTGAAACTCATGTAAGAGATCAATGATTTTCAAAACTTCCTTCTTCGACCAATAGTCTTCAATAGTGGCCTCCTTAGGTTCAACCTCCAAACCAATGTTAACCTTCTTTGTTTTTAAGGGTTCATGTTAGGTGCTTGCTTTCTCATCAGCACTATCAACAATTTCGTGCGTAGCTTTAGTATGGTTAACATCCAAACTCTACATCTCTTCACCATATATTACATAGACCATATTTCACTTTTCTTTCTCTATACATGCACCCTCAAGCTGCATCTCTTTTGATTCATCTTCATCAAAGTGCATCTCAAAAATAGGTTCACCCAACAGTTCCAATATCCTATACTCCACCATAGCACTATCTTCCATCATAAGGTACTTTACAATCTACAATGCCTTATCCAATGATGGTTTAGTACTCTGGTACTCAAAAGCATGAATGAGATCAGTCATCAGCCCCTATCAATTCCCTGTCTGGTGGTGCATCTCTGAGTGAATGTACCATGCACGTTATCATCCTTGCAAGGTGAAAAGGCATCTCTGTGCCTTCCATCCATACTTTCTCACATGCTTGGATGTGAAATGAGGTGGGTTCCTTCCCATGGTAGTCTCATATTATAGTGGGTGCATTGCTTGGGATAACCTTACAGAGAACGTGATTCTCACCTCGCGCCACTCTAGAAGGCTATCACAATGAGTTGCCCACTAGTGTGTTACGGTCCCAAGAAATTTATAGTTGAGCATCCTTCTTATTTCGACCTCATTTCTCCATTGATCCTCCATTCCTGCAAGAAATCATCAGGGTTGTCCCCTCTAGAGTAACTTGGCAATTTCTTCCCTCCTAGGTACCTGACTGAATGCACCTTCATTACCCTTGTAACAGATCCTCTTATCTGTCGCCCAATTAAATCATAAGTCTTGTGCACCCAATTTTCACACACCACACTAGTTTTATCACTCACGGACTGATCATCTTCAAACTAGATAACTCCCTCTATAGGGTGAATCACCTCAGGGTCCCTGATAGAGCACACATAGATCCTATTGAGAATTTACTCTCCCAAGGGATCAGTATATGGCGTTTCTTTCCCATTGGTTAAGGGGATGATGATCCGCTCCTCATTGTTTTCAAAACTTATGTATCCCTTGTTGAACCTTAGGTTGGCTTTATTATTGTAACACCAGGGGCACCCAAGTAACAATGGAAAGTTGTCTGCCTCGGCTAGCGCCAAGACTTCAAAATCCCCAGTGAACTTTTCCCCTTGGATAGTGATAATAATGTCCTTCAAGATGCCAATGGGAATTACCTTTATTTTGTTAGCCCAATACAACACCTTCGAAGATGGCAGTAATAGGGGCCTTCCCATTTGATGCCATGCATCTAGGGTGAGAACATTGACCTTCGCGCTCATGTCAATCAAAATATTTCTCAGGAGCCACCCATCTACCACAACATTCAAGGTAATATTCAAGGTTGTGGGGAGGAAGGTTGACATGTAGAACCTGCCTCTTGCACCCTTCTCCAGTGTGTGGTACCTTCTCCCATAGCCATTATCCTAGTAAGGGAATGATATTCTCTTGCCTCAACATCTTGCATACTTTTCGAACCTCATCCAAATCCTTCTATGGAGCCTCAACATCCTTCCTTTTCTATAACTATCTTGATTTCTCTTTCAGGCACTAGATATCTCCATGAAGGCTCTGAATCACATCCATGATTTCTTGATATACCTCCTTCTAATGAGTAGGGTCTGGATATTTTCCATACACCACCTCTTCTCTAACAACTAGTGGTATTTTCCTTGGTACTTCCCTCACGCGTGCAGCCTCAGCTCGCATCGTAACTAGTATTGGTTCTAGTTCTGACTCGCATGCCACTCTTGGCATCCATTGTGAATCGACCTTCTTTATACTCACCATCCCAGTGCCTTTGTCATGTTGGTGCTACTGGGCTTATGTGATCAAATAACTCGAGAACTCCTCATACTTATGCTTCTTTACACACCATGAGAATTTGTAAGCAGATCAAGGCACTCGCGGTTGTAGTGCTCTGTGGATCCACAGTTGTAACAAGTTCCATGCGGGAACTCACTTCTTCCTCCTCCGTGGTCACCACAACCACAAAATCCTCCTCTAAAACTTCTCCCATGCGCCCCACCATCCGCACATCCTTTATAGAGATGACCATCATCCTTGGAATTACTTGTCGGGATGGCTTGGCACATACCAATATTAATGGCATCATGTATTTTGTTAGTTAATCTACAATCCTTAGTGTAATGGGTAGTAGAGTTACATATCTTGCAATAGCATGACACATTCTTATGGATCGAACACTACAAAGAGGGAAACCTACTTGCATCATGATCTTCATGGTGAATTTCACTATCCACTTTGTCATGGCACGTATTGATCTCCTAGGGAAATTTTCCTTTGTATGCCCCTCTACCTCACAATCCGTGCACCATAGACCACTATGAGTCTCATGCATCAAGTTCATAGATAGCTTCTCCAGATGCTTCACCATTACAACAATCTAAGCCTCAAGGAAGGGAATAACACAGTATCAACACTTCGAACAACCTCGGTGTGCGAGTAGCCTCCAAGGCCTCGCATGGGTCGTGAAAGTCTTGTGTGAAATTGCTCTCTAAATGGTGTTATCAATCCTCCAACAAACCACTGAGCATGCTTGAGAGGGGTGAATATCATAGGATAGATTTGATAAGAGAGTCTTGAAATGCATGTCATATTCCCACACACTCTCTGCCATCCCCTACTGGATCTCCTTCGGTGTCTTTGATGGACTTTTGTTCAAACTCAGGGATATGGAACTTAGCCAAGAAGGCATTTTACATCGCAAAGTGTAATCTACCACCTGTTTGATGGGGGTCATATTTCGATACCAGCTATGTACACATCCTGTAATGTTGTTGTAAACTGACTTACCTTCCACTCTGGGGTAGTGATGCCCTTTACATGCCATAACAACTCACACTTGTGTACATGCTCTATAGCATCCTCAACTCCCTTGTAATCTAGTAGATGCAAAGACATCTCATAAAATAATTTCGAGAGGAGGAGGGGCCCTTGTTACCCTCCATTGTTTCCTCCACCACCATATCCACCAGGTCTTGTGCCTTAAGATCCCCTAGATCTACCCTCCTGTGTGGCTAGAGTAATGGACTGAAGTGGTCACTCCTAGTGTTCGCAACATTCCACCGAAGCGTGTGCCAACGATTTTTGATATTACTTTGTTACAGGCGTGTATCTGTGCCACTCCTAGATGTGATACCCAAACTTTACATACGCACACTTTTCAAAAAAATCCCTCCAAACATAGATGTCCCAAATGAGTAATTATATCTCCTAGTTGAAAAATCGGTCACTTGCTTTGATACCAAATTGGTTAGCAATACTTGTATCATGATTTGGAAAAACAAGCACTAGGGGTTGGTCACAAGGTGGGTTCGGATGCACATTGATGGCTCTCATTTCTCCACATGAGGAAATCTAATCAAAATATTAAGGGGTTTCTCTCCGCACTTGCCAATATGGGGTAGCACAAAATGATCGGGTTCCACGTCCCTTGTGTGAACCTCAATTTCTTCATGCAACGTTTGCCTCCATAAATCCATCACTCTAACAACCTCACCTTTTCTAGAAAACTCCCTTTCATGCACTTCACTATACTTGAGTCATCTCTCTTCCCTTTCCTTTTCCTCCATAAGGTCAGTCATCTTCCTCCACCCTAGCTTCCTCGCCAAAGTGCTCGAGAGAAGATTTAGTCGGCCATAGAAAATGCCTCCAAACTCGGTGTCATGATCAAGATCTTCATAGCCAATGGGATAGGTCATAAAAATGATCCCCTAGGTTCCCTTAGGATCTCAAACTCGGTAACCTCCGGACAAGAATACATAGAAATAAAATATTCCAGGGTATAATTGGTCATCACTCTCCTCCACTAGTGATGAACAACACGTGTCCAAGTCAGATCCACATCTTACAACCTATAATATTCATCTTGGGTCCACACATGAGATCTATTATACCATCTTGATCTTGATGCATACACAAAAATCCATTCATACAACTCTACTGGGAAGCATCAAAAGAAGGTCTCATACAACTCATGATATAGGTGTTCTTCTACCCATTTGTGTGCATCAAACTCAGGTCCAATACTAAATCTTTGAGAAAACTCATCCTCCATGCTCTTAAACCATACTTTAACAATTTCTAAGGTAAAACACTCTGTCATCACGCATCGTTCTCATAAAAACTTCGAAAAGAGGTCTCGACAATAGAACCAATATGTAGTCATTTTTATGTGCCCTTAGAATAACACTCTAATCCCATGCGCGACACCTATCACTTAGTGGGTAGTGGGCACTCACCGAGGCACGCATAGGCAATGAGCCCCTCCTTTATGTGAGAATTGTGAGAAGATATTACCATTGATAAAAAATTAGATGCAAGAAAGGTAAATGATCATGCATTCATTATGAGAGCATAGGATGAGCTATTACACCAACATACCCATTTAGATAACAAGAGAAACATCATCTAGTGAGCATATCTGATTCATAACATAAGGAAAAGACACTAGGGTTTGCACCCATGAACAATATATTTAGAATAGAGACATATATTTATATTGATCATAATTTTAGTAACCAAATTACATTCACAAGGGTCATAATAGACCAAATGCGTCAATACAAATATAACTCATAC
The DNA here is from genome assembly GCA_018340775.1 of Taxus wallichiana var. yunnanensis. Classification (NCBI taxonomy): domain Eukaryota; kingdom Viridiplantae; phylum Streptophyta; class Pinopsida; order Cupressales; family Taxaceae; genus Taxus; species Taxus wallichiana. Next base: position 667,428,681 of record CM031236.1, read on the forward strand.
ATAAGAAATTCTAGCTATGCTTCCTTTATTACAATGATTATCACAAACCCATCCCTCTAGATATACTACCATTTCTATAGTCCTCTAAAGATAACCCTAGCCCCTAGAACCTCCTAATATTCCCATAGAGCTTCACCTTCCATCCTCTCTATGATGATCCCGATGCTTCTCTCTATCTCCATCCATGTGTGTCTTTTTTTATTTAGAATCTCTATAAATAGGCTTAGCACCCACCATCGTGCCTTCTTCCAGGAGCAGATCAAATTCCAAGTGTCCGCATGGTCATGCAATGCAACATGCTTGTTCTGATATGAGCTCTCCACTTTCTGCAATGATGTCTTCTTTGGAATATTCCATGTGTGGAATATTCTTTCCTCACCACCAAGTCACCCAGGCTAGTAACTTATCCACTCCGCACGCCTAGTCGGGTCACATTTTTCCTTGGTGCTTCTTGGAATGCCGAATATAGCTAAGTCCTAAGATCCTTTGTTTTGCCTTGTGCACGTCGTGGTTTCTACTAAACCCTTCATAAACCCTTGTCCTACATGCTTTTACCCCCGCATGCCCTTATCCTCACCGGTCCCTTGCACACGCACCCTTTGACACTTAGACAATATTTTGAGGCCCAACATGGATTTAGGTGGAAAAGGACACGAGATAACTAGCATTCATTCACTACCTGTTATCTGTCATCCCCTACACTAGGAACAATACGACGTTCTCCATGACTTGGAATTATGTGCGATTCACTCAGCCCCTTTAGACCAGCTGCAAAACATCTTTGAATCCACTCAGAGGATTCGTGAGGCCACAAATGAGTTTTGGGAGGCCTATTTCAAATTTTTATGCCTTCGAGCTAACTTGACATGGTTCGAATACTAGTATGAAGCCCAACAAGAAGAATTAAGCTCGGCTGAATCTAAAGATCCGACCAATTCGAACATTTTGATTTTGAATCTAATTCTGATATAGAGGAGGAAGATCTGATTATATTTATGACTTATTTAGGGAAGACTTCAGTGACCACAAGAATTAAGACTATCCAAAAGACATTGATTTTACTGAAGGGGAATATTCACCTTCATTTGAAAATTTTGACACCGATTTAGACTCTGACTTTTGAGCCATAGTCTATATATCTCATATTTCATCATCTATTATATATATTTGTAATAAAATCTAAATTTTTCAGAACATTTACCATCCATTATATCATGTTTCATTTTCAAAACCACTTGATTTTGTAAACAATAGGTTGACATCCTTGTGAGGAAGTCCTGTGGCTTCTAGGGACTGGCCTTTCCAGTAACTTGCTTACTATTTTTACTAATAAATATTTTGTGTAGTGTCTGTGATTGCAATGTTATTTATAGGACAACAACTAACTCATTGGATACACAAAGCGCAACAATCAAATATCATCCATCCACATCTATGGGTACCTCTAAACCCCACCATTTTGAGGTTTGGTAAGTTTTATTATCTTGCTTATTAGGTTAAGTTGAAGAGGTAAAATTTACTCTAAACAAGTAGGGACTTGAGGAAAGATATTTTGAAATTTTACAAATGTCGATTTGGAAATTTTAGGAGATTTATTTACTCGTACAATGGGATTAATTAATTATATGAAATCAAATGGTGAGGTTATGACTACTAAAAAATTGTTGAAAATATTTTAAGAAGTTTGTTTGATAAATATGATCCCGTAGTTATAACTATTGAAAAATCAAAAGATCTAACATATTTATCTATATATGAGCTTATTGGTTCATTGTACACATATGAGCATAGAATAAATAAATAAAAAAGGAGCCACTTGAGAAATATTTAAAGAGCATGGTATCCTTGAAAGAAAAAGAAGTTACACCATAATCATCTTTTGCACAAAGAGGAAGAGGAAAAATTCAAGACGAAGAGGAGGAAATTTTCAAAAAAGAGGTGAGGTCAAAGAAGAAATAGAAGTGATGAAGAAAATTGTAGTTACACTCAATCAAGAGGTAGAGGTAGAGAATTTTTTCATAGAATAGGTAGAGGTTTTCAGAGGTATGATAAATCATCTATTCAATGTTATTACTGTTAAAAGTATGGTCATTTTGCTTCTTAATGTAGAAAAAAAATTGTAGATGAAAGTAAACAGGAAGCCCAATATGCAAATGAAGGTGAAGGGTAGGAAGGATATGTCTTTCTAACAAGCAACACAAAGGAGGAAGTTAATGATGAAAAATGGTATGTTGATAGTGGGTGCAATAACCATATGACAGGACACAAAGAGATATTTCAGAATTTGGATGAGTCCATCAAATTTGAAGTCAAGATGGGAAATTATACAATTGCATCAGCCATGGGGAAAGGGAGGATATTAATCACAACAAGACAGGGTGAAACAAATTATATTGGTGATGTATTTTATGTACTAGGCTTAAAGCATAACTTGCTAAGTGTAGGTCAACTTGTGCAAAAAGGCCACATTGCCAAATTTGAAAATGGTTCATGCATTATTGTTGATCGTAAAAAAATTTGATAGTTGATAACCAACATACCCATGACTTATAATAAGATTTTTCTTTTAGTATCAAAAACAATATGCATTTAAGTTTCATTGCTCTTGTAAAAGACACATAGTGGTTATGACATCTTAGATTTGGTCAATTGAATTTTGGTGGACTAAATATTTTTCATAAAAAGAACATGGTAACAGGTTTAACATTTATCCGAAGACCGAATTAAGAATGTGAAGGTTGTATTTTTGGAAAGAACTATAAGCGTTTCTACATCTAAGCATGGGGAACCTTCAAAAATAAAAAAAAGTATAAAAAAAAAAAAAAAAATCTACAAAAAGTAAAAAGAAATAAATCTGTCTAAATGTGAAAACTTGACAATTGTGACACTTTGGAAAATTCCTTTGGTGAAAACTGGTTTCCAGCGCCATTAGAGGGTCCGTTGTTCATAAGCATCTTACACTGTAGGTACCATTACTTTATCTTAAGCTAGTTTTCTCCCCGTGTCTCGAGATTCTTTTGAGCTTTTCCTTCGTGGCCTTGATCCCGCTGATCCTACACTTGTATGCAAGGAGTCTGTATTTGTAAATTACCATCTAGTGATGGGGAAAATCCTTTCCATCTTCACTTTCTTGTACATATGCGTGATCTTTTCCCTTCTACATTCCCCATCTAACGTTGGGGGCATCCACACATCTTTGTTTTCCTATAAATAGCTTCAAAAACTTAGGAAAACCCTAAAAATTCAAATACACTTTCTAAAAACATCAAAAACATTTGAAATAGGTGTTATCAAAAATCAACTCAAAAACAATATAACGTAGTATCGGAAAATACAAAAACAACACAAAATGTTTCAAAACTGTCTCACAAAAAAGTAGTGTTTTTCTAACTTGGTAGTTTGTTTATGCATAGTTTTGTTGGTTTTTAGATTAGTGTGTTCTTTTATTACTTAGATTAATTCTTTCTTTAATCTGTTATGGGGTTTATTAGATTAATTATATTTTCATGTTTGTTTTTGCTTGTACATACTTGTGTTGTTGTTATCTAGCATATGTACATTTATTAGATTTGATTAACTTTTGTATGTGCTTGTGTTGTTTGCTGCTACATTAGTTGTTGTCATTTCATCATTCACGGCTATATCATCACATCTAATATCATATATCATCAATAAAAATGCTTAGTTACATTATCATAAAATGAACATCAAACATGCATGCTAAAGCTAACATCATATGATATCATCATCGAGGAAATAGAGATTATTTTATCCCCCCTCATCATAGAACATAATAAAAAAAAGGGCTAAACATGCTATCTCATAAAATAAAATACGATAAATGTCAAATTCCATCATCATATCCATATAAAACATCAATGTCCATATACAAAAGTGTCGGATATATGTCGGATACAAGATAAGCCATTATGGGCATGGATAAAAAATGTGTGCCTTCATCTCGAGGCATAATAAAAAACAATACATGTACATCATATCAAAAATGTGTGCTTTCATCATAAGGTGTATACAAAAATAAATACATGGATATATAAGCGAGTCAACCTTGACTCTCACCGACACTTAGACTACTTGGCCTATGACCGGTGGTGACATCCGGTTGGGGAGGCATCCGAACTAACCTAGAATATCTCGAGGGTTTGTGTGATTTGTACCTAGATAGATTACCCAAAATTTGATTGTATGGAGGTTCCCTTTATCCCTCTGTTGTGGATGATACAACACCATGTAATGTGTTGTCTCAACCAAAGTATTCTGAAATGCATACACTAAAACTAGGGACCCTCCCGATAATGCTTCATGATGAATAACATGACACTCTGTTGTAAGTCTAAACACATCTACCTACAAATGAGTCCTATCAGCTCCCCATTGTGCTCTCTTTGATGTGATCGATCTTGCATGGTTATGGCCGGATCCCTCTCGAAATGGCCTACTATAATTGCTACGTCAAAGCGGCAAACTGATTAGAAGAACCTTGCTCACCTGTCTCTATAGAGTCTAAACTATAATGAGAGACACATCACCTCACATCATAGCCATGTCTCTCTTCTTTTGTAAAATGGACACTAATGTCCCGCCTTCTTATGGAATGAGCCTATATCTAGGAAATTATATATTTGGTGGTCCTTGTGTGGCCCCGCTCTATCTCCATCACCCCACCTATTACAATCGATTGCACTATCTACTCTAAGAGGTGATGGACAACCATGATCAATATCAAATATCTATATATCTTGATGGGAAACATGTTGTACTAAAAGTATATGTACTTGTGGTTGTATCAATGGACCTTGTTATGTATGAGGGACTGTACTTGTTGTGGAGGACCCTATTGTGGTGGCATTTGCTATAGAGGAGGTTGTACTTGTGGACCTAGCTATGTTGACCCCTGTGGCTATGTCATTCCCTATCCTGTCCATGTTCCCAATCTCCCTATAATGTTGCCTTAGCCTCAAAGGCTACCCTAATATGGCCATATATCGTAAGGCCGACCCTAAAGTCATGCTACTACAACAACTATAAGCGGCTATGGCGGCCTATGAAATGATGATCCGTCAAAGCACCATTATCACATACCAAGGCTCATGAACTGTAGACATCCCCGGGTCCACTATCTATATGCGCCCATCCCATCTATGTGGGACAACACCCTAAAAATTATGAAGTGCCATCCACAGTCTAATGCAAGGACCAAAGTTGAAAGTCTCACGCGTTCGGTGTGCATAACATATGTCATCCCGAGAATTCCCCTGGATGAGGCCGAACTACTATTGAACCTTGTTAATGTGATACCACTCCAAATATGTTTGTGACTTCCTATCAAGAAGTGGTCAACTCTAATAATGTTAAGCTCTACAACATCCTTGCACCACTGATATAGATGATATGGTCACCATGTCACCATCCATAGTTATACATCATTGAACACTTGTCTATAATTTACGTGTGTTTGCTAGGTGAGATCTAACATCCTCTCCAATTGGATCACATCCCCTAAAATATGGCTCATCTAGTACTTTATATCGTAACACTCCAAGTGGGCACCCAATAGCAATGTGGTCCCATCACCAAATCTATAAAAGTGTAGTAGGGCCCAAGATCCTCATGCTTCTGTATGTAATCAAATGTAAATCCCAGTAGACAAGCGAGGCCAATATGCACCGACCAAAAGAAAATAAATCCCCATCCATAAGTTTGTGTACCACTCTATCAAGCCAAGTGGAAAATGAGTACTAGTCTAGTCAGGTAAATATCTGCGATAAGAGACATAAGATACAATAGTACCGTGTAATCCTCAAAACACCTATATAAGTGCACTACCATGCTTTTTTGAGGAATATCCTATAGCTGAAAAATATCCCATATGTGCTCCATAATCTGGCCACAAGTGCCCATCATATGTCACCAAGATACCTTGGATGGGAACTCTAAGGATCCGATATACAACCTCCAATGTCATGGTCATCTGACTAGTAGGAAGTTTGAATTTTTGTCTCTCACTATGTCACCTCTTTGCTAAGGCAGTAAGGAGGCTATGGTTGAACATGATTTTTGGTAGTTTGTGTAATATACGATAACCCCTTTGCCTCCAAAATAGACATCAATCTGTGTCACTCTCATTGGGAGAAGGTCTGCTCATATGCTCGAAGGCATCCATGTCGCTCGCACACATCTAAATTGAGTAATCTCTCTGCAAGATTACCCATTGCAAAAACATACACAATTAACATCATTTCTTCTAAAAACATCTTCCTAAGGTGTGTTAATCACTCCTAGTTTCTTCTAAAAATCTCCTAAATTCTTCTAAGGACTTCTCAAGCGAAATCTTCACTAGCACATACCTTTTCTGCTAGTGCATGCCTTTTAATGCTAGTGCATTTCATTTCACACTAACACATTCCATGGTAGCATGGTCATTTTAACGCTCTTACTTTCATTTTAACGCTAGCATATGTCATGCAAAAACATCCATTTTCATGCCCATGTTGTCATTTTTACGCTAGTGTGTACCATCTTCTACTTAATTAATAATGTAATGCTTTGATTCTCTCATTTTAACACTAGTATGTGGCCATGCACACTAGCACATTGAAATCCATGCTCTAAAGCATTAACCCGAAAACTATCCCTAGCCAAAACAAGAAATAAATGTACTATTTTTTTGTGTTGCTTACTTTGGGATATAGTCGATGGGACCCCCAAACTCTTGAACTCGATCAGCGTGATGTTTGCGGTTTAGTATTCATGCCATCTCTCTCAAAGGTTAGAGAAAAATATCTCACAATAGCAAAGTAAAGTGTAATATCAACTAATGGGTCGCAATGGATTTTACCCCTCCCACCCTACTATTTATACCCTACAAGCCCTAATTATTCATTCTTATTACCCCGTGGGAAGATGACTAACATGTTCTTTAATTTTCGTCTGTTACGTGTTGGGTGTTCCGTCACAATGATTATTTTTATTAAATGATCATTTTACTAACATTTTCGCCTTGTTGGGGCATGTTTTTGCTTCCTAGTGACCTTTTCTTCTCCATGGGACATATTTTTTCTTCTGGTGATTTTTTCGGTGTACCACATTTACCATCATTCTTCTATATAATTTTCTTCCCAAAATTTCAAAAAAATCAAAATATCATAAAAATCATTAAAAATCCAAAAAAATGGTAAAATTTTTAACAATACAAGTAAAAACATTCACATATCTCGCATCATTTACTGGACACAACGTCCTCAAACATAAAATTTTTCCTACAAAACATCTTTATTTTGTCCTCACTTGTTCTCGCGTACGACTTGCACATCATTTGTATCTACCTCCATTAACAAAGCCGGTTTTCCTAATGTGTCTACCCTTCCTTGCACATCCAGTTTCTTGGGCTTGTTTCATAGTGCACGATTACTTTTTCATGGGTCTTCTATGTCCCCTATTTATTCACCTCACATATATCCTTTCTTGGGGTTCCATTTTTAACCTTTATTGTTAGCTCGAAGATTTGGGAACTACGGTTAGATAACAAAAACATTGGTGCAACTATCTTGAACATTGTTTGTTTGAGTACATTTGTTTGTGCTTGTTTTTTGTGGGTTTTCTTTTTTACTTTCTCCTATAGAATTACATTCTATATGTTTCTATAAGTTAGTCTTTGCATGTTCATATTCAATAAAAAATCGATGACATAGATAATAGAGCAAAATGATTAGATATCCATATACAAGTTTTCTTCATCTCCACTTTTCTTTATTACCATTTTTCTTCTAACAAAAATTTTATTCATCACAACCTGGGGAAATAGGGATTATATTTATCCCCCTCCCCTTGTTTCTTCTATCTGTTGAAACATAGGATTTTCTTTCCCACTCACTCACATTGCACACTTGCCTCCTAGGCTTTTTTCGAATCTTCTTATTTCCTTATCTTTGATTATCAATCAAAATCTTCCATCACCCCATCAAAACTCAAGGGGGAATCCTTCATTCTACTAATTTTTTCCACTCCTTAAAAATTTACTTGTATGTAATTGTCTACTATCTTTGAAGTGGCATCGCTTGCGTTACACCACCCCAAAGAGGGGAAAATGTAGACATCTAAAATCCACATACATAGTTTTAATACCAAAATTATACTACTTATCCTCATTCCCATCATTTCGTTATAATTAGTGATTTCCTGCTAATTAACTAATGTTTCCCTCCATTTTGGTCAATTAACGACACTTCGTTAATTAACTAGACTTTCCCCATTTCGGATGCCAATTAATGACACTTCATTAGTTATAATCCTCCCATAATCAATTAATTAACTATTATTAGTTAATTAAGCCTTTATAACCTTGTATTTAATTAATAAACCTTTTTATTAATTAAATCCCCCTTTTAAATCATCTCAATCCTACATATTCTCCTCTAAATCACCTCTAAATAGTTTTCTAATCTTATCCTAGCCTATTAATTAATCCTAGTTGATTAATTAAATCATCTCCAACTCCCATGAGTTGCTAATTCTAATCAATTCTTTTTAATCATTCTTATCTCTTCTAATTCTACTTTATCTTTTATCCCACATTCACTAAGTTTCTAGCTTCTCCCAAATTGGAAATCTATATAAAGAACCTACCTCCTTCCTTCACACCTTACACCACACTTTGAATAGTGATTACTATAGGCATATTGATAGAGCATTCTCCATTATTGGAATAACTTCTTCATCTTTTGCATCCATTCTTATCATAGTTGAGTAGTAAAGGAAGATCCAAACAAGGCCTTGTATCCATTTTGGTGAGATCCTTTCCTCACTTGGAGACAAACAAAAATTGATTACTATGATCTAGACAGGTTTAATTAATTTAGCAACCATATATTACAAAGAACATCCAATTTCAAGGGATGGCTTAGCATTAGATTACATATTTCCTTTAAGCTTTATCATTGATGTTCTTATTAGATTATCTTTGTTATTGGAATCACTTGCTCTTAGTTTCATTCAATTAGCTTAGCTTATTTAATATGCATACACTTTAGTACCATATTCTTATTGAGTGGAGGAAGGATAAGTTTGTTGAGGAGAGGTTACCTATTGTGAAGCATTAAATTCCAACAATTTCTTATTGAACCATTGTTTGGTTCTTAAGAGGATAAGAGAGGTAATATTCTCAAGATTATCCTTCTCCTTGTGTGACCAATCAATGGTTAGGAGAGGAGAGTATCGGATGGAGTTAAAAAAATTGGAGCAAGAAAATAAGAATTGTCTTCAATCCTACCTTTTGAAACCTTATATAGTTTGAATTCCTAGATCTGTCATATATTCATTCTTCCATTAATTATCTTTCTCACCTTAAATTCATCATCATATTCATCCCAATAATCTTGGTTGTGAGTACATGTAGGTATGAGAGAAAAATTATTGTCGATGAATCTTTTTTGCTATCAAAGGATTCCCTCATTGGATAGGACACATGTGAAAAGGAGATATAGTTCTCTTAATGTTCTATACATAAATTGTAGATCTACAAGTGTAGTTTCCTAAGGATATTGGAAATTGAATTCTAGATACCTTCTTATCCCTACAAGTCTTATAGAGAATATCTAGTTTCCTACAAATCTCTATGAGAATGATCTTATCATTACAGTAAATGGGGAATTTGTATGGGATTCCCTTAAACCCCATTGTCTTGATATATGAGAATTTATTTAATTGAATAAATAAGCTCCCATAAATAACTATCACCTACTTGCCTTCTTGAGAAGTTTTGTTTATAGAATTTCCTTCTAGAAATCTGACCAAAAACATGGTAACAACATCATTAACCCTCTTATAATGAATTTTCCTATTATCGTAGATCAAATGAGTGTAGAACTTGTAAATTGGGAAATTTTTCATGCTACCTTGATTAGATCGGCCAATCCCATTATCTATCCAACAATAGTATAGATCAAATATAATGGCATATGAAAAGATATAGTATGATGAACTTGAGTCAATAGCTAGGTTTGGTTCTCACAAATAATTTCCCCTAATTGGAATTTTTTTGGATTCATATATTAAATTATTAAAAATACACATGCAACCTTGAAATTCCTTGGTTCAGGGAAGACTCATTAATCATGTAATAAGAGTTATAATGTCAAACAATTTCTCAACAAAATAAATTTTGTAATTTTTTTGGTAGTTTTGAGTGTCCTTTCCTTTTTAATTTTCAACCAAGACTTTACAATAATTATCTCGGTATTTAATAAGATTTAAATCATATTATCTTTGTGCTTCTTCTGGAGTTTTAACACGAGCTCTTTGATGGTTTTATTCAACTCTATGATTTCTCTAAGAGCTTCCAAAAGTCTAGATGGAAAGAGAATATCTTAGTTGGGTTCAAATGTTTCTTCAATAATAGGATTAGGTTGTGTTTGTTATAATTTTTCTTTGTCTTCAGGGAATTCTTCTATGATTGGGGATTATGGTTTTTCCGTAACCTTCTGCAATGTAGAAATATATTTCTATAGTCCACAGAGTTCACTATGAGGTTCTTGTCTCATTTAATGGTGTATGTTGGGTTATCCTTTCTCACATTCTTTAGATTTTCCATAGTTTGAGCTAGAATATATGGTGGGTAGGTTATTCAGATGGGGGGCGTAGTTGTAGGCCTAGTCAAAAGATCTTGTTGTCCTTGGGGTCTTCTTAGGTTAGATCCTTGAGGTGCATTCCATTATGGTTATAATTGGGGATTAAATTGTTGGAACAGTGGAATGTTTGAGTTCGCGATCTAGGAATGGTGATAATAGGTCGGTCATGCATTCTATTGAGGATTCCATTCTTGTGTGACTGTTAAGCCCAAGGTTGGTGGCATGACCATGATGTGTTCCCCTGGTTCATAACCCATTGTGTTTTTTCTGGATAGGACTGGTTCTAATTTGATTGAAAATTCCCTTGTTACCTCTCAGCCACATAATTCAACTCAAATTCATTTTGTGTGTTTTGTTTTAAGTGATTATTTAGAAAGGGTAACAATCCACATCGATAAATGACATGTTTTAGATCACATACAAGGTAAATTTATGTTTTATCTAAGGGATGCTCCCTAAGCCCATGTTTGTTTCGACATCTTGGACAAGATATGAACAGTGGATATGTATTCCTAGATTTCTCCCTATCCACAGTTGTGTTAAGTTGGATTAAGAGGTTCATTCTCATATTTTCAATCTCCTCTCTTAGTTTGGATATGTTACCATTGGTAAATTTTACTTTTTTTTTTTTTTTTGAAGGTTTGGGCAAGCTCGGGAGTAGTTCCTATAGAGGTCAATGATACAAGTGAACTCCAATTTTTCATATCTCCTTATTACTATTAGATTAAAGGCCACATGTGTGTCTTTATCCAATCCTTTAAGGAATAGAATTTTAAGAAGAGTAATATCAAGACCAGTGCCATACCTCTTGTGAAGGAAGAGGAACCCATCCAGATAGTCCTCAACACTCTCATCCTCATTTTTCTATATCTTAAAGAGTTCTTCCTTTCTATTTTTGACCCTACAAAGTAATCTTGGTATTTATCCAAGAAGATTGTTTCCATCTCCTCCCAAGTGTGAATAGAGTTGGGGTTTAGGCCCATAAACCACCTCATGGTTGTATCCTTGAGAGTTGGAGGAAATAAATTTCATTTCTAATTGTTTGAGGTGTAGTCATAGGTCTGGCACAAGAATTTTAACTCAAATATGAATTGGTTAGGATCTTATGAGAATAATCCCTAAAGGTTGGTAGAACTGAAGGAGATATGTTCTTCATGGGGGCTTGGTCATTAGGGTCCAGTTGTATGGGATAGGTGAATGTCCTTCCAAGTGGATGGTTATCATTATTTGGACCATTGGGTATTTATACTCCATCATCCATCCTTTCGGTTGAATAATTTGCTCCACAAGTTCATTTTGAGGAGGGTTTTTAAATTAATTCTAATAAATCTACCTCTACGGTCTATAGGTCTAAACATAAAATCCTACCATACTAAGAACACTTTCCTAACTACAAGTGCTTATTGATTGCTTGTGTTCCACATACAAAAATAATCTTGTTGTCACTATAAGGTCTTTTATTTTGAAAGAAAGAGTTATGGAAAAAATATTTCTAAATGAAAACTTATTAGGCTATCAAGAAGTACTTGAGTTAGTACCTTAATATTTTCTAACACCTTAAGAATCCCGACAACGGTGCGAAAAAAAAGTGACAAGCGTCATTGATACTCACACTTTAGTTATCTCATGATTTTCAATCAGGGTGGTGTCCATGGCTATTTGCAACAAAGAGAATGATTGAAACCATGCTCAGTATGTATTCACTAATGAATTCAATCAAATACTATTCTAAATGCAATTAAGAAATGAATTCTATTGATAAAACAAGAGATTACTAAATTCAGAATTGAAATACTGAAAGCGATGAAATTATGGTAATTAAACAAATGTTGAATAACAAAGATTAAATAAACAAGAAATCTCCCTTCACATTGGGGAGGAGTGGCCCTTGTTCCTTCCCTCTGATCCGGTTTAGAATTACAAATCACACAAGTTAATTTATCCCAAAATCATGCACTTTATTGAATAGAATAATTTCTTCAACAATAATCAATGAAATAACTCTATAATTCTACTACAAATGCCCTTTTATATCAAGATCAGTCCTTGTCACTCTAGAAGAGGACAAATTTAACTACTACTTAACTAAAAGATCTCTATGACAACAATTGATTGTTGAAGAGTTACAATTGTGGAAGAACAAGTGCATGTCACACTTAGATTAGATTCATCTTGTTAACTACAGATGGATTCCTTAATTAACTCTCAGTTGAGATGATTTAATAGTGCCAAAAGATTTCAAAGATCATGCATTGAATCCCTACAATCATGGTGACTATAAGTTGTTTTGTTCATCTATTCCACATCTCTAATCAACTGGGTGTTAAGTCGGGCTTGCATGATCCACATAAGTTGCATGATGTCTTAGATGATAGTCCATGTTTCATGCCATTTTCACCATGTCAACTCTCTCCTACTCAGAAGGTGTCTTGTGACTGCATGCTCACCATTCATGAACTTCATGAAGCGGCCATGCAAATGGATAATTACAAGGCCCCCTTGTTGTGATGGTTTCACATGCGAGTTTTAAAATTCACTTTGGAATATTGTTGGCCCGACCTTCATCAGGTTTATCTTGAAGGATTTTAGAACCATTCACTAGGCACATAGATCAACAAAGGGAACATCAAATTCATCCCCAAACTAGGAGATCCCGAGAAAATTACTAGCTAGTGGCCTATTACCTTGCTTAATGTCTCATACAAGATAATTTCCAAGGCTTTAGCTATTTGGTTACGTCATATCCTTCTCGTTGTCATCCAACCAGAGAAAACTAGTTTCATTTAGGGGCACTACATCCTTGAAAACATCATTGCTATTTGGGAAGGAATGGAATGGGCTCGCAGATCCAATCAATATGCTATGTTCATTAAAATTGAATTTGAAAAATCCTATGACATAATTGAATGGTTGTTTATTCTTTCCATGCTTCAAGCCCTTGGCTTTGGCCCCATCTTCATTCAATATTTCCACATGCTTTTCACCAATGCCTCTACCCAGATCACCATTAATGGTCATAGCTCTGAGCATTTCATTTTATTCCACTCTATTCACCAAGGATTCCCATTAGTGTCCGTAATTTATGTGCTAGTTGTTGAAGGTTTTGGGTATCTTCTGGCCCAAGCCAAATATCAAGGGCTTATCAAGGGATTATGCTGCCTTCTGCAAATAGTTCTCAATTACTCAATGGCCACTTCACAAATGATTATTTCCTTACTCTCATTGAGGAAGAGACCAATATTTGTAATGCCATGCATTATCTGGATATCTTCTGTTTAGCTTTTGGTTCTTCCATTCAATGGCAAAAACATAGTGTTACAGGTAATATTTTCTCCCTGCATGCACTTGGCTTACTTCATTTGATTAGAAAATGCTTCATCATGGTGAGATGTTTAAGTTCCTCAGTATTCCCTTTTCCTTTCAGGCACCGCCGATAGAAGCTGTGGCATTATGTTGTTCACGGGTCGCCAAAACATTGGAATCTTGGATTACACGACTATTATCATTGGTGGGGAAATTCCAAATCTATTCTAAAGTGTTTGAAGGCACTCGTGTCTACTACTCCTCGTGTTGGGTGCCCTCCAAAGCTTCAATTCATAAATTGGAGAAGCTTCTTAAAGACTTTCTCTAGGCTAATTCCTCTTCTGGAAAATGTTTTCAGAGAGTTACATGGGAGATCTGTTTCCTTCCCCGTGACTCGGGGAATGAGTCTAATTGACATATTGTGAAAATGGAAGGAAATCATACGAAATGGATAATTTGATGCATTGAAGGTCAAGAAGCGTGGAAAGTGATTCTTTTCCATGACATCGAGAGGTATCTCCTTATGACTTCTCTGCTTGGAAGGGTTTGGGTTTTTCCAATCTTCTCATTACTCCGATTCGATAAAATTTATTGGCACTTTTGTTCTTAAAAGTATATGGAAAGCTTGGGAATGCATCAAGTCGTGGCTTCTATGGAAAGGAAATGGCTTCCATAATGGCCTTTCCATCAATCAATAATCCCTGTGGTGGTCACCTATCATTCAAGTCTAGGATCAATGTCTTGCAAAAGTCCCTGGAATTCCTGCACTCAAGCTTTTCAAATGTAAAATTCATACTATTCAAGATTTATTTTTACAAACACACACAATCCTAGGTTCCTTGGAATGAGCTCAAAGCTCATTTTCAACTCACCACCTAGGATCATGTTGGTGTCATGAAAATCACCAATTCGGTCCCCAACCATATTGCATAAAATCTTTGTGCGTTCCTCCTATCCTTGGTGGACGGATTGGAAGTGGTTTGTGGAAACACCTTTTTGTAATTACTCTACTAGTAAGGGCTATCGTTGGCTCTCCCCACATTTTCTTATGGTTGAAAAAACCCAACACTAAATGGGGATTGCATTCTTAACCCTCTTGTTGGAGAAGGGCATTTGATATTGCTTGGTCTGCCTATGTGGAGCCCAAAATTGTGCACTTTCTGTGGTGCCTTGTACATGTAGGTCTTCCAATATGCCCCCACCTTGTTCAAATTGGTGCCCCATCCCCAAATGTTCATTTTTGGCCACCTCGAAATGTTTTTACACTTATTATGGTATTTCCCTAAATCCCAGCGGGCTTGGAACTAGATTCATTCTTTCTTTTTCCCCTTCGGCCATATCCATATAGAATATCAATGTCCATAAATGTGTCTCATTGTACATTAGATGCACCGTCATGGGAATAGATAAAAAATTTTCCTTCATCTTGAGGAATAATAAAAAATAATACATATACATCCATTACAAAAAAATTTCCTTCATCACGAGGCATACATCAAAAAAAATACATGAATAAAGAGTCATGGATGACTCTCATCAATACTAGGACTGCCTTACCCGTGACTTGGGTTAGCCTATCTCTAATTGGGTGGTAGCATATGAACTAATCTGGAAGACCTAGATGGCTGTGAGATCTATATCTGGACCGATTTCCTACAATCGACTAGATGGGGATTCCCTCTGTTCTCGTGTAATCTTTGCGAGTGTGATATAGATCTTTGCAATGCACAACCTCACTTGAAGCTACCTTTGCAAAGTCATATACTAGGTCTCCGAGTTCCATATATATTAGCTATGTGATACAAATCATCATGCTCTCCTATAATGTGGATTATATCCATCTTGAGTTGTGTCTGAGTTGCTTCCGCATACATTGCTATGGTTTGGTCTCTCTCTTCTTTTGCATGCTCTTGCTCTGCGGTCACACTGCTCCAATTTGTCTATCTAGGGACTATACCATAATACATGCTACATCACCCCACCTCATGGCCATGGCCCTTTGTACATGTAATGTGGCCACCCTTTGATGGCCCACATGCTCTGGAATACCATTGAATCCGGAACTTGTATATGTGGTACTCTTTGTGGTGACCTCGGTGGTGATCCCCAACCCCACCTACTAAAATTTGTCTTAGGGGTGATCCCCATCCATCCCCACCTCTTTGCAATATGCGGACTCACTACTTAAGGTGGTGAGAGTGGAACCCATACCAAAACATGCTAGATAACCTATTGTAACATAGGTATTTATACCTATGGATGTAGTTGTGGTGTGTAGGTGTGGAGGTTATTATGGGAAAGGACCTTGTGGTGGAATATGTACATGTGGAGGATCTTGTTGAGCTGGTACCTATGCCTATACCTATGGACCCTAGCCCTGGGCGTATAAATCCACCTCGGCCTCAGGCTATCCTAATCTGGCCCTGTCTCTTAGAGCCTCTCCTAATATGCTTAGATATTTGAATTTATTGGACCCATTTAAATGGTTTAAATAGATATGTGAATAATGAAAAATATATAGTATAATAATGAAATTTAAATTCATTTTACTTTTTACCTATTTACTGTGTTTTAGAATAGGCACCCACTCTCACATCCTGTATAAAGTTAAATTTTTTGAAACTATCCTAAAATAATAAATCACCACCTTTTAATGCTTAAATGCTTTAATATCCTAATAGTCTAAGTCTATTGTAAATGTTGTAACAAGATATTTGAATAATGAAAAATATAGTATAATTTATTGTCATTCCTATTTATTGTGTTTTAGAATGGGCACCCATTCTCACGGCTTGTATAAAGTTATGAAATTGATTGAGCATTTTTACATTGTATTTTATAGAATGAGCAGATGCCCATTCTCATATAGGAATCATAAAATACTTTCTTGTGTAAATAAGAATCACAAAAAAATATTGCTTGTATGAGAATGTAGAGAAAATACACATGCCCATTGTCATAAAATCAATATTGCTTGTATGAGAATGTTTAGAATGGGCACATGCCCATTAAAAAAAAAAACATATTACTTGTATTATAATGTTTAGAATGTGCATATGCTTGTTTAGAATGGGCATTTTAAATAGTAGAATTTATCATCATTCTTATTTATTGTGTTTTAGAATGGGCACCCATTCTCACAACTTGTATAAAGTTATGAAATTGATTGAGCATTTTTACATTGTCTTGTATTGAATGGGAAGATGTCCATTCTCATATAGGAATCCTAAAAGACCTACTTGGGTAGATAGGAATCACAAACAATATTGCTTGTATGAGAATGTAGAGAAAATGCACATGCCCACTGTCATAAAATCAGTATTGCTTGTATGAGAATGTTTAGAATGGGCACATGCCCATTCTAAAAAAACAAATTACTTATATTATAATGTTTAGAATGTGCATATGCCTGTTTAGAATGGGAATTTTAAATAGTAGAATTTATTGTCATTCCTATTTACTATGTTTTAGAATGGGCACCCATTCTCATGACTTGTATAAAGTTATGAAATTGATTGAGCATTTTTACATTATCTTGTATTGAATGGGAAGATGCCCATTCTCATATAGGAATCATAAAAGACCTGCATGGGAAGATAGGAATCAAAAACAATATTTCTTGTATGAGAATGTAGAGAAAATGCACATGCCCACTATCATAAAAATCAATATTGCTTGTATGAGAATGTTTAGAATGGGCACATGCCCATTCTAAAAAAACATATTACTTGTATTATAATGTTTAGAATGTGCATATGCCTGATTAGAATGGGCATATGCCCTTTATGAAAAGAATAATCAAATTTAATTTTTTTTAGAATGTGCACCCATTCTCACATCTTGTTAAAAGAGATATGAAATTGATGGAGCTTTTTTGCATTGTCTTGTATTGAAAGGGAAGATGCCCCTTCTCATTTAGGAATCATAGAAGACTTGTTTGGGCATTAGGAATGATAAAAGAAGAGTATGGATTATACATGCTCATAGCTTTTAAATAGGTATGAACTTGATTGACCATTTTTACATTGTCTTTTATTGAATGGGCAGATGCCCATTCTCATATAGGAATCCTTAGTTTGGGTAGATAGGAATCACAAACAATATTGCTTGTATGAGAATGTGCCCATTCTCATAAAACAAATATTATTCAATCACGACTGTGCACATGCCCATTCTCAAAAAAAAAAAAAAATTACTTGTATTATAATGTTTAGAATGGGCATATGCCTTTTATGATAGGAATAATCAAATTTACTTTGTTTTAGAGGTGCACCCATTCTCACATCTTGTTAAAAGAGTTATGAAATTGATGTAGCTTTTTTGCATTGTCTTTTATTGAATGGGAAGATGCCCTTCTCATTTAGGAATCATAGAAGAATTTATTGGGTAGATAGGAATAATAGAAGAAGACTAAGAAGAGTATGGATTAAATAGTCTCATAGTTTTTAAATAGGTATAAATAGGAATAATAGGAGCAATCTCATAAAATCAACATTTCTTGTATTACAATGTTTAGAATGGACATATGCCCATTCTCATGCAAAAAAATTGTTTCATTTTGTATTGAATGGGCATCACATTTTTAATCCTATATTCTCATATAGGATTCCCATGGGCATATGCTCATTTTAAAACAAACAAATATGTTTTCTTGTATTAAATGGGAAGATTCCCCCTCACAGTCGTTAAATACGTATTAAAGAGTGGGCTAGTTGAGAATTTTTGTCTTGTATTCAATAGTCATATTCTCATTCTCACATCCATTATAGCGGTATCTCAAAGATTAAGTTTAATATTGCTAAAATTAGAATATGTAAAAGGGAATATGCGTATTCTCTTTAATATTTATTTTAGAATGGGCATTTTCCTATTCTCATAAGGGAATCGTTTAAAAAATTTCAATTATTGTTCATACTAGAGATAACTAAAAATATCATAAAAATAATTATAGAGATAACATTAGAATATGAAGAATGGGCATATGCCTATTCTCTTTAATAGGATTCATAAGATAAAGTCCATTATTGTTCATAAATATATGTGAATAAGTATAATAAAGAGAATAGAGATAACATTTACTTTGTTTAGCATGGGCACTTACCCAATATCATCGCCTTTGTAGGTGTATCAAATCCAACGTATCACTTTATAATGATTACTCTGATTCTTGCATACCATACGAAAATAATAAACTGTATGCATGTCAGTTCAATGAACTGGCATGAATTTTCAACTCGTAATCATGTTGAATTATTAGTAAATGAAGATTACAAAATGGTTAACTATCCTTTTTATCTACATAGTACATAATATCAATAATGCAATCTCTGTTGAAAAAAATTACTACCTAATTTTATAATCATATAGACAACTACAAATCTGATAAGAAAGAAACAAAAGTCATTCATCATCACAATAATCAATATAGAAAACAAGGTAATAGTAACATCTAATAATGATACAAATGTCAACATTAAATAAGATCATTTCACAATCAATATTTTACATAAACAAAAGTCATACATCATCACAAGAATTAATAGAGATAAAATTTAATTTTTTTCAGAATGGACAATTCCCCATTATCACAACCTTTATATAGCTCTCAAAATGATTTACTTCAATATATCTTCCTATATGTGAATGGGCATATTCCCTTTCTCATATATGAATCATAGAAGAATAGAGATAAACTTTACTTTTTTCTACAATGGCCAATTCACTACCATGTAAGGAAAAATAACCAGATGATATTCTTCATCTCTGAATAAATCACAAGAATCAATATAGATGAAATTTAATTTTCTATTGTTCTGCTATGATTCCTATGTGAGAATGGGCATATAGAATGGGCATATGACCATTCTCATTAAGGATCATAGAAGAATAGATATAGAATTTACTACATTCTAAAAATGTGAAATAATTTTTTTCTCTATTATTATGTTATGATTCATATGTGAGAGTGGGCATATACAATGGGCATATGCCCATTCTCATATAGGAATCATAGAATAAGATTAGAGATAAAAATAAAGTTTTTCACAATGGGCAATTCTCCACCATGTAAGGGAAAGAAAACCATATGATATTCTTCATCTCAGAATAAATCAACAAAGAAGAGTTAGATAAATTCATGCCTATGAACAGATTGGTGTTTCTCAGAAATTTACTTGATAACTTTTTCTTCACAAGCCAAAACAGTCCAACGAAAGAGAGAACCCAAAAGCAAAAGTATAAACAATACACAATAAAATAGCTCACATGCAAGGAAGCGGTCTAATGAAATAGAGGAGCCCAATGTAGAAAGGAAGAAAAAAAAGTGGAGAGATCAAATAATATATCAGAATTTTTCTTCAAATCTTGTGCTTCACAAGACAAAACAATCTACCGAAATGAGAAAATTCCCATTCTCATATAGGAATCATAAAAGAAGATCATCGATAAAATGTAGCTTGTTTTATAATGGACAGGTGCCCATTCTCACAACCTTCATAGAGTTATTGAAAATAATAAGTTCAATATTTCTTGTATTACAATGATTAGAATTGGCATATACCCATTCTCATACAAACAATTTTTTTATCTTCCATTGAATGGTTAGGTATCCATTTCTATAGAGGTATTAAAATGTTTAAGTTCAATATTTCTTGTATTGAATGGGCAGATGCCAATTGTCATATAGGAATCATATACCTAAAACATGGCTATGATATTGTTTAATATTTATATTTATTTTTTACCATGGCATAGTGAGACCATTAATTTGCAAATAAATTGTTTACCACCTTTTATTAATTGAAGGTACTTATTTGTCAAGCACATATTCGACCACCCATTGGAGGGAAATTGGAAAAATTAATGGTAATTAATTCACGCCACTTTGTGGCACCATAGAGAGATTAACGGTTAACATGATTACATTCAATATTGCCTTTACAAACACACTTCCCATTCTCACAACCCATTCTAAAAATGTTTACAATCATATAAATATATTGTATGATGAGAACTACATAAGCCTTGATCACTTGGCTCTGTCAGGGATAGTCCAGCTAGTATAATACAATTATTAATAATGACAAAAATAAAAAATTGTATGTTTGTATGAGAATGGCCTTTTGCCCATT
This sequence comes from Taxus wallichiana var. yunnanensis, assembly GCA_018340775.1. Lineage (NCBI taxonomy): Eukaryota > Viridiplantae > Streptophyta > Pinopsida > Cupressales > Taxaceae > Taxus > Taxus wallichiana. The sequence goes on from CM031236.1 coordinate 667,449,757, forward strand.
GTAAAGCTTCTTTCACTAGTAATATTTTCTATCTATAAGGGTTGTGAGAATGCACAACTCCCATTTTAAAATAAAGTAAGGTTGTGAGAATGCACATATTTTCATTCTAAAATAAAGTAAATTGTGTCTTTATTATCCTTCTATGATTCTTATATGAGAATGGGCATATGCCTCTTCTAAACATCTAGTCTTATTCTACGTTTCCTATATGAGACTGGGCCTCTTCTCATTACAACCATTTTTATAATAGAAATTTTTTTATCATTTTCATATATTAAGCAACATCTTCTTCCTCTATATTTTTGTATGACAAAGGACATACTCCCATTCTATACAAAATACAAATATAACATCTATTCAATACAAAAAAGAAATGTAACGTCTTTTCAATACCAAATGCAAATGTAACATCTATTTAGTCAGATTGCTACATGATGGACACCCAAAACCATCAACAATGCTACTTCATTATTATAATTTTTTTATCTCATATTCACTCATACTATACTACTACTTGAATAACCTAGGTCTTACATTATTATCAAATTTTCACTTATATTGCAACTTAAAGGACACCCATAAGACTCAACAACACTACTTCAATATTATCATTTTATAAGAGTATGACTTTGTGCATAAGAATGTAGTTTCTAAATTATAATTTTCATATAAAGTTATTATTCCACATTTTTTTATTCCTTGTCAATAACATCCTTCACCATCTCATCCTCCTCTGAGATGCTGAGGTAAATCTTAAGCCTACGCTTTTTCTTCCCTTCTCCAGTTGATCTAGCCTCCTCTAAATATCCATAACCATATTTTTAAGCCCAAACAGTTCCTCTCTGATGGAATTTTGATAAGTACAAATTTTCTTTAAGGCCTCAATATACTTCATACAAGTACATACCATGGCCACCCTAGACTCATCGAGGGAATCAATGTTCTTTTCTAGCTACAGAACCCTAAGGGAAATTTTTTCCAATGCCATACTCAATCGAATCCAAATTTTCTTTTCCTTTGGAAGGTTCCCCTTTGATATCAGACATAGAAACACCAACCGTAGTATCAATACCCTTCATCTTCCTCAATTTATTCATTCATTCATCTAGAGTACAAAAGTCATCTAGGTCCTCCAAAGCCTCCCTCTCCATATTACCAAAAACATCTACAATGTTTATTGACGACATAAAAGACTCTTTTATGTCATCTGAGCCCGAAGAGGAGGAATCCTCATAATCCTCCTACTCCATATACTTCTCATCCTCAACATTATTTACATCATCATCATTCAATAAGCCCGTAAAATTCTCAGATTTGGTGAAATTTGTAGAGGGATTTTCCGTTTTCCTTTTGGAAATTCTCGATTGATTTGTGCAGGGAACGATGAGAAAGAATGGGAAATTATAATGCATACCATCATGGCAGATATGAATTAACATAGGGAAATGGTGGGCATAAAATACCTTATACCTACCCTCCAAGGTGATAAATTGCATCAATTGTAGGTTGATTTCATTGAAAGGATCAGGTAAAGCATCTCTCTCAAAACCGCACAAATGATGACGTCTTAGTTTATCTTTACCCACCAAAATTTTTCCCATTTCCTCATCAAATTTTTTCTTCGGTTTGTACATATATCTTCGCTCGTTGTTCATCCTAATCACTATAGCAATAAAATCTATAGAAGTTTTTATAGAAAAACCCCTGATACTAGTGACCATCCTTCTAATGAGTAGAAAAATCCTTACTCAGGGATTCTTTTTGGCCTTTAAAACCTTGAAATAGATATGAAAAACCTACCTTTTCCAGCATCATCCAAACTCTTCTACTAATCCCATTGGTCGAATCAGGTTCTAGAAGAACCAGTTCACCATCCGTGTTTTGTTTCTCTATTAAAATGGAAATAAAACTAACCTAGTTCGAAACCTTCTTGTCCATTCTAAAACCAATGATCGTACTTTATCAAGCCCTTGTCTAAACCAAATGTCCTTTCTAAACCCAACACAAGCACTTATATCATCCAACCTCTAACATGTCTCCTCATTACTTCTTACTCTTCCTTCATACCCAATACTGACAGAGAATGCTTTTCAATCATTACAATGACACAAAAAGTTCAACCTCTTTAACCTCTATTTGCAAGGTAAACAACAACCTTGTTCCCTTCCCTGTAGACATGATTATAGGAAATCAATTAAAGGATGTTTCCATGGCATTCTCCCATTCTTTTTATTTTAATAAAAGTAATAGTGAACTTAATCATTTTAATAACTCTTTGAAGGATGTGAGAATGGGAAGCTGGCCATTCTAAATATAATTCAATTTTATCTCTATTCTTCTTTTATGAATCCTATATGAGAACTCACATTTTCTCGTTCAATACACGATTGAACTTATTAATTAATTTAATAACTATGAAGACAATGATTCAAATACAAGAATAGGTAATTTCCCATTAAAAAACAAATTAAATTTAATCTCTATTCTTCTTCAATGATTCCTATAAGAGACTAGGCATCTGCCTATTCAAGATAAAAATGTTTGTTTGTATGAGAATGGGCATATGCCCATTCTAATCATTGCAATACAAACAATATTGAACTTGATCATTACTAATGGGAAAATTAATAAGATATAAGAGTGAAAAGAAATGGTCAATCTAATACAATAATTATTTAACTTAATCAATTTAAAAACTATATGGTGGTTGTGAGAATGGGAAACTTTCCATTTTAAAATGAATTAGATTTTATCTATATTCTTCTTTTATGATTCCTATATGGGATTGGGCAGTTGTTCATTCAATACAAGATTGAACATAATCATTTTAATACCTATGAAAGGTTGTGATTATGGGGAACTTCAAAAACAAAGTAAATTTGATCTATTTTTCTTATATGATTCCTATATGATAATGGGAAACTGCCCATTCTAAAACAAATTAATTTATCTATATCCTTCATATATGATTCGTATATGACAATGGGCATCTTCCCATTCAATACAAGAAATAAATTCTTGTTTGTATGTATAAGGGCATAAGATCCTTCTAAACATTCTAATACAAGCAATACTAAACTTAAACATTTTAATACCTCTATAGGTATGGATACCTGACCATTGAATGGAAGATAAAAATATTTTTTTGTATGAGAATGGGTGTATGCCAATTCTAATCATTGTAATACAAGAAATATTGAACTTAATTTTTCAATAACTCTATGAAGGCTGTGAGAATGGGCAACTGTCCATTATAAAACAAGCTAGATTTTATCTTTGTTCTTCTTTTATGATTCCAATTTTGAGAACGGGCATTTTCTCATTAGATACATCATTAATTCCTATATGACAATGATTAAGTTCAATATTTCTTATCTCGGAAAGTGAGCTCACCCACCCAACTCGATAGGTCAACCTCACCCACACGGCTCGGACAGTCAACCTCACCGCTCAACTCGACAAGTCAACTAGTCCACCCAACTTAGTAGGTCGGTTTCTAGCCCATCTCAGGAATTCAACTTGCACGCCCATATCAACAAGGTCAGCTTGCCCACCCATCTTGACTAGTAAGCTTTGACAGACTAGCACAACCAACCGCTTGACTTAGTAGATCAGCTGCGCCGCCCATCTCGGAATGTCAACTTTCCCAACGAGCTTAGCAAGTCATTTAGGTGGGTCATCTTGCCTACCGAGCTCGGTGGGTTAGCTCACCCGCTCGGCTCAGCCTGCATAGCTCGCTCGCCCATCTTGGCTGTCATGCAAGCTAGGCCATTCATCTCAAAAATAAATAAGTATTTGCTAGGTGGTAACCCCACACTATACTTTGGTAATAATAAAATAGTTAACTCCTCGTCTTAGCATGAAGGATTGGAAGTGGTTTTTTTAGAATAAATATATTTTTTTGCAAGGGAATGATCTTGTTCAAACTCTGAAACATGCAAGAAATGGTCATATTTAGAGGCATCCTTTTATAACTATGGAGGATAATACTATGCAAGTATTTCAAAAGATTGAAGTGATATTCTTAAAACACATATCAATAATACAAAAGATAAAAAATATGACATTATCTTTATACCCAAATCAGAATACAAGAGAAAGAAAGTAGGATGATATTCTTCATCTCATAATAAATCAACGAGATAAGAGTTAGAAGTATCTCTGAAACTTATCTTCAATTTAAAAAAGAAGTAAAAATTTTCTTCACTATAAAAAGTAAATTCTTCTTCTAATAATGAATCATTCTCGGCCTAAGAAAATCACCCACACAACTCAACAAAAAATCAATGTCGCCTAGGCGGTAATACCACTCGATAGTTTAGTAAAATCATAACAGATAACTCCCCGTATTAGAAACTATGATTTGGTTAACAACTATGCATGTCTTTCAAAACATTGAAGTGATATTCTTAATACCAGATCAAAAATATAGAAGATCAAAAAAGGGCATTATCTTTAAACCCAAAATAGAATATAAGGGAAAGAAAACCAAATGATACTCTTCATCTCATAATAATTCAACAAAGAAGAGTTAGAATAATTCATGCCTCAATTTTTCTTCAAATCTTATGCGTCACATGCTGAAATGGTCTTAAGAAATTGAGGGATCCCAAAGCGGTAAGGGTCAACAAAATTTTAGCGAAGAGGACGAACAATATCTCAAAATATTCTTCAAATCTTCTGCTTTACATGAAAAAATGGTCTAACGAAATGGGCAACCGAAAGATGATGGATAGACAAAAAAATTAGAAATTGGATGAAAAATAAAGTGGAAAGGATGAACAAGAAAGAGATAGCTTCGCCAACTGCGGTAAACCTTGCAATTCCCAAGACCTATCCCATCATCAAAAATAGTAACCGTCGTCATTCTCTCTACAGTGCCATGAAGTGGTGTGAATTAATTGCCATTAATTTCACCAATTTCCCTCCAATGGGTGGTCAAAGACGTGTTTGACAAACAAGTACCTTCAATTAATAAAAAAATAAGTACTTTCAATTAATAAAAAATAACGGTGGAAAACAATTTATTTACAAATTAATGGTCTCACTATTCCATGGTCAAAAACAATATAAATATTAAAAAATATGGTAGCCATGATTTAGGTTTAATAATTGCACTTAAAATAAAATTTAAATTTTCAAAAAAATTCATAGCCATGTTTTAGGTTTATTGCATATAAAAAAAATAAAAATAAATTTTAAACTTTATCATAGTCATGATTTAGGTTATTTACATTTAAAATAAAATATAATTTTTAAACATTATCATAGCCATGTTTTAGGTTATTTTTTGCATTTGAAATTAATTGATACTAATTTGTACTAGAGAGGGGATAGTTAGGGCAACTATATATGATGCGTGGTTTTCACAAAATCACTCAAATGTTGAATCATTTACTTGCTTCAACCACTCCCTGAACTCTAGATGGGAATGTCGACTTAAATAGAAAGAGGGGATGGGGCGGATCGATATATTATTATTTCTTCATTGATTACAAAGGAAAATCTTATTATTTGGTATTAATACCATATTTTATGATATCTAAGTTTTTTGCTTATTTGGATTTTTCGTCACATTTAACCTTGAGTTGTATTTTTAATATATTTTGATAGGTATCTTCAATATTTATCAAGTTTCATTATAAATATCTTGAATGTACTTGAAAATAATTACATCTCCCATACGTGTTTGTGTTAAAATCACTGATACTATAATATGGTTGTGAAATTGATAAAAAAATATATAACTTATAGTAATCACATCAAAGGTTAATATTAAATGTTCTAAATAATGAGATAGTACCTTGGAAGAACATTTAGAGGAATTAGTTTTTATTCCTTTTTGAGAAAAAAATATTATTATCTTGAGGCAATACACAAAAATAATGGGCATATGTCCATTCTCGTACAAAAAAACATTTTTATCTTATATTGAATGGGCATATGCCCATTCTCATATAAGAATCATAAGAAAAATACAGGTATTGAATGGGCATATTCTTCAAATAGAGGTATTGAATGGTCTATTCTCATACAAACAAACATTTTTATGTTGTATTGAATGGGCATATGCCCATTCTCATATAAGAATCATAGAAAAAAATAGAGGTAATATTTAATTTGTTCTGGAATGGACAGTTTCCCATTCTCACATCCTTTATAGTGATATTAAAATGATTAAGTTCAATATTGCTTCAATAAGTTAGAAGGGTTAGAATAGGCATATGCCCATTCTCATACAAACAAAGAATTTTATTATTGTGATGAGAATGGGGATATGCCATTTCTCATACAAACAAATATTTTTATCATTGTGATGAGAATGGGGATATGCCATTTCTCATACAAACAAAGATTTTTATCATTGTGATGAGAATGGGCATATGCCCATTCTCATAAACTAAATATAGAAAGAAAGACAAATTCTCCTATGCGAAACATAAAGAATGAATGACAATTAGATCCTTTTATGAGAATGTTTAAAATGGAAAAACGCTAATGCGAAATTGATAATTTAACTAATCTAAATAAGCAGCAATTACATTATAAAATGGAAGAAAGCAATAAGATATATGAAACAAAGTTGCAGAGATCATATTACAACAAAAACACTATATTATTGAGTGAGAAAATTACAAAGAGTGTAATATTACAATATATATGAGAATGATATCCTTAATATAAGGATTCAAACCCAATATTCAATCCCACAATATACTCACATATCTCTCCTATAATCACTCACCACTATTCTCTCACATATCCCACCAATATCTCCACACACAATTATCTACGTGAGTTGTTCTCACAACTCACTATTACAATAATCTATATGAGTTGTTTATTACAACTCATTTACATTTATTTATACTCTCACACTATATTATTAATATGAGTTATATTAACTCAATATTTTTTTATTGATAAACGCTTTTGACTGGAGCTATGAACTGGAGGGTTTCTAGACCCCACCCATTACAACCAATGTCTTGAGACAAGATATTACAATTAGACCAACCCAGACCATGACCAGTGAGCCCACACCGATGATGCAATTTCTGCCACCACCATTTTTAGAGCCACCAGCCACCTCAAACGCCAATGCCGACGATGCAAAGTCTGCCACCGCCGAGAATAACTGCTAGTCATAACCACCGGTGATGCAACATCCACCACCACCGATAACCACCCCAAAGGGATCATGCCTAGTGGGATTTGAACCTGGGTGGATCCGGACACAACCGTCTGTCTTAACCGATCCACCCAAACCCCATTGGCTATATTAACTCAATATTAATAACTTAAAAATTAACTAATATCACTCAAACTCACTAATATAATATATGAATATTACATTTTACAAATAATAATGTGAGCACTAATCCTAAGAATATTCCTAACATTCCTCCCTTATTGTGAACATGGATGATTTATGTCTAGTACTTGCTCGTGATATGATGGTTTTCAAAGAGTACCATCAACTCCAACAGGTTTTATAGTGGAACCTTTAACCTCTCTGTATGTGATTTTCTAAGAGATTCACAAACTCTCAAATTGGTTTTCTAGTGAACCACCAACCACTCCATACTTGAATGTACATGTTTCCGTATCCCCATCTTTACATTCAAGGGAAAATATAAGAAATATCGCTCATGCAAGAGCTCACTTATTACAAGAGTGAACATGAATAAATCATCTGTTCTTATTACATCACACAATAAAAATTAAATTCTAAAAATTCATTGTGTGGCCTCATCAAGCTTGGGGTGGTGAGAGGTCAGCGATTAACCTCCTTCCTCCATTGTGATGTTGCTAACTCAACAAAAATTTCTTAGAGACTCGATTTACAATTCTATTGGGTTTGATTTCAACCGATAATGCACCCTTACAATAATAATCAAATTTATATTCAACCAACATAATAAAACATATCGAGTTTTATTGTTGGAAATCACTCACTATTTTTTTATAGAATAATCGAAACGTCGAATTGTTTCTAAGATTTATCTTAAAATATGAACTAGGTTTTTGTAATTTTTTGAAATAAGTTTTTATAATAAAAATAAACAAACCCAAAAAAATTCACAAAATTTTGAATCGGGTTTTGAGAAAAATTAGAATTACCATTTTTTAAGATCAAAATTCAGAAAATAACGACTAAAGATGTAAAACTCTCATATCTCGCATTCTAAAGGTTACGGTTTTGTCTATGCAATGAATCTCATAACTCATCTTAACTTGTTATGATACCATATGATGTGAAATTGATAGCTTAACTAATCTAAATAAGCAACAATTACATTATAAAATGGAAGAAAGCAATAAGAGACATGAAACAAAGTTGCAGAGATCATATTATAACAAAAACACTATATTATTGATTGAATAATGATTGAGCAAATTACAAAGAGTGTAAGCTTACAATATATAGGAGAATGATATCCTTAATATAAGGATTCAAACTCCATCTTCAATCTCACAATAATCTCACTTATCTCTCTTATAATCACTCACCATTATTCTCTCACATATCCCACCAATCTCTCCACACACAATTATCTACGTGAGTTGTTCTCACAACTCGCTATTACAATAATCTATTACAACTCATTTACATTTATTTATACTCTCACACTATATTATTAATATGAGTTATATTAACTCAATATTAATAACTTACAAATTAACTAATATCACTCAAACTCACTAATGTAATATATGAATATTACATTTTACAAATAATAATGTGAGCACTAATCCTAAGATTATTCCTAACAAATTCTCATTTTCATAGCGGTGAATATGGGAAGTATGAGGAATTCTTGTAAAATTAATATATGTTATGTTAATATGATGAAGATATTTGGATGAAGCGGTTAGCAATCAAGTTTCTAATTAACTTCTATTTAACCTCTATTTATTTATTTCTCATCATTTAAATTCAACCTCATCTATTTATTTCTCATCAATTAAATTCAAATGATTCAAGTTCAATCATAGTTTGGAAATCATGTTATAAATATATTCATGTCAATTTTAATTATATGTATAATTTTGAAGTATTTCCAAACCTTACTGAATTATAGAAGTTCGCAGCTCATGTGCTATGTGTATTCAATATACTTATAGTTGTACATACATGATAATTTTTAATTTATTTTATGCAATGGTTTAATATATTTTCCATCATCTCGCAAAATTTGTATTTTATGTTGTTATAACAGCGAGCTTTTTCATTTGTAGAGGATGATCATGTGGACTTGTTTTCAAAAGGAACCAAAGTTGTAGAGGGAAGAGTATATCCAAGTAGGAAGACACTACATTGCAAAGATGTGGGAAGAGGATTTGTTGTTGTCAGTGTTAACATAGTATTGGATGGGACAGTAAAATTTCCTTTCTTAGTTGATGAATTTGAAACCTTGGCAGATGTCGAGAATAAAGGATACTACATTGCTTGGGAAGAGAGTGAATTGTCAAAGCATGCAGATTCATCCATTCCCCCAATTTGGGAAGTGAAAACATTTGTAGTGGTTCAAAGGATTACAATGCAAAGAGTGATGGAGATTGTAGTGATGACAGTGAAAGCACCATCAATACAGTCCTAAAGATAGAAAATATTTTGTCACAGACTAATTTCATTCTCAAACACAAATCTTGTAGCAGAGACGATGACATAGCCATGGGTTATATAACTCATGTGCTAGAAGTTCATGAAATTGATGGAGAGAGGTTGGGTCCTTTGAATTTTGGTGTATGCATAGAGAATGTGGTAAATATGTGTTCTAGAATGCTCAGACTCACTAGAACCTAATAAATCAATTGTTTGGCCGATAAAACATTTGATTTTTAATGAAACAAAAATCTCCCTTATGATTAAGCAAGGGATTTCTCAACCGGTTGGTCTGCACCTTGTACACAGTGATCAACACAATTTGAAGTTCAAGGGAGGCATACAAAATTAATCCATTACTACTTGCTTAAGTGTAAATTTGTAGTAGAGGGAACAATTAAAAACATAGTTAAAGGAGACATGGTACATTTTAATAGATTGGATGTCAATAGCTTTGATGTGCATATTGATAAATTATTCAACCCTCCTTGTAAAGGACGATTCCCATCTAAAATATCTCTCATACAATGGGCTCTGTAGGCAATTGACTAATATAAACGGTTCTCAGATGGATATTAGATTCAAAGAAGTCCTAAAGGAGGTTGAGGTCATCATGTGGGATGCATTAGAAGAGTGACAACCTCAGTTTGTTTATCCAATTTCATATGATTCCACTAATCATAATCAATCCAACAGAGTGATAAAAATATCTTATAATGCTACAAAACGTCTGAAGCTGGATACCCCTCAAACAAATCCATCAAATCAAAATTCGATGAGGATAGAAAATGGTCAATATTTTAGAAGAAGTGGAAAATGTGGAGTTTAGTTGTTACAAATATAATTGTCTCCAAAAATTACCTCTTGCTTCAGTTAGAATTCAAAATTTGTGGCACACAACTAGAGCCTTGAATGAAGTTGACAATTTTTTTGTATTTAATGCATTATCAACAAATGCCATCTTAAATGTTGGTGTGGAGCAAACTATATAGTCACATCATTAGCTTTGTGTCTTAGGAAGCTTGAAGAACCTATAATTGATGAGTATGGAGATTTTTGTATCGTTGTGGATCATCTAAACAACCATTGCATGATGCATTATTACAAAATGATGTGCATGAAAAATGTAAAAGGTATAAGGAAATATTTGACCATTCAAAATCAGTTAGTGTTGCTAGCGTGAATACTTCTTTCATAAAGAAACCACTGATCCTCTACTTGTAATTGGATAATGCTTCAAGTGATAACAAGAATCATACATTATTTGCATTTGTATCAATGTTGACAACAAAAAAGGTATTCAACATTGTGTATGTAAGCTTCCTTCCAGTGGGACACACCCATGAGGATATAGATGGGACTTTTGGAAGATTAGCAACATCGTTACATAAATTAGACACATTTTCTTTGCCACATATCATGGAATCTTACAGAACATGCCAACAAGGGTCAAGTACATTCACTCCTTATCTTATTGAGGAAGTGTACAACTTCAAGGACTTTGTGGAGCCATTCTTGTTGGATGGAAACCATAAGATAGTGGGTATCAACAAACCAAAGTTGTTTAGATTCCATGTTGTGGATGGCATACCGGTGATGGAGTACAAAACAACATTAAAGGATCAACAATGGTCTCATTCTATCCATATATGGCATACAAAGGATAATGGTGAACCAAGCTTGCCGGAAGGGAAACCTCCTTTGGCACCTTTCAAGGAACTCAAAGAAATGGAAGATCTAAAAAAGGGAATAAAATCATATATTGAGCATTGGGGAAAAGTGCAATAGGAGAAGGTAGTGACTATTGGCTTCCGAAGATTGCGTATTGGGAAAATGTTTTACGTGCTTTAGATAGACCATTTGTAAATTGTAGTAGGAGGTCAAATGTTTGTTTTTGGCCAAAAATAGTACAGGAGAAAGACATATATGACCAAATAACTAGGAGCCACACATATTCACAAAGAAGACTACATTATTCAACATATCCCAAGTAATAATGATATTTACGTTGGGCCTGTTTGTGGAAGATCTAACCAAGAATTCAATCCATTGAAGGATGTGTTCAAGGGACAAATGCTACTTATATGGCCAGGAAATGATAATGAAAATATATGGATGGGGAGAGAAGATGGGGATATTTTCCTTCAACATGGAAGCAATGATGTAATTAAAAAGATGAGAGTTCAATATTGGAAACCTGCAGGAGAGGAGAAGGTACAACATTGTATCGGGATTTTTAAAGCCAAATAAAACTTGGACCATCTCAAATGAACCTAAAACAAATATCGATGTGGATAGCATCATCTGGGCATGGACACCAAACAAAAATTGGCAAAGTGGATCCATAAAGATACCTGATAAAGGACATGTGGCCATTAAATCATACCTTGAACTACTTGAACAGGATAAGGAATGTTGACTTGGAGAAACTATTGAAGATCATAAATTTTTATGTGAAATCATCTTGGCCCGAGATGTGGGTTTTTTTTTAAAAATTATTCCAAACCTTGGTCCTATAAAACTTTATAGTTGTACTATTATTTGATAATTAAATGAAAGATTGAGTATTATATTACTTTGGAAGATTTTTCCATAATATAATTCTATAAAACATTGTGTTGCTTATGGAACTCTTGAATATTATTAATGTATTATTAATAATATGATTTCCACCATGCAATTAATTTAATTTGATAAAAAAATCCTTAATTATGCTCTAAGTAAGTTTACAGGGAGTTGGATCTTGTGATTTAAAGGGAGTTGGATGTGATTTACAAGGAATTCATTTCAAAATATTAATGCTTTGGATTTTTCTAGGAATTAGTCTTGATTTATGCATTCATTACAACCACAAAATTATATGGTCTTTTCCTAAAGCTATGTGCATGAGTCTAGATAACTTATTGTTTAATTGTTCTAAAACTTTATAAAATGCAAACCTTTCTAAAGTGTACATACTAAATTATATGCCTAGAATCCCCTAATTCTTGAATGCAAAACTATAGTATTGGGAGTGCCAATATATATTATTTAATGCTCTCAACAAGAGTGTCTGGAAATGCACCATGACTTAACCTACTGTCTGCCAAGATATAAATTTTCAAAAGAGGTCAAAATCCCTCATATATGAATTATAGAAGAAGAATAGATATAAATTTGATAGACATAAGAAGAATTAGGAACATACTTGTACCATGAGTGTGATGAGAATGGGCATATGTCCATTCTCATAGACTCAATAGTTGCTTCTTATTTCATACAACATGTACCCATATCACATTGTTTTAATTTTCAAAAGGGATCAAAATGCCTCATATAGGAATCATAGAAAAAAATGAGATAAAGCATAAACACATAAAAAGAAATAGGAACATAGTTGTACTATGAGTGTGTTGAGAATGGGAATATTCCCATTCTCATAAACTCAATATAGAATTAGAAACATACTTGTATGACACAATGTAAATATTGGAATCTGATATTACACTACTTAAATTCCAATAATAAACATATTGGAATCGATATCACACTAGATAAAAACCAATAATGACAATTTAGGAATCCAATTTCAACAATTATAAAACTAGAAATGATACTACTATAAATCTAGATTCTTATAATAATATGTTTAGATGTTTAGATTCCTATCACTTGTCAAACTCAATGGACATTTATATCTAGTAAGAATATTTTCCCATAAGAACCTTGTTCTTTATAGCCACTTTATACAATCCTTTTTGGTGTTGCTTCTTCCCATCGTGTAAGATAATATATACAAGTGATGATGTAGCACGATCCGATTCTATGTGTGGTGGGAAATAGGGCCCACAAATTCTATTGCCCATTTTTCAAATGGCTCTGTACTAGGAATAGGCATCAAAGGCATTTCATCTCTTTGTCCAGGTTTTCCAAGGCACTGACAGTGATCACACACCTTACAATACTCTTTACAATCCTTGTACAGGGTCTCCCACCATAACCCAATGAGTAGAATCTTGCGTGCAGTGGCGTTACCTGCATAATGCCCACCTGCAATACCACAATGAGCCTCTTCCATGATATATGTGCGTTCATGTTCCAGTACACACTAGCGTAATACTTCATATCGCCCTAGTTTGTATAAGTCACCATTGATCAACATGAAAGGTGCAACATGAATTGTAAGTTTCTTCTTCTCTAAGGCTTTCATTCCTTCTGGCATCATACATGTGCGTAAAAAGATAGCAATATCCTCCAATTCTGAAGGTGTACGATGTAACCTATATAACTTTGCATCTGGCATTGTATCTTGAATTGTCTATGCATCCTCTCATGATTAAATTCTTGATAAGTGGTCCATGCTAGAATTAATTTTACCTGGTTTTACCATGATTGTAAAGTCAAATTCTTAGAATAGGATCACCCATTGATATATGCGCCCCTATAAAATGGGCTTATTTACCAAATATTTTAACACCATGTGATCTGTATAAAATACAAAGGGTCTGCTTGCAAGAAGTCTTGTCTAACTTCTATTCCACAAGAGTCAAATTTCTACTAGCAAAGCAAATATGATGATCTCTGATACATTCTCTAGGCTGAGATAACATTGCACCAATGGCCATCTTAGAGGTGTCCACATATATGTGAAACAATTGGTTCCATGAGGAAACGCAAAAAAGGCATTGTATTAAGTCTCTCCTTGATGTCTCAAATGCGTGCTACTATGGTTCTCTCGATAGAATGTCCCTTTTCCTTTGAGTAACTCTTCGAGGGTGCGGAAATCTTCACATATCCTTTAATGAATGTTCTATAATACCTGTGTGGCCCAAGAATCTACGCACCTCACTTTGACTGGTAGGCTCCTCCAGGCCTATAATAACTACAACCTTAGCTAGATCTACTAACAAACCTTCCTTGCAGATGATGTGCCCTAACAAAGTTCCAAAAGGTGTAGTAAAAACACAATTCTTGATATTTAAAGAGATGCTTAACTGTCGCATCTTTCAAACATTAAGCGCAAGTTGTCACAATGATCCTTAACAAGCCCATATACCATCCAATCATCCAAGTAAACCTGTAAGAATTTGTGAATAAAATCCTAGAATGCTTGAACAACTATGCGTGAAAATACAACAAGTGCATTATTTAAACCAAAGGGCATCACTGTATATGCAAAGCTTCCCCATTCAGTGGTGAAAGTCATTTTCTCTTGATCCTCCTATGTAATTCTAACCTAGTGATACCCTGAGAATCCATCTGTGAAAGAGTAAACTTCGTGCCCTACAATTCCTTCTAATATTTCCGCGATGAAATGCGTAGGAAAAGCATCAATCAAACATGTAAAATTGATTCATGTAATCCACACAAATCCTAATCGACCATCTAAAATTTATATTGATTACCATAGGGCTAACCCACTCAGATTCTTCTAGGGGCTCAATGATGCCAAATTTCAACATTTTCAATTTATTTCTTAACTTTTATGCACGGAGTTAGGGTTCATCTGTAAGGCCTCTTCTCCCGATTTGGGTGCACTCAATCCTTTAGCTTAATCTTCATTTTCCTATCGACTTATGCACCCCTTTAACTCATTGTATCCCTAGGGAATAAATCCTAGAAATCACGTAGTAACTCAATTATATTTGCCACTTTAGAATCAGACCAATAATCTCCAATTATGGCCTCCTTAGGTTCAACATTCGCGTCAACGTTCACTTTCTTGGTCTTCACAGGTTCATGATAGGTGCGCAAATTTTTATCCACATTTTCTAAAACCTCGCACATACCTATTGAATGATATATGTCCAAATATTCTACTTCTTCATCATCCACTATGTAGACCATCTTTCCTTTCTCCTTCTCAAAACAAGCGCACTTAAATAGTTTGGCATCTGTATCATCTACTTCATCAAAATGCACTCCTTGTTCTTCCTCACCAAATAAATCTGAATGAGTTCTTCATCCTTTGCACTATCTCCCATAGTCAAGCACTCCATAATCCATAATTCCTCTCTTACTGGAGGTTTAGTAGAGAAGTACTCAAATTTTTGGATCATTCCTACAATCAAGTCTTGGTAATTTCGGTCTCCTATGTAGCTCTGCATAAACATACCAAATGTGTGTGTAACCTTTCAACATGGAATAAAGTTTGTGCACACAAAGTGAAGGTGGTAAAGCTTCCTTCCCCCTCATTCGAGTCTCCCACACTTTGCTAAACGTGGTCTTTGAATAGGTTGATTACCATGATATATGCATATTTGATTAGGCGCATTACTCTTGAGAAAATAGGTTGTTAGAGAAATTCTAACTTCATTTCATTCTATGAGATTATCCCTATGACCCATCCACCAGGTGCGTTGCCATCCCATACGAGTATATACTAACATATTTCTTCTTTCCACTTGATCCATCCTCTTCTCCTCCATGGTGTGCATGAATACTTTTGTAGGATCTCCTTCATGGTATACCGGGGTATAGAGTTGTTACCTATATTCCTAATACAAGAGGTTTTCTCGTCCATGCAAATGCGCTTCTTACTTCATGCCCAACCATCGCATAGGTGTCATGTTACCAATTGTCGAAGAAAAACTTGTAATATCACTAATATATTGTGCATCTTCCCACTGGAGGATTCCAACCTTAGATGGCTCAAGTACTTCTTGATCTCGAATGGTGTGCACATAAATTTTGTTCTGGTCTTCCTTAATCAATGGTTCAACATAAGGTGCAGATTTCCCATCTATCAAATGGATAATAACTCTTTCTTCTTTGTTTTCAAAACTTATACACCCCTTATTGAACCATAGATAAACATTATTTGCATAACACCAAGGGTGCCCAAGTAGAGTTGGGAAGTTGTCTACTTCTACAAGTGTTAAGACCTCAAAGTCCTCAGTGAACTTGGCCCCTTGTATAGTAATGGATGCATCCTTTAAAACTCTAATTAGAGTGGCCTTAGTTTGATTATCCATAAAAAATACATTATAGGATGGTTGTAATGGGGGTCTGCCCATCTATACCCATGCATCTAAAGTAAGCACATTCACTTCCGCACATGTGTCAATCAATATATTGCTCAAAAGCCATCCATCCACAACAACATTCAAAGTGATCTCCTTGTCATAATCCAAACTATGAGTGGGAAGATTAGCATGCAAGATCTATCGTCCATTTGCAATATCTACATGCATAGTGTTTCCCTTTAACCAATTTCCTAGTAATGGAATAATATTATCCTAGCATAGCATCTTGCATACCTCTTTCAAATCATCAACATCCAAATGGATTGTCTCTGCCATCTTCTTTTGTTCAACTTCGTGATTGTTCCTTTAAACATTGTATTTTACCACGAAGATTTTTTAGTACCTCCATGGTTTCCATATAGACCTCATTTTGATGTGTAGGATCTGGATATTTTGCATGTAAAACCTCCTCTTTAGTAATGGTAGGATTTTGTTGTAACATTTCTTTGGCACATGTAGTAATATTCACCGGTACTACCTCAGGTTCAAGTGCCAACTTTGGAATCCACTAATTTTCTATGGCACGATGTATCCTAACCATCCTTGTGCCCTTTTTTTCATGTTTATGATTTTTAATAAGATGCTCATATAAGTTTGGGAATTCCTCATAGTTATGATTCTTACCACAAAAAGAACAAGTAATATTTTGAGGGCATTCACGCCTATAGTGGTCAGGAGATTCACATATATAACACATTCCACGAGGAAACTCACCTCATCCACCACCACGGCCTCAACCCCCGAATCCACTATGGTATCCTCGACCTCTACCATGAATTCCTTCAAATCATCCCTTGTTCCGATCATAGCAACCTTGGTTTTGATCACGATCATGGTGCTCATTTTTACTTTTAGAGTTATCTCATACTTTTTTCTTCCACAAACCAATATCAATGGCATCATGAATCTGACCAATCAACCTGTAATCTTTTGTATTGTGAGTTGTGGACCGGAAAATATTACAATAGCAAGATACATTCTTTCTGATCACACATTGTAATAATGGGAAATGGCTTGCATCATGTTCTAAATGACATATCTTGCAATCTTACAAAGACCCTGAATGCACTAACATGTAGGGAAAACTATCTTTAGTGTGCCCTTCCACTTCACAATCTATACACAAAATCCTAGAGTACGTCTCGTGTGGTGAATTTTCTAATAGTGTCTCCAACTACTTTGACATAGCTACAATTTGTGCTTCCATGAATGGGCTCACTCCAGTGTCTATACTTATGACTACCTAAGTACATAATGTTGCTCAAAGTGCTTCGAATGGGTTTGTATATGTCTTATGTAACAGTGCCCTCATAAAGGGTGTGATCAATCCCCCAATGAACCATTATGCATGGTGACTTGCATGAATATCATACGAAAGTTTAGACAAAATTATTTTGAAACAGACATCATATTCTTGAACACTCTCACTAATGTCATGTTTAATATCCTTGAGCACGCTTATACTCTTATGCTCGAACTTAAGGATATGAAACTCCTTAAGGAAAGCTTCTCGTAATTCGGATAATCTACACAAGTCGATCAATGTCAAAATTCATGTACCAACATTGAGCACATCCCCTACAACGTAGTTGTAAATTGAATTTTCTTGCACTCGGAAAGTGTGATCCCTTTTGTGCGCCATGAGTATGAAACACATGTGCATGTGCTCAATAACATCTTCTATTCCCTATGCTCTGGAAGGCGTAGTGACATCTCCATGTAAATATTTTGGGGTTGGTGAGGACCATGCCCACCTGATCCAGAACCTCATGCATTACCTTTGCCTCCAGACCCACCAGATCCACTAGAATTAGAGACACTTATGCCCCCTGAACCTCCTTGATAGCCAAAAGTGGACAAGTGGATGTACTGCCATGTGTCCCAACATTGGTACTAAATTGACCTCCTATAGTCTTCAAGGTGGTACTACTCCCTAAAGTGAGTCCAAAATTCTACGTGCTTGAGTTCTGTGTCAACGATGCACCTAAAAAAGTACCTCCAAATAACAAAGAAGATGTTTTCCTGGCCATAGATGCCCTTTGCACTCAATGCACTCATTTTATGCTACTTCCCAAACTAGCTTCTTAACTATTGATTGTATTAGATACTGGAAAACCAAATGCAAGGGTGGGTTGTTAGGTAGATTCGAGATGTGTTCTTGTGACCCATGTTGTCTCTGCTTTGTGCACTCCCATATGGGGCCAAAGAGGGTTCCCTATCATGCTTTCCCAAATGGGGAGTTCAGATGCTCTATTTCCACTCCTTCTACATGAGCTCCAAATACTTCATGAGCCATCTCTCTCCTCAATGCCATCTATTTTGTAATATCACATTGATTCTCAATCTCACTCTCACGTGCTTCATTATACTTAAGATTCCTTGAACTTCCCTTTTCCTCTCTACCGCTATGTTTTCCATCCTCCACCAAACTGCTCCTCCGCCCTCGCGTGTGGTAGGGTTTAGCTAGTCATCGGATTTTCTTCCAAGTTCAGGGTTACCATCAAGATTTTGATCTCCATTGGAATACCTTGCAGATCAGTTCCCTTGGGATAACGCAAAAATTGGAACTCAGCTACCTCTAGGGAAGAGTAAGTAGAAATTGAGTACTCTAAAATATAGATATTCAAAACACCATGGAACCAAGTGTCCACAACGTATGTCCAAATTAGATCAGCATCATAAAGGGCCTGAAATTCTTCCTACATCCAAACAAGTGTTTGATACCTCTAATCCTGTTAGTGCAAAATCATAGCACCCCCAAATGAGTTGTAATATCTTCTTTTGTAAGGCGAGTCATTTGGTGTGATTCGCATACCATGGGACCATCTCTCAAGCTATGTGACTTGCTTAAACTTGAGATTGACCTCTAGAGAAAGCTAATTCTTGCTTCCTAATCTACTGCCATAAACTACTTCGGTGCTGGCGAGAACTTAACTATCTTAATCTAACCATTCGAGGGGATAGAGAGAGAGAGAGGGAGGGTGAAAGAGCCTACACTAAGTAGTGATACACCAAAAAAGGAAGTGGATGATCACGAGACCTAACTACGAAGCAGAGAGAGGTTAAGTGGATGATCACGAGACCCAAGTATATGCAGAAACAAAGAGACGTGAGCGAGAGGAGAGGGTGGACATAATGCACAACAGACCAAAGATATATTTCATAGAGAACAACGCTTCGGAACACATTAAACACAGCTCCCATAACTTGCAACAGGCATCAAAAGTATGCATAGTATACCCTATGACAATGAGAGGTAAGGAGAGACAATAAAATAAGCCAAGGATGGACATATGCATCACAACACAAATTTTATTGCTCTAAAATGTTACATAGTGCACCATCAATGGGAAAGAGGAAAGAAAATTCCATTACAAATCAATGAGAGGAGGGTTAGACTTTGCATTCAACCCTAAGGAAGAAAGAGAGAGGGGGAAGAAGAGAAAAAATGACCAACCATTTTAATGTTCCCCTCTATTACAATATATAGGAAGAATAAGAGAGAGAAGAGGGAAGAAAATCAAATCCTACTCCAACCACCCAGAGATATGCATTGAATCCCACTTTAAATCTCAACCATTGAATATTAATGCCTTTTGCAAATCCACCCACAATAAGTCACTTCTTGTTCCCGATGGATTGAATCGAATAAGATGTGGTGGTTGAGAAAATCAGATTTTGTGTTAATGGCACGGGAAATTTTTTCCCATTTTCACCTACCAAAATTTAGAAATGATATTTTATGCTTCCAAGTGTAGAGGGTGTCGAGACATTTCCAAAAAGTCTTCTCCTACCCAAATTTGATTCTCCAGTCGAAAGATATGGCCATTTGAATATTAGGGTTGCGGGCACAATATTTAAAGAGTCTACCCCATTAGGGTCCACGTGGTGGCCTCGCGCACCTTGGAGATTCGGCCCTACCCTCGCTCTTGAAATAGTGCCTAATCAACATGTGGCAGCCTCCATGAGCTTCTTTCCTTTTCATCACCATTGCACTTCTTGGACTACGGGACACGTGGCGGATTGGCACTCGTTTGAGGTCCTACCCCAAATTTTGCTCTTGAATTAGCGTCGTGCCGACACTTGGCACTCTTTGCGGGCCTATCTCAATGTTTTGACTATTCAACCAACTCTGTCCCTTTTTGGACTCTGGGAAACGTGGAAGGCCCGTGCTTGTTTGAGAACTACCACTAGATTTTACCCTTAAAGGAGCGTTGTTAAGACATGTGGTGCCTTCCACCTTCATCATATACTTAGTTGTTGGGGCCTCCTCCCCTTTTGACCTCTATTGACCATTTTCCACATGGAGGGATGGTGCAAGTTTGAGTCTCTACCTTGGGCTCCCATCTTGGAATTGCGTCAAGCCGACACTTGGCACCTTCCACTAAGTTTTGTATACTTAGTCCCTCGAGCCCACCCCTGTCCACCTTTTGACTCTGTTGACTCTGCCCCGCTTTGGACTTGGGACACATGGAGGCCTAGCACTCGTTTGAGCCTTCACGTTTGGATTCAACTTTGAAGATCTACCGCTTGGACACTTGGCAACATCTGCTAGCCCCTCCATACTTAGTTGATTTTTGGACTCTTTCTAAACTATTTTGAGCCCAAAGACTTCGAACCTTCATTTTTTCTTCTCCTTTGAGTCTCTGGTTCTTTGACACTACACAACCTTCTTCCTCGACCATGCTATTTCATTTTAGAGCCTTCCCAAGTTTGTTAAATAGATTTAAGACACGAATTCACTCAAATGATCCATTTCTTCTCTTTCTTCTCGCTTTTGAGTTCATTTAAACTTTTACAGGCCCTGCCACTCTATTATTGAGTCCTCTCAGAACCTTGTTTGTCATCCTGGAATGTGAGCTCGCAGGTCTCGAGTCATTTCCTTCATGATTTCCTTATGTGCAAGATTTTTTCTTAACCAAATTTTCAGGGGGGCAAATTTGGGATAACAATTTGGTGACTCACGGGGACATCTACCTACTAGATGAAGAGACTAGTGTCCTGAAGCATCCATTGGGCATGGAGTCTGCTTGATAAACATGAAACTGATATGAACTTTGAAGATCTAATCCCTAAGTCACTGCGAGCCTGACTGCATGCCTTTTCTATGTTTTTTCTAACCCTTAGCCCGTCATGTTTCTACACTCTCAGTTTTCATAAGAAAACCTTGGAAATGGAGTTTCTTAGAGTAGAAAAATGTTTTGACTCTGGGGCTTTCATTTGTCCCTGAAATGGATTGTTTTGAAACGACTTTAGTTGCTCTACATTTGGATAGTTTTTGGAATTTGCAATTGTTATAGGAAACTATGATTCTTCTACCATAAATAGTGAAGAGCCTGGCCTTGTGCACCTTTGGAGCAATGTGAACAAAACTTATATACAAAGACCAAATCATACATGCCTCAAATGAGACATGCAGAGTGTGCATAAGCACTTCTTCTACTGAAAGCAAATCTACTCCTACTCCTAAACTAACTAGAGAGAAAGAATGCTAAACAAAGCCTGCAACTGGCAGGGAGAAGTAGCTTCCCTTTCTTGAGAGAGGCAGCCATGCAAATGGTTTGACACTAAATATAGCTACCTATATGAGTGAAAAACTGGCTATAAGCCTATCCTCCACCCAAATCATCAAGGTATCAACATTAATGGAAAATACCTCCTCAAGCTGACCTACATTGGACTCCTAGAAGGTATTGATGGTGACCCTTGGTACTTTGATGCTCATCCTCATGCCTTGAAGTAGGCATGACTGGTTTTGGCTTCTCCCTTGGCTCTAATGAAGCCAAGTACCTGATTGGGCATAGTCTGATCCTTTGGATGTGCCCATTTTTCTGAAATTTAACTCCAAAAATGGAGTCTTCTTGTGGACCTTCTTGGATGGATGGTGTGAGAGAGATGATGACATCCCGTGCCTACATTTTCTCTTCCTATGCAACAGGTGTGACTTTTGGAAGATCAAACTCTTCTAATTTTGGTTTAGGAGGCATGTTGCAAACTATAGGTTATGCTTGCATGTTCTCTTCCATGGCAGTAGGTTCTTGTGGTTGAAGACATTCTTTTGAGTCTGATAGGAAATCAAACTCTTTACTATCCTCTTTGTAGAAAAGTCTCTCCCTTTTACATGGTGATCTTAAAATATTCATTATTTTCACCATATGAAGCCTCATCTTCAAATATGAAGCTAGTGAGTTCAGGCTCCTCCAAAAATTCAGATTTTTGGAGAGGTTGAATGAGAGAGGGGTCTATATTTTCTTGTGTAACCGACTCATGATTCAGTGCCTCTGAATCTATCTTGGTCACCTCCATATGCTCCTTTTTAACTAGACTTGGAGTTGGTTGTTCCTCTTCTTTTTCTTATGGAGAACATGGAGGACTCATACCTCCCAATCTTGGTTTCAGAGAGGTGTAGTGGAGTGCAGGATGTTGTTCTTGAATGTCCTCCTTCATGGAAACATGCTCATATGCTTGGAAGTTGGTTAATGGAGGAAAAAAATGTGTTATCTCTTCAGGCTTTTCTCCATCAAAACAATCCTCCGAGTCAGACAGACAATCTACCTCCTTGTTGTCCTACTACAGGTGCTCTACCTCCTTCATGGTGTCCTCCTAATTTGAAACTTTCTCACCATGGTTTCCCTCTTCCTCAAACATGAAGTTTGAAAGATCAAACTCTTCTTCAACATCAGAGCTCGAAGAGGGTGAAGTGGGAGGAAGAACTGAAGGTTCTTTTGTATCCTATTCCACATTTGCAGCCTCTAAAATTGTATGGTCCTCCTCCTCCTGCTACAAACTCAACCTCGTACTGCTAGTTCTTCAACTCTAACCTCCTCTATTGGATTGAACATCAAGGGATATTTGTAAACCCAAATTTTCCAGCCCAACTCTTTAGATTGTCTATCATTTCTTCTCTATTGGGCTCCTCCTCTTGTTGTTCTCCTTGACTGGTTTCTTGGGTCTCTTCCCAACATGGACTTGGGAAAGCAAGAGGAGTGATAGGTTGGGGTTCAATCAGTTTTGTAATTTCTTGTGGTGGGGAGGGAAGTGGAACTTCTTATTTTTTTGGAGGGAATGACTGCTTGGGAAAGGAAAGGGGAGAAGAATTGAAATGGGGTGGAAAATCAGGAGATGGAGAAATGAAATAAACACTTTGGGAATCAAATGAGGGGCTTGACTCTTTCCTTTGCTGAAATGATAAATATTGAGGAAGAGAAAATGAAAGACAGGGAGCTAGTGATTGACTTACCCATTGACAAGGTTGTCGCACTTTTCTCATAAGCTTCAATGTCCTCAATCCACTATGTAAGCTAAGGCAACACTTCAACCATGAAGTCAAGATTCTCTTGAGGGATATAATGTCTTGGAAAACGGCCTTCTCATGGACAAGGTGCCTTACAACCAATATTAAATGCCTTCATTTGTGTTATGCCCCTAGATTGCACCATGCTAGCCTCCATTCTTTGAATCTTCTCCAAAAAAATAGCATCCTCCATTTGATTGTTGTCATTGTATGCATACCCTTGCTCATGATAAGCTCCATGGCCAAACTGACTTTGACCCTACTCATAGGGGTAGGCACAATTACTTTGGATCTGATCATAGTGCTGATCTGGAGGAGTTGGAAAATGCATTAGAGGTGGATTGCACTATTGTAGGTGTGAATTCCATGAAGGGAATGAAGTCATGATTGCACAACTTCATGAAATGGAAGAAAATGGGAGATATGGAAAGAAAAGTGAATGAAGATGGGTGGAAATGGATGGGAAAAGGTCTGTAACTTCAGAAATGGGGTTGTTGACCAGATGGAGTCACCAGATGTGCTTGCATGTGCCTCAAAAGGCTGACCCTTAACAAGAACACATCAACCTGCTAAGATGAAGTGGTAAGGTGCTTCATACCTGTCCCACCAGGCATGCCAAAATTGTTAGTGCAAAATCACAACACCCCCAAATTAGTTGTCAGATCTACTTTTCTAAGGTAGAGTCATTCGGTGTGATTTGCATAACATGTGACCATCTCTCAAGCTGTGGGACTTGTTAAACTTGAGATGGACCTCTGGAGAAAGCCGGTTCTTGCTTCCTAATCTACTCTAGTGCAGGAAGAACCTAACTATCCTAATCTAACCGTTCCAAGGGGACAGAGAGAGAGAGAGGGTGAAAGAGCCTACACTAAGTGGTGATACACCAAAAAAGGAAGTGGATGATCACAGACCCAACTACCTAAAACAAGAGAGAGGTGAGTAGAGGAGAGGGTGGATAGAACACACCACATACTAGAGATAGATTTCACACAGAACACCTTTGTGGAACCCATTAAACACAGCTCCCAGGACCTGTAATAGACATCAAAAGTATGCATAGTATACCCTATGACAATGAGAGGTAAGGAGAGATAACAAAATAAGCCAAGGATGGACAGATGCATCACAAAACATATTTTATTGCTCCAAAATGTTACACAATGCACCATTAGTGGGCAAGAGGCAAGAAAATTCCATTACAAAGCCATGAGAGGAGGCTTAGACTTTGCATTTGACCCTAAGGAAGAAAGAGAGATGGGGGCAGAAGAGAAATAGTGACCAACCATTTGAATGTGCCCCTCTATTACAATATATAGGAAGAATAAGAGAGAGAAGACGAAAGAAAATTGAATCTTGTTCCAACCACCCAAAGATATGCAATGAATCCCACTTTAAAGATCAACCACTAAATATCAATGCCTTCTACGTAAATCCACCCATAATATGTCACTTCTTTTTCCCGGTGGATCGAATCGAATCAGATCTGGTGGTTGAGAAAATCAGATTCTGCGTTAATGGCCTGGGAGACATTTTCCTAATTTTCACCTACCAGAGCCTACTAGAAATGATATTTTATGCTTCCAAGGTGTATAGGGTGTCGAGACATTTCCAAAAATTCTTCTCCCACCCAAATATGATTCTCCAGTAGAAAGATATGGCCATTTTAATATTAGGGTTACGGGGCATAATATTTAAAGAGTCTCGCCTGTTAGGGTCCACATGGTGGTCTCGCACACCTTGGAGATTCGGCCCTTTCCTCACTCTTAAAACAATGCACGATCGACATGTGGCAGCCTCCGCAAGCTTCTTGAATTTTCAACGGTGACTGCACTTCTTTGGACTCTATGACACATGGCGGATTGTCGCTCGTTTGAGGTCCTGCCCCAAATTTTGCTCTTGAATTAGTGTCGTGCCAATACTTGGCACTCTCCACTAGCCTTTCTCAATGTTTTGACTATTCAACCGACCCTATCCCTTTTTAGACTCGGGACACGTGGAAGGCCAATGCTTGTTTTGAAGAACTACCCTAGATTTTACCCTCAAAGGAGCGTCATTAAGACATGTGGCACCTTTCGCCTTCACCCTATACATAATCATTTGGCCCTACTCCTCTTTTGACCTCTGTTGACCATTTACTGGGTGGAGAGCTAGCGCAAGTTTGAGTCTCCACCTTGGGCTCCTGTCTTGGAATTACGCCGAGCCGACACTTGGCACCTTCCGCTGAGTTTTCTATACTTAGTCCTTGGGCCCGCCCTATCCGCCTTTTGACTCTTGTTGACTCTACCTCCACTTTGGACCTGGAACACATGGAGGCCTGGCGCTCATTCGAGTCTTTCTTTTGGGATTCGACTTTGGAGATGCGCCACTTGGACACTTGGTAGCGTCTGTTGGCCCCTCCATACTTAGTTTTGGACTCTTTCGAACTGTTTTGAGCCCGAAGACTTTGAACCTTCACCGTTTCTTCTCCTTTGAGTCTCTGGTTCTTCTTACACTTCTCGGCCTCCTTCCCCGACCCTACTATTTCATTTTAGAGCTTGACCGTGAGTCTATTAAATAGATTTAATACATGATTCACTCGATGATTTGTTTCTTCTCTTTCTTCTTACACAGGGTCGTTTAAACTTTTGTAGGCCCCGCCACTCTATTGTTGAGTCCCTATGCAACCTTTTTTGTCATCCTGGAATGTGAGCTCGTGGGTTTGAGTAATTTCCTTCTTAATTTACTTATGTGTAGGACTTGTCTTGACCAAATTTTCCTGGGGCGAATTTGGGATAACAATTCCTTTTAGACACATAAGTAACTAGCCACTGCATAACTGACTCTATCGGAAAGATAACAAACAAATTATCATATGACAGATCATACAAATTATGCTCTACCCACACGCATGTGTCAAACTCATATCTAGTGCTAAACCTCCGAGTGTATTCTTCTTCTAGATCTATTATCCACTCCTCAATACTTGTTAGGGTCAACCGGTAGGTCTTCATCACGAAACATCCTAAAAGTAGCTGAAAAAGAGTTCCCAACAACATAACCAATGATGCATCCTAGAATCTTTGTGAAAAATGTAGGTGCACTTGCACATCACCTAGCCTAAGCTGAGCGCTCATCCAAAGTGGGCAAAGGTACCAGACCCCTCTTTAGATTTTATTATACATAACGCTAGTGTGATGGTGATAAAACATATTCAGATCCATAATTACACATAAACATTCCACAGTGCATAATCTAGATCTAGATCTTAGAGAATCATGAATTAAATAATAACTATAATAAGATTAACCATACATGAACCAGATTCATTTACGTTTAACACCATTATCCAACCAATATTATCCATTGCATTAAACACTGTAAAACACATAAGCTTATTACATTATAAGGTATATCCATAAGTCATGTGCGCATCAGATTCAACGGCATAACTCTATAATAATTCAGTCCCCTTAAACTACATAGTTCAATACATATTTATATAGGTGGGGACTTGCCCTTCACCACCTATGCACTTCTCAAAATAGGTCGCATGCTAATAATAGCCATGCGCCTTTACAATAGCATGCATACTTGTAAGTATTCTAATAATAGATGTCTTATAGTTAACTAGAAGAAGCAATCCTATTATTAGCTCAAACCATGCATGACACTTATCATCCGCTCGTTCCCAAAATACCATTGTGTGTCATGCAAGTCTTCATCCCTATGTGTGCTCCACATGTTATCTCTAAAAATATCCTTTATCCAACAAAATGGCTAAGTCCTAAGACAAATTTTTCTAGCACGTGTTTCCTTCCCTATCCTTCTTGCACCTTCAAATACACCTTGTTCCTACACGTACATTCTTTTGTGTTCATTCTCTTTAGAACAATATTTTATCTGCTAAAAATGAAGTGATTGATCCTTTTCCATGTCATCTAATCAAGGTAAGAAGCCTTAAAATTGTGTTTTTTTGTTAAGAATGATAATGCAATTCCACGGGAAGCTCTTGGAGGCTATATTGAGAGCTTGGATTAGAAATAGAGCTTGGAGAAGTTGGCTCAAAAGGCATTCAAGGTACTATTCAGGGACAAGTAGTTGAAAGTTTTCATGATGGAGTTAGAGGTAAAATGGTGATTTATGAATAAAATAAGGCCTAGTAAGTGATGATTATCTTGAATAAAGGATATTACAGAGAGTACATGTTCATGGGGGCTTTTCTAGGTCTAGAAGATCTACACATGTTGTTTTTGGAGTCAAAGGAGAGAGAATTTAGTCCCAAGGGGAAATTTTGTGTTAAGTAATTCATGTTTTGAATTGTTTCCATTCTTGTGTTGTCATTTCTCATGTCTAGGTGTCATTGTATCCTTTGTCATAAATTTGGAGAGAAGCATCACAAACATGAGAATGAGGCCAATTAGTGTGCTTGTCTTGTTGGTTTCCATCAATGTTTCTGAATGATGGTTGCCATCAATGAAAAAGGGGAGATTGTTGGCCATTGTGGGTTAGATTTTCCATTGATGTCAACCTTCATTTATGGAAAATGGTTTCATGTAAGTCCCCATATGATTTTATTCAGGTGTCAATCATGTTGATTGAGTGGTTTAGTGAGTTGTCATGTAGTCCTAGTGCATGGTCTAGGGTGTTGTGTCACAATATAAGCTATTTTGAGGTGATTTGTTATTTTCATGAGGTCATAAATGGTCTATGAGGTGTGTTACAAGTGTTCATGGGTCTGCATTGAGTCATAATGGTCGGATTCATGGTGCATGAGTGTTGTTTCGGGCATTCCAGGTTTGTTTCTAGCCCTGGAACATGTAGAATGAGGTAGAGATGTGAGTTTTGGATCAAATAAATTCTATTTGATCATGTTATCAGCATAATATAAGTGTAACTTAGGTGTATGGTGAGTTTCAGGTTTGTATTTAGTGATTCGGTGCATATTTGAGGTCCTTGGGAAGCTACATGTGAGAAATATGTAGGTTTGCATAGGTAAGCCATTGTGGCTGAAGATTTTGAGGAATATATGAGATATATGGTGAGAATTTTCATTTATATCAGGTATTCATGGTGCTTCATGTCAAATTTCAGGTCATTTTGACGAATTAATTGCAAGTTATGCAAGTTTTGACAAAATTGGGTAAGTTTGAGTTTGATTTTCAAGTAAAGTTGAACCTTCTGATGCTTTCTATGAATTGTATGATTTTCATGGGGACATGGGATATTTGGAATATATTATATTATCATTTATGAAGCTTTCATAAAAATAATGAGGTTTTTTTATCACCGAGGATTTTATGAATGAATGTTAAGAAGGTAAAGTGGTCTAAAACCCTAGTTAAACCTTAGCTAGGAGAAGTTTGCAGAGAATGAATTATAGTGACATATTTTTTATTGGTTAATAAAAATTTATGGTTGGATTTTGTAGAGGACTCTATCATATTTCCATAAATGTAAGGTTGAGGTCATGGTGATGAGTGGGACCAACTCAAACAGGCCGAGTTACAAGAAGAAGCTTTTGGGACAAGGTTCTACAAAGAAGTAGCATGACAAATTGATGGTGCACTATGTATGGGATATTATATTGACTTATATGAAGGTTTCAAGAAATTTTCATTCAGGTACATGGTCATTTGAGGTCCACACAGGTTGATTGGTCAAAGGGTAGTTTTGGGATCTCAAATAGAAGGGTTCAGTAAAATAGGCATAACTTGAGATAAAGTTAGAGATTGAAGATGATTCAAGTTGTGTTGGAAATAAGATTCAGATATATTTCCATTTATATGAGTTTTTACTCATGATGAGGTGATTTGACATGGTTTCCATGTCATTATTTGGACAAGAATATGTTTTGCAATTCAAGACAGGATGTATTCTTGTGAAATTTTGACTTTTTTGAAGCATGATATGGATTGGGTGATTATTTATATCACCTTGAATGTGAATAGGATTAATTTATCATCCAAAGAATCAATTTTTGAGTCTTGGATGTATGTATAAATTTTTTTATGAGATAACCTTTGGAAACCTATTTTTGGCAAAAGTTAACTTGGCGAAGACAAATATATCTCGTGGTTTGTGTATGAGGTTGATTTAAGGCTTATATATTTATTATAAGTGTTCTAAAAGCTCTTATATTTCCATAAATTTTTTACATGGTATTTTTTTATCTTGTTGAAGTGATTTTGTGGCCTTATTAATTTTCTAGGGTACTAAAGGGTGCAAGAAACAACTGTTTTGAGAATTGCAAAGTGAATTGGGTCCAGTAAATGAAATAATTTGATTGGTTGAGATAAATTGTGACAATTTATGAATTTTAAATGTTATTTTACTCATTTATGATGGGTTATGGGTCATGAATAATTATGGTTTTTATGTAAGGGAAATTTTAAGATTGTTCCCATGGGGTTTTGAGCCATTTTTAGCACATGTAATGAGGTTTTTAGCTAGGAAGACCTATTTGGGTCATATGTAACTATTGTAAGGAATATACATAAATTTTATAGATATTTATAGTTAGAAATTTTCATGAGGGACCAGCCTCCTTTAGGTTAGAGAGATGAAAAGTGTATAAAAGTGAAGTTTTAGCTCATTTTGAGAGCTAGTCTTGCATGGGGAGTAGTGTGACCTAGAGAAGAGTTGTTTGCAGGTAAAAGGCATGATTTGAGGGAATATCATATTTGTTTCATATTGATTAAGGTATGATAACATGAGAGCAAGATTTTAGAGGCAAGACAAGTTGAGAAAGAGGAAGAAAGAGCAAGGTTGAAGACCTAGGGTTTGACCTAAGGTTTGTGAGTTGAATTTGTGATCTCCATTAGTTTTAGCGAAACAATACTAGAGATAAAAAATATTAAGAAGTATGAGTTGGTGCTTAGTCATCCTAGAGGGTTGTAGCCTCCTTGTGGAGTTGTTGCTTCAATAAAATAGGGGTTGGTGCTCCTTGTGAAGTTGGTGCTTCACTAAATCACTTTTATTTGTGTAATATAAGTAGAGTTTTAGTGGTTTTTCTTCCCCATGAGGTTTTCCCACTTATATATTGTGTCTATGTGCCTCTTCTCATGTGTTATGGTTGTTTTGATGTATTGTGCACACTAAGAAAGTAATGGTTGAATGAATATGAATGCTTAAATGTTATTGGTTACTATTATAAATGGTTAATGGAATGATATATTTGTAGGACTGATTCACCCCCCCTTTCAATCCATTGTGTTTCCAACAAGTATTATTGATTCCTCTGATCTAAATATAAAATTTGGTGATGACATACATTCGGGAACATGAGGAACAAAGGAACTATTCCACCTATTCCTCGAAGTTCTATTTTGATCCAATTTTCATTAAAATTAGTATCTTATTTTCCAACACAAGGGTAAAGGATGACTAAAAATAGAAATATTTTTAGACGATTTAAAAATTTTAATTTTTATGTATGAAAGTAGTTGGCTCTTTCTAGGGCTTGACTTGGATTAAAAGCAGTACAAACAAGAAAAAAATTTCAAACTCTAAAATATCAAGGCTCATTATACCATTGTCTTATCCATTTGGAAAAAGAAAATATATAGACAGTAAGAGAACAAAATAGGGGAAAATAAAACATAAGCACAACCACACAACAAAAAGCTAAAAATATGAAAAACAAGCAACACTTATGTACAAGGGAAGGAAACCCACTCAACACTTATACAATTTGAGATATTTCTGCTATATGGTAATGAGAGGGGAGTCCCATCCATATAAGCTAGGTAATATGTATTTTCACCGTAGAAGTGTCGAATCTGAAAAGGACCAAGCTAGAGAGAATCAAACTTACCATGAATTCCATGAGGCTCTCTTTGCTTGTCCCAAAGAAAGACAAGATCTCCAACTTGAAACTCATGAGACCTAGTCTTATTATCAAAAAATTGCTTTACTTTTTGTTGATGCATTGAAATATGGTCCACCACTTACAATCTTTCTTCTTCAATCATTTGAAATTATATGACCATTTTTAAAACACATTCATGAATTGACCATTTTCAATATTTTTAGCAAGTTACAAGGCATGTAATTCAAGTGTTATTGGAAACTCAAAGTATCCATCCCATTTACCAACTGAAAATGATACATTCCAATGGCTCTTTTGGGTGTTATATGATCATCCCATAAGGCATCATATAACTTCTTTTTCAATTTCTTTGTGATTCATCAAACAACTTCCTTACTATAGTCACCAAGTTATTATTAGTTGAATATTTTTGTCCATTTCCTTATGCGTAGTAATAAGAAGAATGAGAAAGTGAAATGTCATAGCCATATCGGAAGTCAATTAGTTCGTAAGATGAGAATTTTGGAGCATTATCTGTGACAATCTTGTGAGGCACTCCAAAATGAACTAAGAATTTATCCATGATGAAATCAAAAACAAATTTATAAGTTTTTCACACACTTAGGAGAGTTGCTCGATTAAGTAACATACATGATTTTATTATTTATAATGGTTTGAGTGAACAAGTAAAATTAAGAATTTACATATGTAAGACTCATGAAAGAAAGAACATAATTGAATACATTATTTACCCACAAAATTCTATATCTATAATTGAAGAATTAGAAAGAGAATATTTTGTGGTGGAACTTAGCTTAAATCACAACCCAATCATTATGAAGCTCTAATTGCGGTGAAACAAGGAGCATGATGAGGAAATTAGTATTGACCAAATAAATTTGACACCCAAAGGATACATTCTCTTGAAAGAATAAAATCAACAAGTCTTTAAGGAAGCATTGGATAAAAATTATAGGAAAGGGAAAGTATGAGAGTGCATGACAATAGAACATATTACGATAAAAGTAAGAGTTTAATACACAACATTCAAAAGGTGCTAAAATCTTGTAAGAGAGATAAAAATAAACATAAATAAAGAAATAAATTTATAAAAATTCATGGTATGATGGATTCAAGGAAATATAAATATTACTAAAGGAACCATTAGGTAGATCAAAGAATAAAAATAAAATATATGAGAAAATGGTCAAGACAAATAAAGAAAAGCACATAAGAACTAGGAGGAAAGAGTTGGTTTACCTAGGAAAACATGAACACAAAATATTCTAGATGGATCTTCACAAAGAAAGGATATTGAGAATAACATAACAACATGATATTGGTTGGAGTAATCAAAATAGCTATACAATAATGAAAGTGAGTAAGAAACACATCCCACCATTAGGGTTAATAAAGAGATTTTCATGATAGAATACATCTTGTAAGGTATAAAAAGCTAGCAACAAGTAAAGCTTGGGGCATATAGTTTTTTTAACAAAAAAACATTTAAGATGGGGAGAATATATACTAGCACCTCAAATGAATGAAATATTTAATGAAGCCATCCAAAACAGCTTCTCGACAAAGTGGACATCTAGCCTAACCATACCTCTATTAATAAGAGAAGATATAGATAAGATCTCAAACTACAAAACTATCACATGGTCAATCATTTTTTTGGAAAATTGTTTGGGAGTATGATAGAGCATAGAAATAGTAGTTAGGAAGAATAAAATGGAAAGAGGGAAAAAGGACAATAAAGTTTTAAACCCACACACTCAACTATTAATCACTTTGCCATGCTTAGAAACCTAGGTTAAAAGTTTGTGGAAACAAAAGGGGATGCATGTTATTTCTTTGTAGACTTCAAAAAGGAATTCAACATAGTTATTAGGATAACATTATAGAGTAGTGTAACACTCGCTAAAATGCCCACACGGGACCCAAGAACAACCTAGGGTTAGCTAGAAAAATTATGGAATATTTTTTTTTTTAAAAGCATGCCCACAAAAGGTTTCGAAAACAACGATTGCTTCATTAACATTTCTAGTCAATTATATTTAATAGATAAAATTTTCCATTATAATAAATATTAAACCCACATTAAACTTTAATGAATTTAATCTGACTAAGCATGGAAAATTTCCTAAGTGTTATTTAAATAAACAAATTAATTACTACTATAGTTGAATATCCCCCCATGGAATGTCAAGGGTAAAAGAGGCCAATATAATTAAATACCAAGGTTATTTAATTTCTACAAGGTTGAAACAATTAGCAAGGTCCCTCATTTAATATTGGGTTAGAAAGTCAAGCCATGTTTTTAAATTAAAAGATAATTTCCACCCACCCACTCTCTACCTACTTTTTGTAGGGATGAATCTCATCCCTTGGATGGATTCAATTAGGACCCTCGATGATGAAATACAAAAACTAACCCTAAAGCAAGCTTCGAAGGTTTATTTCTCATTTCCATTTGGTTCATTATTTTCTCTTTTATTTTGCAGGTTGTTGGAGGAGGAAGGGAATCCATTGGAGGCCATTCCAAGCTTTGGAGAGGCTTTATAAGTTTTATTATTCTCTAAATTTGTTCACACCCTCTCCTAGGGTTTTAAAATCTTTTTTAAATATATTTAGCTTAGTTTTCTTTGATTTTCCCAAATGGGCTCGTGTGTTTTGCCCATTTTGATAAGGTTAAGATTTGGATTCATATTTTTTTAGCATGAAAAATGTTTATTTATATATATATTTATTTACTTCCTATAATGATATATGCACACACACACGCGCTGCGCGCATGCGTGCACACACACACACACACACACACACACACACACACACACACACACACACACACACACACACACACACACACACACACACACACACACACACATGCGCAATGAGGGAAGTACAGCCACAATTGTTATAAATTGCATACAAGCCGTGAAAATAGAATGTGTAGGGTTTGTTTGTATGATGGCCGCTTAAGGAATTTGGTGGTTTTAAGTTAATAGTTTCAAAGACTATGGGGTGGGGTAGTCGACCCCACCCCCTACCATATCTACTTACTCTTCCACCAAAGGGCTGCGGCTTAGGTCCCCTCCCACCATGGCTTACCTTAAATCCTTTCTTTTGTTATAACTTTTACCACAAAAGCTTTGTTAAGGAAATTATATCCATATATATATATATATATATATATATATATATAATTTTTTTTTGCTATAGCTTATAGAAGCATATTTTCATTAATATAATAATATTAATAGTACATGAATATTAATATATTTTCATATTAATAAGTTCATTAATATCAAAATATTTAATTGTTAATAATATAAAGAAAGTATTAACCCTACTACCAAAAGTAGTAATGGGATATAGCTAACACTATTGACAAATAAATACTTGCACTTGCTTTCTCCTCTACAATTTGATAAAATTTGCATAGGGGTATAATAGATTTCATTCCATTTCCCTTACTAACTTGTAATGGATTTACAATGAATTTTATATGAGGATAACATACTAAAGTTAGAACTTGGATCACTTAATTGGCCTATTTCAAGACTAATGAAAACTTAAGTAATTTCCATCTACTTAAATAAAGTTTAACTTTCCTACAACAATGCAAGAAAAAGAACAAGATATTCTAACTTCTTCTTTTACATTCCTTTCAAATATTAAAATAAAATTTACTATTCTTTAAATTTTCACAACATACCAAATTGCAAACATTCTCACAACCAAACTTTACAAAATTTCCAATAAGTTTTAAAATTGAGAAACCACTAACTTTCCAATCAAATCTATACACTTTTGTGGGAATTAAGACAACCACCATGAAATAAGATAATTCCCTTTTATAAATCCCTTTTAAGTTCACCAAAAGTAACTTGGAAAATAGATTTTCATTCCCTTTTTCCACATACAATATAACTTTAATGTCCAAGAATCAAAACAACTTTTACATCACCTACCCCGATCCCGCACCTGTAAGGAGGTCCAATCTAGTACTTGAGAAGGGCCTGCAATATATCTCCTTAGTAAAGAAACATGAAACACATCATGGACGCGAGACAAGCTTGGTGGCAACGCTAGATGATAAGCCAAAGGACCAATACGCTCCAAGATCTTAAAGGGACACATAAACCTAGGAGCAAGCTTAGAACCTTTTCCATAATAGATAGGGCTCTTATGTGGTATGACACAAAGAAACATCTTCATGCCCACCTCATAACTATGATCTATCCTATGCTGATCGCATACTTCTTTTGCATGTCCTATGCCTCATGTAATCTATACCGATAACAACACCACGGTGCTCCATGTCCTATAGTAACGTTGGCCCAAGAGAAACCATGTCCTCTAACTGTCCCAACTAAGAGGTGTCCTGCACTCTCTTCCATAAAGTGCCTGAAAAGGAGCCATGCCTATTAAACTTTGAAAACTATTATTGTAGGAAAAATCCACCAAGTACAGATACTCCTCCCATCTTGACTGATGATCCATAACGTACATCCTAAGCATGTCCTCCAAGATCTAATTCACCCACTCAGTCTGTCCATCTGTCTCAGGGTGATATGTTGTGCTGAAATTGATCTTCGTCTTGAGGGCATACTACATGGTAGTCCAAAAGTGGGAAGTATACAAAGGATCACGGTCACAAATGATCTTCTGCAGAATCCCATGCAACATGACAATCTCATATAGATATACTCATTCCACTGCACTAGCTATGTAGGTGGTCTTCACCAAGAAAAATGAGCCACTTTCATCAATTTATCAACCATGACCATGATGGCATCATGGTGGTATCTTGACGTCAATAGCCCAACAATGAAGTCCATGGAAATGGTGTCCTATTTCCACTCCGAGTGTAGCATGAGGAAAGAGAAGGCCTGCTAGATGCTGATGCTCATCCTTCACCTTCTGACACTCTAAACAGCGTGACACAAACTGAGCCACGTCTCTCTGAAGTCCCCTCCAATGGTACAATTGTCTCAAGGTGGTGTGCATCTTCTTCATCCCAGGATGGGTGAATAGGGTGCACGATGAGCCTCTGTCAAAATGTCCTGTCTCAAGCCTCCATCTCTAGGGACATAAGTCCGACCTCTATGCCTGAGAAGGTCATCTGAATCTAATGAGAAAAATCAAACTTTCCTTCATGGGATCTCGAGACTCAATCTCTACTTTGCCTCGCAAGGTAGAAGCCGTCGTGAGGAAGTGTTGTAAAATCCTCGCTTCGTAAATCTATGCCTACTTTGAAGTGGCCATAACCACATGTCTCCATCTACAACCACATTTTGCTTCCCTTTCACATGATCTTTCTCCATGTCATACTCACAAATCAACTCCATCCAAATCTGATGATATTTAAGATTGGGTCATTTTGTGTGAAGAGGTGGCGAAGACTCAAGATATTAGTCTTGAGTGTGAATCTCCAGCCAAGAAGGAAGTGTCTCCATCGAACCAAGGCATGAACAACCGTTGTAAGCTCAAGATCATGATTCGGATAATTGAGCTCATAATCTTTGAGTTTGTGAGACTCAAAAGAAACTACTCTTCCCTCTTGCATCAACACACCTCCAAGCCTACCAAAGAAGCATCTGTGCATATGAAGAACTTTCCCCGAGGATGCGGCACTACAAGAATAGGAATTTTCATGAGGCATTCCTTCGTTGTGTTCAAGGCCCGATCATATTTTTCTAACCATACAAACTTCTTCCCTTTCTACTGAAGGGAAGTGATGGGGTGCACAACCCGAGAGAAGTCCTGAAAAAATCTCCTATAATATCCTGTTGAAACCATGAAGCTGCGCACCTTTGTCACACTAATGGGTGTTAGCCAATCTACAATATCTTAAATCTTGGAAGGATCAACTATTATACCTTCCCCATAAATGATGTGGCCCAAATACCGCACCTCTATCTGAAAGAATGCACACTTCTCCAGGTTCCCATAAAGATGTTGCTCATGAAAACATTGAAGAACCTAGTGAAGGTACTCCTTATGCTCCTCACACGTATGTGAGTAAATCAAAATGTTATCAAGGAAAATGAGCATGAAGCGATCCAAGAATGTCTGAACACCCCATTCATCAAGCTCATGAACACTACGGGGGCATTCGTCAAACCAAAAGGCACTACGGTGAACTCGTAGTGGCCATATCTCGTACGGAAGGTAGTCTTATGAATATCTACCTTTGTGATCCTTAGCTGATGATATCTTGACTTAAGATCTATCTTGGAGAAAATTGTGGCCCCCTTCATCTGATCAAATAAATCATCAATGTGCGGAAGGGGGTAACGATTCTTGATCGTTACTTTTTTCAGCTAGCGGTAATCAATACACAACCGCAAAGATCTATCCTTCTTCTTTACAAAAATCATTGGTGCAGCCCAAGGGGACACACTAGGATAGATCAGGCCTTTCTCTAGAAGGCCCTCAGTCGTAACTTGAGCTTGCAGAGCTCGAAATAGTCATTTTATAAGGTCTTTGGTGAGATAGGCTCTACACCCAAAACCAAATCTATGTGAAAATCTATCTCACATGGGGAGGTAACCCGGTAGCTCTCCTGGAAAGACATAAAAAAATATCTCAAGAAGGGATGGCCCACTAGACTCACCCTCTAATTTTTCACTAACCATAACAACATACATCTAAAGCAACCTCATCACACACACTCGCTTAACCCGCATAGTGGAGATGGTGCGAATAAACGGGCCTCCTAACTCTCTTGCTATCATCGACCCAACTCCTAGATCATCTCGTACATGATATAGTCTTATGGTCACATTCCACTCGGCTCTATGCGCGCAGACAACCAGTCCATGACAAAAATAACTCCATAAGAACCCGGAGGAAGGATGTGAAGATCGAGGTTGTGGTGAAGGGTGCCAATCCACTACACACTCCTTAACTAAGGAGTCAACAAATTTCGGCTCTTCAAGCCATTTCAACGTCCCAACTAAGGCCCTACCTAACTGTCACTAGCCTACAATGCTCTATTAAGGATGGTGCAATAAAAGAATCTGATGAACCAAAATCAAACAAAATGGAGGTAGGAATAACACCAATGCTGCATGTCATCTCTATCACGGTACTCTGGTGCTCATCTTAGAGGTTCTCGACCACTACATAGATCCGATGGCTGCACCCCATGTCACCAATAGTAGGATCTAAAATTTGCATCTTACCCTTATTACTAGGGCTTTTTGGGCAATCTCTCTAATGATGTCTAAAAATGCCACAACGTAACATCTACCCGGTCTTCTCCAATGAGGTACAGCTATAGTCGGTACTATAGAGGTCTATCTTTTGTGGATCCCGATGATCTGCGGCTATGGACTATTGAGGCTTTTTCTTGTGAGCTCCTGTTGACTGAGCTCTTGGTGCACCCTATGTCCTAATGGAACCCCTAGGAGGAGGCCCCATACTTCTTCCTCTCTGTACATCAAACCTTTGAGTAGGTCTGACTGGTGGATGAGTCTCATTCTTCATGCTTTTATTGAGGTGGCTATTATGGTGGCTCGAAAGATGACTCAGATCTTGAACCCTCACCACGACAAGGAGGAGGAGCTCACCCCCTCGATCTGTTATCCTGCATCTACTAGATGCGGCTCGAACTCTATCCCTAGCCTCCTACGTTTTTCCTCATGTCCTCTCTACAATGTAGGCCTTATCCACGACCTCTGCTAAGATCTATGGGTAGTGAATGTGTTATGTTTGTGGAGCCTATTTTCATGTTAGAGTATGGTACACCTTCCATGTGTTACACTCGGGTATTTTTACGGCGGTCCCATGGGTAATGGGTAACCGTTATGGGCTGTTTTTGGGCCCATGGTTTTTTCGGTCTTTTGCCCATTGTTTTGATACCCACGGTTTTTTGCCCTTGGTTTTGATACCCACGGTTTTGTATCAAACTGCTTAAGCAGTTGTCTATTTATATGGTCTTATGCATATGATAGATAGACAAGCAAATGTATTACAGATGTGTTTTGAATTCGGGTGTGAATTCTGTAGAGTTTGTTGAGCATAGCTCCAAACGGATCTGGGTATTGTATTGAGAGAGCAGTGGCTTGTAAGAAAATCTGAGCAAGTGATTCTTGGTGGACGTAGCCCAAATTGGGTGAACCACATTAAATACTGTCTCTTTGTGTTGTGTTATTTATTCTGCACTTTTATTTGAGATCTGTAATATTTTCTGCATATTAGTTTCTACTATTGCGATTCTGTAAGAGATTATTCCGCATATTTTATCTCTTATTTCCTAACAATTGGTATCGAGTTTGGTTTGGTTTCTTTGAAGTGTTGAATCGCAGGGAAAGTTTTTTTAGCTTGAGTGGGAGCTATGGCAGATGATGGAAGATCTAGGGTTGATAAATTCAACGGGCATAATTTTAGTCTTTGGAAGATGCAGATGGAAGATTACCTTTATCAGAAGGATCTTTATACTTCATTGTCTGAGAAGGTGAACAAACCCTCGAGTATGACAGATGCGGAATGGGATTTGTTGGATCGGAAAGCACTTGGAACGATCCGGCTGAGTCTTGCATCTTCGGTATTATTTAATGTTTCAAAGGAAAAGACTACAAAAGATCTAATGGATGCATTAGGGAAGTTGTATGAAAAACCCTCTGCCTCTAATAAGATATTTTTAATGAAAAAATTGTTTAATATGAAGATGTCTGAGAATAGTTCAGTAGCAGATCATTTAAATGATTTCAATACGGTAGTGAATATGCTAGCTTTGGTTACAATAGAATTTGATGAAGAAGTTAGGGCTTTATTAATTCTATGCTCTTTACCTGAGAGTTGGAATAGCCTGGTAATGGCGGTAAGTAACTCGGTTCCAGCTAACTCAAAGTTGAAGTTTGAGGATGTTGTAGGGGTGATTCTAAGCGAGGAAATGCAAAGAAAAAGCTCTGGGGAATCTTCTACTTCAGGGAATGCTTTGACAGTGGAAACTAGAGGGAGACAGAAGAATAGAGGAAACCGTGGAAAATCAAAAGATCGGGCAAGGTCAAAATCCAAGAACAAGATTGTATGCTGGAATTGTGGAAAGCCTGGGCATGCAAAGAAGGACTGTTGGGAGCTTCGGGATAAGAAGAAACAACAGGAAGAAAACAAGGAGGCAAATGTGGCATCGGGTAATGTATGTCAAGATGCTTTGATTCTTTCTTTGCATAATATTACTGAATCTTGGGTTTTAGATTCAGGGGCTTCTTTTCATGCTACTCCACATAGGCATTATTTTGTTGATTATGTTCAAGGGATTTTGGGCATGTTTTTCTTGGTGATGATGAGCCTTGCAGCATAGTTGGAAAATGTTGTGTTCAGTTAAGATGCAGAATGGGAATACATGGCTATTGAAGGATGTCAGACATGTGCCTACATTAAGGAGAAATTTGATATCGGCAGGGCAGTTGGGAAGTGATGGTTATACTGTGATATTTACAACAGACTCTTGGAAGGTTACCAAGGGTGCTCTTGTGGTGGCAAGAGGTAAGAAGGTTGGAACCTTGTATTTAACCACTGATAATACTAATGATTGTAATCTTGTGGCTTCAGATGCAGATACAACATTATGGCACTATAGGCTCGGTCATATGAGCCATAAGGGCATGAACATCATAAAGAAGAATTTTCTGGATATACGTAAATGTGTTTGGATTTCTGTGAAAACTGCATATATGGGAAACAGAAGCGAGTAAGGTTTCTCAAGGTTGGACCTACGAAGAAAGAGAGTAAGTTAGAGCTGGTACATTCTGATGTGTGGGGGCCGGCTTAGGTATCATCTCTTGGGGGTTCAAGTTATTATGTTACTTTTATTGATGATGCAACAAGGAAAGTTTGGGTTTATTGTATTAGACACAAATCTGATGTATTTGACACTTTTGTTAAATGGAAAGCCTTGGTAGAGAATGAAACAGGTCTTAAGCTAAAATGTCTCAGTCAGATAATGGAGGGAGTATTGCAGCAATGAATTTAATGATTACTGTTCTAAGAATGGAATCCGCAGGCAAAAGACGGTTCCAGGAACTCCGCAGCAGAATGGGGTATCAGAAAGGATGAACAGAACTATAATGGAACGTGCTAGGAGCATGAGATTACATGCAGGACTGCCTCTTTCTTTTTGGGCAGAAGCGGTGAGCACAGCTGTGTACTTGATAAACAGAGGACCCTCAAGTGCCTTGGATGGAGGCATACCTGAGGAGGCATGGTACGGTAAGAAAGTTGATTATTCATTTCTTAGAGTCTTTGGATGTGAAGTGTTTGTTCATATAGACAAGGATGATAGGACCAAGCTAGAGGCTAAATCAGAAAAATGTACTTTCATTGGTTATGGTGGTGATGACTTTGGGTTTAAATGTTGGAGTATTAAGGACAAGAAAATCATTCGGTCTAGGGATGTGGTCTTTAATGAGAAAGTCATGTATAAGCAACAGTTGCAGGAAAACAAGGAAGAATCCAAGAAAGAATATGCAGTGGTAGAGGATCTTCCGGATGGGAAAGTGACCCATGAATCAGTTCAGGAACCTATTCAACAGGAACCCCAAACTCCTACAGTGAGGAGGTCTTCTAGGGTAAGAAAAGAACCTGAACGGTTTTCTCCTTCTCTTTATTATTTATTACTCACTGATAGTGGAGAGCCAGAGAGCTTTGATGAAGCAATGCAGGTAGATGCCAGTAAGAAGTGGGAGCAAGCCATGGATGAGGAGCATAAGTCTCTCATGGAGAACCAGACTTGGGATTTGGTGAAGCTACCGGAAGGCAAAAGAGCATTGCAGAACAAGTGGGTGTATAGAGTTAAAGATGAAGAAGGAGGAAAGAAAAGATATAAGGCCCGGTTGGTGGTCAAGGGGTTTGCATAGAAACAAGGTATAGATTTTGATGAGATTTTTCTCCTGTAGTAAAAATGACTTCTATTAGAACTGTTCTTGGAATAGTGGCAGCAGAAGACTTGCACTTAGAACAGTTAGATGTAAAGACTGCATTTCTCCATGGTGATTTGGAGGAGGAGCTATATATGCAGCAACCAGAGGGCTATGAGGTCAAAGGTAAAGAGGAGATGGTGTGTAAATTGAAGAAGAGCTTGTATGGCTTGAAACAAGCTCCACGTCAATGGTATAAGAAGTTTGATAGCTTCATGATGGAGCAAGGTTATATTAGATGTCATTTTGACCATTGCGTGTATACAAAGAAATTTGAGGATGGAAGTTATATTATCCTATGTTTGTATGTTGATGACATGTTGGTTGTAGGTAAAAACATGCAGGAAATAAAAGTACTCAAGAAACAACTAAGTGAATCCTTTAATATGAAGGATTTGGGGGCAGCTAGACAAATCCTTGGTATGAGGATAACTCGGGATAGGAAGGAACGGAAGTTGACTTTATCTCAGGAAGAGTACATTAAGAAGGTATTAGACAGGTTTAACATGCAGGATGCTAAACCGGTTGGGACTCCTTTGGCAGGCCATTTCAAGTTATCAAAGGAGTAGTGTCCCAAGACAGAGCAGGAAAGAAACCAGATGTCAAAGGTACCTTACTCATCGCAAGTTGGCGTTTGATGTATGCTATATGGTGCACTAGGCCTGATATTGCCCATGCAAAGGGGGAGCTGTGAGTAGATTTATGAGTGATCCAGGTAAAGAGCATTGGCAAGCAAGTAAAGTGGATCCTTCGGTATTTGAGAGGACCATGGGGACAGTTTTGTGCTACAAATGGATCGACACCACTTTACATGGTTATGTAGATTCGAGACATGGTGGAGATGTAGATAGCAGGAGGAGCACGATAGGTTATATTTACACTGTAGGTGGGATAAAGTGTGGGATTTCACGACTACGTTTATGGTGGCTTTTACAACCACAGAGGTGAGTATGTTGCTACCACAGAGGAAAGCAAAGAGATGATTTGGTTACAGCAATTGCTTGAGGAGTTGGGGCATAAGCAGGAGGAATGTAAGCTGCATAGTGATAGTCAGAGTGCTATACACCTAGCTAAGAACTCAGCATTCCACTCCAGGACGAAGCATATACAGTTGAGATATCACTTCATCGAATGTACTTTGGAGGAAGATAAGTTGAAGTTGGAGAAGATTCATACCAGTTAGAATCCTGCAGACATGATGACCAAGGTGGTCACTAAGGATAAACTAAAGCTATGTTCAGCTTTGGTTGGCCTTCGCGGATGATAGTGAAGGGTTGAGAAGCTTGCTCAGTGGAAACTAGTCTCCAAGTGGGAGATTGTTATGTTTGTGGAGCCTATTT